>JAPZDV010000011.1:5338484-5349799 GCA_029814665.1 Acanthurus lineatus | reverse complement strand
CAATCTCTTCAATCCCCCATCCCCATAATGAGAATTCCTTTGCTGTTTGTATCGCTGATCCCACAGCCGATGCTCAAGTGCATAGCATGTGTTTGTGTGTGTGTGTGTGTGTGTGTGTGTGTGTGCGTGTGGGGTGTGTTTGTGTGTGTGTGGGAGAGAGACTGCCAGGCAGACAGAGTGAGCGAGGGATAAGTTGGGTAATTTCTTGTATGTTTGTATTGCATTATGCTGTATGTGTGTGTGTGGATTTGTACTCCCAGTGTCCTTGTTTCCCCTGTTTGCCTGTGCTCACACACACACACACACGGCTATGTTACTATAAGGTCATTTCAGTAAAGATCTTAATTGTCCCGTTAATTAAACCACAAAGACAAAGAATAATCATTTTATTAATGACAAAACTGTTGTTATGCAGCACCACACAGCGCTAGGTGACTCAAAAAGTGAAGAACAAGAGTGTTTAAGCTCAAGTAAATTGCATAAGTTGTGTAAATTGTTGTGTCTTTAGTGTTGCATCTGTTGTTTGGGTTTGTCTGCTAGCTAGTCTGTTGCTATTTCAATGGTATTGTGCAAATTTCAGATATTAGCAAATAGTCTACTAAATATATTAGCTTGCACAACTATATTCTTGTCCATAGTTAAGTGAAAATGAAAGTTGAAAATAAGTATTTGTGTAATGCATGTTGGCTTTCGGGGTTATCTGCTCTGGTTATCTGCTCTGACACTGTGTCAAAATGTCAGCTACGCGACACATTTTCCCTGATGCTGGCTGTGTGAAGTGACATTTGAGCCAAAATATTCCTGGAGAGATCACAAGTGTTTATAAAAGACAGAGGGGAGCGGGCATTGGACACAGATGGACGGATGCATACAGCTTCCATAAACAATGTTGTTACACTGGATTTGATTTAAAAAATAAAGTAGAGAGCTTCTCTGTTGCCAAATATGCTATATGGATGCTCTTCTAACCTGATAGTGACATATCAGCAGCAGTAACCAATATTTGTCAAACACTTGATTTCACACTCACACAAAAGAAAACACTGAACCTGAACACTCACAGTATTCCCATTTTCCAGCCAGGTGATGGTTGGGATCGGATTTCCTGTGGCGTTACACTCGAGGGAAATCTGACTGCCATAGGCCACCCTCTTCTCCTTAGGAACCCGCAGGATTCGTGCTGGAGCTGAAAACACATAAACACACACACAAACACCAGTGTAGACATGTAAACACACAGATAGTAACTTAACAACTATATTTCACTCCCATAAATGACAGTAGTTTTAAGTATATACAAGGGGCGATTGATAAGTTCTTGGCCTTAGCCAAATGGAGTCTATTTTAATCGTTTCTTTCATAATACCTAATCTTGGGCTTCTAAGTGTGTTGAGCTGAACATGCACTTAAAGAAAGCTGCATAACTTATCTCCTTCTGTCTGGCCACTTATCAATCAGCTCTTGTATGTACTTACTAAGCAAAGGGAAACCACACTTAAATACATACCCTGTACTTCTATGGTAACTGGCTTTGAAAAGGCCAAACCAAAGCTATTTCTGGCCACACAGCGATACTGGCCCGCATCCTCCCTGTGAATGTTATGGATCTTCAATGCACCATAGTCGAGAATGGTAACGCGGTCACTGACCTGGGAGAGAGTGAAGACTATTTGTCAAAAGATTTGATGCTTTTACATTGTTTAACATCACAATCTAAGCCAAACAGGAGCCTATTTGCTCTCTTTTAAGCTAAAAAACAGTCTGGAAGCCTTTGCAGTCTGCAGTCTTTCCAAGCCCTAATCAGACTTGTGCACTATATACACGAACACTGAACTATACTCTCAGCCAATAATTATCCAAGCAAATATAAGTAAGTGGAAAGTTATATTTAACTTTCAACAACTTCTTTTTACTGCATACCTTGATAAGCTCATCATCTTTAAGCCAGGTAACATCTGGTTTGGGGTTGCCAAAGGTAACACATGGCAACACTGCTTTGGATTCTATCAGTAGGGTTACATTGGTGGGATGGCGTTTGATCTGTGGCTCTGAAAGAGAGAGACAAAAGAAGCAAGATAGGATCAGATTTTGTCTAAATGCATCTGTGACTATTTATACCATCTGCAAATTATTTTAAAAATCTGGACACCAAATAAAATTTGACTTAAGCAGATACAACATTGGAAAAAAAAATTAGACATACTCATCTTTAGCTGCAGTGCTCCACAGCTCTTGGCTGGCTCTCCAATGCCGTTACTGGCAATGCAGCAGTACTCTCCATTGTCTGACTCTCTGACATGGGGGATGATTAGCATCTGCCCCTGCTCCTTAGTAGTGTACCTGGGGTCATAGTACCTATCGAGACAAAAGGGAGAATGAGAATCAACTGAGGGTCATATACAGTCTGTTTGAAATATATGATGCATTTGACTACCGATTTCTGCAACTGGCATTGTAATATTTATACTTGTTTGCTTCATAATAGCCAAAATTACCATCGTATACTATCATCTTTTCACCAGATTGTGTTATTGTTAGTCATGCAATGAGTTGCTGGTGTTACAGATATTCCTTTCTCAATTGTTTTGTCAAAACATGTCCCTCCCCCCAACATGTTAGCCTTAGAAGGTACACTAATTAAAAAGAATAAAGAAAGCATTGTCTTTTATAGATTAATAGCTGAAAAGAGGTTAAGGTGTAAACTCACATTATTGGGTGGTTATTCTTTGTCCAGGTGATTTCAGCAGGGGGACGGGACTCTACCTCACAGATGAAGGTGGCATTGTGATCCAGTAGTACATCCACTGTCTCTAACAGGGTGATTATTCGGGGAGCTATAGGACATGAACATTGGAAGAAAAAATTAAGACAGCCATTACAAAACAAGGAATGCCTTACAGTACTTGGATAACAGGGGCATGAATGTTTATTTTCTTAATATTATTTTACTCGATCACCCTGTAGAATGCTGTTTTTAGACTTTTTCAAATGTACATAAACTTCAGTACAAGACCATCACTCTCAGTCATGCACTGACATCTCCTTTGAGCTCTATTTCTGTAAATCAAATATGTTCTCTAAACAGAATATCAAATGCAAAACTTGTTTACCAACCAATACATAAGTTCTTAAAGAATGGAGGATAAACTTGAAAATTTAGTATATTGGGTTTTCTTTATGTAACATTTCAGGAAAGTGTGAACAGCTGCATTTAAGTAGGAATTATTTGACATTCTTGGCATTCCTTTCTTAAGGTTGAGTCATCTGTTTTGGTCTCTCAACACCCAACATGACTTTTGACTAAAAGGACCAGATCAGTGCTTCTGTGGCCTGTTAGGGTTGGGGTTTCTTTGACCCATGTAGGGCAGAACAAGAATAAAGGTGTTTATCGGTGAAGTGACATCTGACACAATGTGAAGAAACTTGGAATTTTGTACTTGAAAGCATCAAGAGAAGGGAAAAGAAAACTTTTTAGGGAAATAGAAAATTATGAAGACAGATAGTTGAACACTGGGAAGTTTTAAAGCTTGCTCTAGCTTCATTTTTTTTTTACTGGAGTAGAGGTAAAGCAAGGGCACTTTAATTTAAGGTTGAAGGACAAAATCCATTTCAAGTACACACACTGTTCTCAACTATCTCATTTCAACAGATGGCATTTGTTAACAGGAAAGCAGGTAAATTACCAGTTCTTTGTAAACTTAATGTACAAACTGTTAGAATGACCTGTTCCTTTTTATGAATTAGCCCAGTGTATCCAAAAATAAATTGTAATCAATGTTTTTTTCCATCCATTTAGTCTCCAGTACACAGTTTCAAACGTGGAAGGGAGTTGTAGAGGGAGGGGAGCGAGAGGGATTATTTTCAGAGAAATTAGACAAGGGTAAAAGGGAAGTCAGTATTAGTAAAGCAGTCTGATATTTATTTTTTCAAATCTGGGTGAATAAATTGAGATGCAGAAAATGAAAGGGGTAAGTAAAAAAAAAAACAAAAACACATGTCGAAGGGGAAAAGGGATGAAGGGAGATGATACATGGTAGTAGCACTGATGTGAGGCAGCAAATGTTTTTTGTGGATTCAGATCAGAGACATCATGGTTGCTTTAAACTTTGTATGAACTACAGAGAGGATGAAGCAAAATAGAAAACGGGGGAGAGGAAAAAAAGGAAAGAACAGGGGAAGGAAGGGAAGAGAAAGAAAGGAGGATAAAGGAAAGGATTAGAGTTTCAAGGACATAATGCTTGTTTTGTCTCTTGAGAAACAAAGATTTCACAATAACGTTGCTGGAAAAAAAGAGCAGCCCACATCCACAAATCCAGCCCCAGGTCACTGCTGCTGTTTGACTCATGAACACATGATGAAAAGAGGACTGCTGTAAATCAAACTAGAACCCCGACATGAGGCTAACCTTGGTTTTAAACACTAGGATACAATTTTAGCCCAGGTCAAAGCAAGGTGAAATATCTTACTAGTACCTAACTTGCATGTGCGCAGTCTAAAGTCTTATTTTTAGCCCTTCTAGCAGCATGGATCTATTGATTGCAGCATTTTTTTCTCTGAGTTGATCAGTCGGTTCATCACATTACTGAAAAAGCTCAACAACTATTTAATATATTGGAAGTGTGGCACAGACATTCATGGTCACTGGAGGATGAATCCAAATGACTCAGGGGATCCCCTGACTTGTATGGCAATTAGTGACATGTCATCAGATAGAAATGTATGTTAGATGTTAATACTTGCTAAACTATAATGTTATTCCTTTTAGCCTCAGCTGTGCTTGAGCATTAGCATTTTTCCCCCAAGTATTGCAGTGCCCTAGCACAGTCTCACAGAGCTGACAGCCTGGCTTTACAGTGAGTTATGTTCTATCAAACATTCTAAAATGTGGCATTACTTTTATTCACTTGAACTGTGTATTTTTTTCCACTGTGGGCCAGTTTTACCACACATTTTGCTGATGTTGCTGCATCGTGGCTCACAAATAGAGCTCACTGAAAGTCAGAAAATATTCCCTCTGAGGAAAAAACAAAATGAATGTAAATGTAATTTTATGTAGTGGCATTATAATAGCAGTTTTGTTTCTAAGTGGGTTTGCTGCTGAATGTGTTTTTTTTCCCCCAACCATGTTACTTATACTTTTGCCAGTATTACGTCTGAGCAGATGGACAATAGCTGCAGAGTTAAAGTTTCACTGTGGCTCGTGTTAAACTCCATGACTCATTGTTTACAGCAAATGATAGCCCACCACATTCGACCTCTTGAGTGGTCTTTATGAAATGCAGTTGGACACCAGAAGTGATACAGTGTTATTCAGGCCTTTGGAGAAGCCGGGTCACATCTGGTCTCTACTGTATTACAAAAACCTTCTTGAGCCAAACCAAGGTCCTCTCATTATCACTTTATGTGTGTTTCCACTCTGGAGCATCATGGTGTGTGGGATGAAGCGAAAAAAAATGTTCTTTTCTGCTAGCTTGCCGCACTTTACCAATGCGTTTAATCTAAAAAAAATGTGTGTCCCTGTAAAAAAGTATTATTAGCTATATTATGTAATAGCTCTGTCAATTTTGCTTATAACAGATGTTTTAAAAACATATTCAACATGTTTATTTCTGTGGATGTCTGTCTTTTTTCCACATCGACTACTGAAAAGCTCCTTCTCACTGAATCGGTAATCACATGTTTTCTACGTATTATTTTCCCTCAGTATCTATTAGATCTCTTTCAACCTTCTGACATTTCTTTCCTGTATTAGTTCCCTTTGTTAGAGCCTGTTAAATTACAACATCCCTTGCTTCCCCTTGTGTTTGCTTAGATTTGTAATTTATCCCCAGGGTCTTCTTTCTCGTACTTTGAGTCAAATGAAAAACAGCATTCTCTCTGGTTTTATCATGCAGACCAGGCATCAGTCTTCATGCTTGATATTTTCATTGTCGTCAAACAAGTACAAACACAAAAATAGCATTGTTTTTGTGGTATGTCATGGGATCAGACGTCTGCAAGGGATTCATTCATTGTGTGTGGAGGTTCAGTTCACACAGACAAGCTGGCCAACATTAAAAACACTCTGCTTAGCCTTATAAGCTGTCTTGATTTGTACTGCTTGAGCATATATTATAGTTTATTACACGGGTGGTCTTCTTTTAAAAGGCTTCATTCTTTAGGCTGAAAATATTGATTTAAAACAGTTCCATTGTTGTCTGCAGTACCCGAGGTGAAATATTGTTTTGATTCATGCTGTGACCAGTTCATTAAAAATAAATAAAACCACAAAACTTGAGAGCTGTCTCATTCAAAAGATCAATGAGACTGGAGAAGTCCTCAAGAAATATGTGTTTTGTTTGCAGGGGACACGGTAGTTCAGATCAATATCCATTTGATTTGTTTGTTTTGTCTCATTTGAAATTAAATCCAAAACAATAAAAGTCAGCCCAGCCCAGAAAAACTTATGAAAGTGAAGTTTTTTGTGAAATTCATCTTGGCTGTGCTCAACTGACCCGCACCTCAGAAACCACAATGATAAGCCAATAATAATAGTGTTATAAAAAAGTGCACTATTCACAACATCTGTCCATCCAGAGTTGCTAAATGTTCATTTGTAGCCACAGCTTGTAAATTCTGCTAAGTCAAGTCACGGAGGATTAACAAGCCAAACTTTTCTCATTAGTTGCTTCATTTTAGCTTAGTCTGACAATTCTTAAAAAGTGACTAGTGCTGAGAGAAGTTCTCACATTTTGCATTTGGGAGCAATATAGTGATATAAAAAAATCTAAATTGCACAATAGCTCATTTCAGAAAATTGTATATTATGTAAATGTATTCCATGTTATGTATAAATATTGATGCATTTATGTGTGTATCACTTTAATGTTGTAGTTGGTTGTAGTGGAGCTAATTTTAATTACTTTATATTCTTCTTGCTTGCAAGTTAACTCTGATGCATAATGTTTAATCATTTATTTGCCCCCAGTATTCTATATTATTAATCTGACATGACAAAAGTACAATATATACCTCTGGAGAAGAAAATAATCGTCTCAATAATGCAATTACTCAAGTAAAGCTCAATGAACTCGGTGAAACAACGAGCTAGATTAAAGTATCAATCTAATGTCCGTGTGAGAAGCACTAAGCTGGAGCCTGGATGTGTTTAGCCTGGCTTTCTACAACAAGAGGGGGCAGAAGGAAAGAGCTTACATGTCTCTGTCTAATGTAAAAATGTAAAAATGAATTGCTGTTTGTCTAGCCAGTATGTAAACAGAAATTTGAAAAGGTCAACTTATTGTTTTAGCTAGTAATTTTGTCCTGAAACTTGTGTTCTTTGCAAGATAACAATATCAAAGCTAAAAAAAAAAGCTAAAAAGGGTGCACAGATCATTATAATACCACTCAGTTTTCTACCATCCATAATGAGGATACTGTGGGTAAAGAAATGTATACTTTCATAATAGATTTTTACATTATACGATAAAAATGGTAGTTTTCGAGAAAAAAAATCCCGGGCTCTGAGAAAATCTTGAATTGCCTGAACATTCTCACTGGTAGAGTGCTTTGGGTTGAATTTCCTTTCCCTGAAAAACATTGTTGACATTGTAATTATTTTTTCTCACTCTCACAAGTTATTACTGACAGGATGCCTCCAGTGACCTGAACCAACAAGTCAGATGCCATCCACATTTGTTTCAGTCCTCCAATCACTGATATATTACACAAGTCACAGGTTGTCTGCCAAGCTCAGCCCTCAACCCCACCTAGCTATGATATCTACTCTGGCAGTATGTGGCAGCATCCACACCACCTGTCTCTGTTGCACATACTATATATCTGTGCTTATAAAACATGTATTGTATGTCAGTGGTCTTCTCTGCAGGCCCGTGCATGTGACTGTAAAATTGTGCCAGCATTTGATACGGTACCCATCTGGCATGGTCTGAGGTCCTGAGGCCACGGCTGAACTAGCTGCAGTCACAAGTCTTTAACTCAGCAAGACTGCAACTCTATTTTTGCTTGTGTCAGGACCAGTTTTCATCATCATTATTATTACTATTGCCATTAATTTCATGCAGTCTGTGCAAAACACATGGTAGTACCTGCTTTCCTGTCACACAGTGCAGCTGTTGTGAAGGTGATTCATATGAAACTTTAGCTTATAAGGAAGAGAGGATGAAACAGCAAGCGGAATAGCTGGTTCTAAAGCACCTTTACAACACCCGGCAGAGAGGATATACCGGAGTGTAGGAAGGATATAGATTTAGTCACATTTACACTATGTAGGCCTATAAACACCTTCTCCTTTTCCCTGCAGCATAAAGTGGAAAACAGGTGATCCCAGTGGGATGTATGGAAGGAGCCTCAACCTGCCTTTCCCTTTTTGGAAGTCTTTGAAGAAAAATAAATAATAAAGGATGCTACCTGTGATATTTCCTTTTTCCTTACCCATTTACTGTTGGCTGTTTGTCTCTAGCCTACTGAGCTCATCATGTTTAATAACACATGTACACATTGTGCACAATGTATTTTACTTATATAAGGCTCTGTTGTTTTTCTTTTCCGTTTCCTTCTTCTTTTTTGTATAATGTTTACATTTTGTGATGATCAGTGTTATTATGTAATAAGTGAGAGGCAGCTTCCACGCCTTGCTTCACACTGTTTAATATGTACAATACTTGAATGTGTTTGTGACACTTTTGTCAATTTAGACTAGGAGACACTCTCAATAGGTCTATAAGTACATATGTAAACCTTACATACCTCTCTGTATTCCATAACTTGAGGTGACCAGAACCAGCAGAAAGACTGAAGTGGTTTCCACAATCTTCATCCTTGCTCACAAATGATCCTTCTTGACAAATCCTTTAAAAAGTGTAGAAAAAGCTGGTGGTTAGATTCCCATAGCAGATAAGGAGGCTGTCTTTATGGTTCACCCGGTGTGT
Organism: Acanthurus lineatus; assembly: GCA_029814665.1. NCBI lineage: Eukaryota > Metazoa > Chordata > Actinopteri > Acanthuriformes > Acanthuridae > Acanthurus > Acanthurus lineatus. The sequence continues at coordinate 5,340,869 of JAPZDV010000011.1, read as the reverse complement.
TTCTTCACAGTGTGCGTGTCGTAGTCATGGACAGCCATGAGCTCAGTGCTCAACAAGAACTAGCTCAGTCACTCTGTGTGTGTGTGTATGTGTGTGTGTGTGTTTTGTGATGGACAGTGGCAGCTGCTAGCTGTCCATATGTACAGTCACTCAGGTTTGGGAGTCACACTCAAAGCTCCAGAGGCTCTAGCACCAGAGAGACATAATTTACAGTAATCAACAACAGTGTCAGCCTGCTGTTTATACAGTAAACCACAGAACATGCAGTGTTCGAGATTCTGCTCTTTAGTTTAATGTCAGCTGGAGCTTGTTCCCTTTGTGTCAGTGAAGCTACAGCAGTAAGAGAAGCACACATTGATGTATCTATATTACAACATAAATCCACTTTTTTGTGTGATTCTGTACATTTTCTTTGTCATAATGTATTTTCAGTCCTTCTCTTATCCAATACCAAATTAATCCACGTTGTAATTTACTGTGCAGAACTTTGCCTGAAAGCTGCAGAGAGGAGTCATATCACCTAGCAAATGAAAACAAGAGAGGTTTGGAGGTAAGAGAACTTTCTATTTTCAGAAAGAGTGTCAAGTCATGATACACTCTTCATCTGTATCTTCTTTTAACATCAACATGAGGTCTTAAATGACTAATGACTAATGACTAACAAGTACTAAAAGTTTGAGAATCAGTCCAGAAGATTGCTTCAGCTGGCAGCTGCAAAGCGGGCTGCAACGGCTGCAATGTAATCCTTGGAGGCAAAATGAAAAGTGCTTGTTTTTGCCATTGACAGACTCAGACTGTTATTCTTAGTTTGTGACAGCATTATAGAAAGGATCCCTACAGCCCTTTCAGACATGGAATTGAAGCGTTTTGCTACTTGCAAAGACAGAAGCAGTCATTTTACCTTTTACTGCGGTTTTGATCCATTATTTTGTTTCTGTTAATGTTTGATTTTGGTGCTTTAACACATTAGTTTAAATATAACATGTTAAAACACCAAACCCAGACAAGGACTGAGTGAGCAAAGGAACATATCAGTCTTTTAAACCCCAGAATATGTATAAATAGGGCCCAGGTTTAAAAGCATCCAGATTAACCCTTAAACAATATGTGTAAAGCATGTAACATGTACTGCAGAACATCCATGTTTATACATTTTTACTCTCCACACAAATGTACACACCTGCCGATCCAACTAGCCACTGAACACAAACACAAACACACACACACACACAAGCACGCATACATTAAAACCATATACATGCACACACACAAACACACACATACTCACACAGAGTCCAGGAGGCAGCCTTTGTGTCCACCTGTTCCCTGCCAGCCTGTATGTCCTGTTTTATTTTAGGAATGGAATGGCATCTCAGTTCGTTTGCTCCTCATCCATTCTGCTTATGATGGAGTCAACTATTGTACTTTCACACTGTGTACAGCTGTACACACATGAAAAAAATAGGTTTAACTGATGTTGTTGTTGTTGTTGTCCTTGTTGTTATTGATGTCTGATGTTGTTGTGATTATTGCGCCATCCTATGGTATGATGGTTCATTTCTTCAGTATTATCACTTGTCATGGTGAGGTTGCTATACTTAATGCCATTTTGTTGTCTTTTGGTTGATCATGGGGCAAAGTAGATTTGTTTACTTGTTCAGAGCCTATCAGTTTTCTTTTCTCTTTATGACTTTTATACTGTACATTTTGATTCTTATCTCCTTTCATCTTCATGTCTCTAAATATGGCAACACACATATGAGTGATACATAAAGCAAACCAGCTGGAGCAGATGATTTTTGGCAGCCCTTTCACTGGTCATATTCCACCACTAGGTGGTGCTGTCATGCAGGGTCATTTGTACAGCATGGCAAATAATATAATTGTATTGACTCACTGTTTTTGGTGTGTTTTTGTTTTCTAATGAAGATCAAATACTGAAATACTTGAAACACTTTAAACTTTTAAAACCACATTGCAATTCATAAAAATGTTCTCCTTAGTGATAAAAAAGGTACTTTCATCATGCCAAAACTTGATGTGTAACTGCGTCAATCGGAAAAATCCAACACAAGGGAGGAATAAAATGCTTCATTACACATAATCAAAATTTGATTCAGGCTTCCAAAGTCACTGTATTATATGTACAAGGCTCTTTTCATGCAAAAAAGTGACTTTTATCACACCAAAACCTAATGTGAAGATGTGACGCAAGCGATGACGTCCGACGTCGGACAATTAAATTCTTCATCACTATCAGTGATGGGACTAACGCGTTATTGAGTAACGCGTTACAGTAACTACGTTACTTTTGCGGTAACGAGTACTGTAACTAATTACTTTGTCAAAATCAGTAACGCGTTTATCATTACTGCGATTTAAACA
>JAPZDV010000011.1:5311434-5329707 GCA_029814665.1 Acanthurus lineatus | reverse complement strand
CTGATTGAAGAATAAAAACACTATAAACAGTATTTTAGAACATTTGGTATTTATTTGAACTAAATAGATTGCAGCCTGTTAAGAAAACACGCACATAGCGTGTATGTTACATAAACATTCCTGCCTTTAACTTCAATGAGCGAGAAGTAATGCCGGTACTTCCAGTTTGAGAACGCTACTTTTGAACGTCCAGGGCTCGACGCCATTGTCGCTGTCTTGTTATGTTTAGCAGTCAGCTTGTGCAGTGAGACAGCGTGAGCAGGGCATGATCCGCCCACCTAGCCAATCATCATCGCATTTGCAATGGCGTCATCACCCCTCCCCCCTTCCCTTCCCCCCCTCCTCCCTGCTCTCTCCAGGCAGCTGATGTGTGGCCAAAACCTGACACTTGCGCTTCATTCAACCAAATTGTAGTAACGCGCCACTTCACATTCTCAGTAACGGTAACGGCGTTGCAACGATGGGAAAAGTAATTAATTAGATTACTCGTTACTGAAAAAAATAACGCCGTTAGTAACGGCGTTATACTCTAACGCCGTTATTACCAACACTGGTTCTAACTTCAGAGAAACATACAGTCATGTATTGAGGCACATGAACTTACCTAACTTACTTAACTGACATTATATATGTAATGTAACTTAAACAATTTCAGTGGTTTAATGCAACACACACAGGCACTAACCTTGAGCTTTTGATTGTAGTTACTAGTATTTTCACATATACCATTTTAACTTTATATATCCTAATGCAAAGAATCTGAATACTTTTTCTACCACTGTGAGTCCCCAAATTGGGGTTAATTTTGCAAAAAAGGTTTGTTAATTTTGCTCTCTTTCTTTTTTTAACATCTTTCAAGACAAAAAGAAAGTATGATTGCATAAGTCTATTATAAATCATCAAAATAGACCAAAACATCAGACTGTTTAATTTGATTAAGTAAGTAGATAAAATGGGCCTCAGATCATTCTCTACATTACACGGTAGTTTTCTGATAATTCTCCTCTATGTTCATCCAACAGATAGAGAACGATCCCCAGGAGTTTGCTCTGTACTGTGTTCACCAGAGTGGAGGTAAGTTTGTCCTTTTCACCGCACTCACTGAATAATAATCAGACATAGTAACACAGCAAAAATTCACTTTGTATTTGTTGTGTGTGTGTGTGTGTGTGTGTGTGTGTGTGTGTGTGTGTGTGTGTGTGTGTGTCTTGCTCAGAAAAGAGGAAGCTCAGTAACAGAGACCAGCCTTTATGGGAGCGTATACTACAGGGACCCTCTGACGAAATCATGAAGATCTTTTTGATGGACATGGATGAAGAGGAAGTTAGCAATGATGTGAGTGTTGCGACTGTCCAAAATACTTTATGATGTATTCTGTATCTCTAAATTATATTTAATGATGGAAAACTCTTCTTTTAGATAATCCATCATGTGTCTGTGTTAGTCCCTTAGAATAAAACAACAGGACATTATACAGTCCATCTGTAATGCTCCGACATAATTGTAAAGAAAATCACACAAGTTAATTATTTGTGCAAACAGAGTGTCAATAAAATACTGATTGGGAATCTAAGTGTTAGAGTCAAGTGATGAGGATGAGGATTGGAAAAAAAGGGGTAAATAAACTTTGGTTTAAATTTTGTGTACCTGCTTAATAGTTATATGTTACAATAGTAATATTGATGGATTATATTGCTGGAACAACTGCACAGCAGTCTGTTTACTGAAATGAAACAGTTTACAGCTATTTATTGTTCATTTTAAAAATGTATATGTATTTAAATATACCCTTAGAAAATTATATTATATTTAAACAACTTTAAATGAAGTGTTTATCATTATAAATGTGGTTTCAATGTATGACATGTTTTGTTTTACCTTTTATTTCCAGGGAACAAAATAGGGAACAAAATATTAAGTTTAGCCCGGGAGAAAGGACGTGCCATCATAATTATATACCTGTAAAATAGTTCATAGTTTTAAAGGCTATATTTATGCTCTTAACTACCAGGCTGTTTAATAATGTTCCATTGTTTTCTGCCTTTCTTTTGCAGTAATTACAGAGTAGTTACAGGGGTATATTTAAGTTAATTATGAAGGTTTTTTTTGTTTGTTTCATTATTGTTGTTGTTGTTGTTTTTATCTGTGCATGCCACATGTAGTTCAAATCCATTTTATGACATAGCTGTGGTGAGAGGACATACAGTTTAAGTCTGCTGGTAGCCTGGTTGTACACTGTAATTATTGAATGTGGACAAGGTCATTCACAGGGTAACTTATTCCATCTGAGGTCCTCCTCAATTTAGAATTATTCCCTTGTTTTTTGCATGTAAGTTCTCTGTCAGTATTTTGGTACTTCAAAGCTGTAAGTGTGTCAGAGAAAACTTTAGGAAGTTTGGGTCAGTGAATGTATTGGAAGCTTGTAAATCAACATAGTAATTTTAGTATTTTCTTCTTTGCCTTGATCAGGAATAAAAGCTATGTTTCTACTTTAGCAGCAAAGAGTAGGATGGAGTTTTGAGTAAAACAAAACATTTTTATTCTATAAAGCCTATACAAATGTCCTGCTAGATCATGATAACTTATATATATTCGTTATTTATTATGGGCAGAGTGACTGTAAGTCACAATTCATTGTAAAGGTGTGATGCTAATGTCCAGTTTTCTTCTGTTTTTTTATGTCCACAATCTTAATTTTTTTTTTCTGTCATACTTAGAAAAAACTCATCTTACTTTATTCTGTTTTTCTCTCTCAGGTAGCTCAGTACCTGAACTTGGAGCTTCCTATCCTGGAGCAGATTCTACTAAAACTCAAAGAGGAGGAGAACAGAGAGATACAGAGGGTCATTGGCAAGTCAGTATCAGTTTTATACCTTAACTTAACTCACAATTTATACAATTGTATCTTTAAACTTAAGTCACAGGCTGCAGAAAGTGCTACATCTGCTAACAAATGTATACAGATTTATTTATTCGTTTGAAAGTGTTTGAAAACAACGTCATTGTAGTAACACTTTTACAGCAGGTGATGGCGCCATTAATCTCAGCTACATTTTGCTTATTTGCTTCTCACTTGTCTTGTCTGTATTCTTTTATGTTTTGTTCTGTGTGTGTGTGTGTGTGTGTGTGCCAGGTACAGCAACCAGCACAGAGTCCTTACTCATATTCTCAACCGTAAGACATGTCGCATTGAGACGAGTGTGTGACAACTGCAGATCTGCACCACTGACTCTGAACCAGTCATTCATTACAGGAAGGGAGAACTCTGCACATTTTTTTAAGTCTTTAACTTTTTTTAACAAGGTTAAAACTACAAAAACTTTGAGTGGAAAAAAGGTGGAAAACACCAGAGAGAATATGGATACCTTAAGAGACACACATCAAAATAGTAAGAAAGTTGATGGCACTTTCTTAAGTCTTACATACAGTCTCTTTTTCATTTTCATTCATTGTATGATTTGCTTCATTTCTTTAAAACTGTTAAATAAATTGTTGTAAATATCTGTAAATCAGTGTTGTGTGTTGATCAATAAAGTTGTGGGACCTTTTTTGTTTTGTGCTTTGCATTAGTCAAAAATAATTGCATAAATGGATCAATTTTAGTGTAAATGATTTAAATAGGAACAAAGTTACTAGTAGTTGTTACTTGTTTGAGGTATGTTTTCCTTTTGCACAGAAAAATAGACAATTAAAGAAATAATAAAATGGTAACAATTACAATTTTGAATGGAAAGTTAAAGCAACTTTAACTTTGAACATATAATTTGCACATTATTTTGCCTTATTTTATGTTTACTATTTGACCTACACTTGCTGTATTAGCTTGCCTGTCTGTTTCTGTTTCGGTTTTTGCCTACTTGTCTGCTTCCTTATAGACTTGTTTGCCTTTACTGACTGGATGCCTGTTACTAACCACTTGTGGTCTTTAAGGACCCCAGTAAAGCTCATTTTACTTAATCTGCTTTTTTCCTGAAATGCCTGAACCCAGATATCTACTACAACAGTTTCACTGAGAGACTGGTGCTTTATCTGTTTAAGCAAACTTTTCTTCCAAAGATACCCAATATAAACAGTATGTCGGAGTGCTGGGGGAAAAATGTCTAAAATGATTTTTAAAAAGTCCAGCTCTATTATTTTCAGTTATTATCTTTAAACAGCCTGTTATAAAGAAACAAGGAGTGAAACAAGAGATTGTCTACACATAGAGAACACTATCATCCTAATAGTTAAATGTTGTCGTGTAGTGCAAGCGCTGCTGATTAGGCTGTTTAGTGGTAAAGACTTTATAAATGCTTGCTAGCCCACCAGACAGCCGCAAACATTACCTAGCATGAGTGTAATTTTCCTCTGACATGATGACTAAATGAGAATAAATGGTTGCTGGATGTTTCCATGTGATGTCCGCCAAGGAGCCAGAAGCAGTATGCTTTTAAGAAATGGAAAGAGTTTGTGGCATGGCTGTGCTGTTGTAGTTATTGGAGAGATCCACAGATGTTGGTCAGATGATCCCAATCTCTAAAGTAAATTTAGTCTCTATGTTAGTATATTAATTTTCACTTTTACTGCAATGCTAAAAAAAACAACCATATTAGAAGTTTTACATGGACTTTAAAAGACAAGAAAAGAGATTTGACTTTCCAACTATGAAATTTTCCTCTGTTCAACAAGACCAATTATCTTTTTTAAATGTGAATTTTGTATAATGAGTATAATAAAGTTAAGTACTGAATGTAATTTGGAACCTTGGGAAAAGTCTCCACCCTTTTTTGAAATAAACTGGTTTTTACAACTACCAACTTTTGCTTGGTTCCCATTAGACAGGAGGCAAAAAAAACCCTGTAAAATGTTTCATTTTCGACATTTGAAACCTTTGGGTGTAGCAAATGGGTGTAGATGAGTACATAGTGTACTGTTTATAAATTGCTTTTTGTTCTCATAGGATTATAGGTCCTCTGTGTCAACATGCCAGTCAATGGACTTCAGCAAAGAAAGCAGCTTGTACATACAGATTTAAAACATTTGCGGTGCTTTCTGATGAGGAAAACCAACATATGTACAATGATTGTGGATGTTGATTTTAAAAAACACACTTACCCATTTTAATACCAAAATTTCTATCCAAAATTTTAGAGCATTATTTGACAGCCAAATAATAGGGTTCAGGGAGTTTCCTGTTGGAGCTTAGTCTCACATTTAAGCGTTTGTTCAGGATTCAATGTACTGCCTTTGCCATAAGACTGTTTACATTTCCTCCCCTTTTCCTGTGGTTTAAAAGCAAGACTGCAACATTTGTGATCACTGGTGGTAAAGCACAATCTCTTCAGCGTACTCTATTGGAGTAATTGTTTTCGTGAGGAAGATGAACCTGAGTCTTTTCTCTGCTGTCCTCTGCCTGCTGCTGGGTCTTTCAACTCAAGACAGTTCCCAGGTTAGACATATGCTCCAACAAATACTTTTGTCAACATGCAATTTACTTGTTCTTCCATATTTTTCCTCATGTTAAAAGAAAGTTGAGAAAAAATAAGTGATAACATCTTTACAAATGGCAGATTGCTCCAAGTACCCAGAGTTGTGAACAAAATGAAAACAATGACCTAAACTCATTCCTAACTGTTTTAAGAAAACCTGTCTACATGACCATTTATGGATCTCCCTTAAAATCTACCCATAGCAAGTTTTTTTAATGGAGTTTTTTTAACAAGACACATAATTCCCACTTTTAATACAAATTGTAATGGCAGTATGTAATTTTTGACTGTCTCTGTTTACTTTGTGTCTCTGCAGGTGCAACAACATGAGGAAGGTAGCTGTTACCTTTTTTTTTTTTTCAAAATAGCTGTGAAAACATTGCACAGTGGTTCATGTGTTCTAACTGAATCTCCAATTCCAGGTTTGGAAACCAAAAATTCTCACCATTTAGACATTACTTCAAGAATTCTGGAGGCAAATAAAGGTATGCTTGATTTGTTCAGCAGAATGCAAATACCGTGTCTCTGTCTACTAACCTCATGCTTGTGTTTGTGCCAATCTATTGAACATGCTACTGACGTATTGTATTTTTCCAGGTATCAACCATATTCTGGTACAAGGTGATGTTGCTCTTTCAAAGAAAAGGAATGCCATGAAATGCTGGAGCAACTACTGCAAATGGAGAAAATCCTACAATGGGCTAGTTGAAGTACCCTACAGCTTCAGCGATTACTTCTGTAAGGGCTTAGAAATCTATTAATGAGAACTGTGATCATCATAGGCTTAATGGTTTCATCATGTAAGTATACAGAAATTGATTTTATACAATTGCAGATGACAGTGAAAAGGCCTTAATTAAGAAAGCTATGGAAACGTTCCACAAGAAAACCTGCATTCGCTTTATTCCTCATCGTGGCCAGTCTGACTACCTCAGCATTGAGAGTGAGATGGGGTGAGTGCAGGGTAGAGGAGATGATCAGTGCACTGTGCAGCGTACACCAGCCTGTCAGGCTTTAAAACCTGTCTTTTATCGTACTCTAGGTGCTGGTCTACCATTGGCAAAGATGGAGGGAAACAGGTGGTTTCTCTGTCTGTGTATGGCTGCCTCGATCATGGGATCATTCAGCATGAGCTCCTCCATGCGCTTGGCTTCCACCATGAGCATACAAGGAGTGACAGGGACCAGCATGTCAGGATCAACTGGGAAAATGTTCCAGCAGGTGAGCTCTCAGACACAATAAAATGCTCAGTTGACCACTAAATATGTACTGACTTAAGTAGAATAATTAAATTCATCTCCATTTTCGTTACATATTTAACTGGGAATGCTTTTATTATTCTGACTCACTGGTTGTTGACTGTGGATTAAGCCTCCCACGGGTTGATTATTTCAGTTCACATTCTCCTCCTCTTTCCCTATCTGCATGTTTCTGTTTTGCAAGGGCACTGCTACTGCATACTGGGCTTGGCACTGCCAAAGACAATTGTGATTGGTTTACAAAGTACAAACAAGTCGGTATTTTTTCCCTAATAGCTAAATAATAATGTGTGCAGCCAGACCCTTCTCTAGTGTGTGAAGAACAGGCTGGCTATATGAGACAACATCTAAACTGATTAAGCGACCGTAAAGAGAGGGTATAAACATATTTACAAATGTATTCTGTATCTAATTGAGTATGCATATATATATATATATATATATATATATATATAAAAGTGGGGAAAAAAAGGTTTAGAATTAAATTGATGTAAGGCCTAGAATAAATTGCGCCTTAAATCACTTTAAAGTAAAGTTCATACAGTATACTTGCAGAGCTCAGGATTTTTTTATTTTATTTAATTTTTTTAATTTAAGCCTAAAAATCACTTAAAAACATTAACCCTCACTGCTTCGTGTTAATAAGAATAATTTGGAAGGGTCTTACCTCCAGCAACACGTATAGCATATAGAACAACTAACTTATTTATTTTAATATTTAAAATTTTAAAGTTGGTCTACATAGGGTTGCTGCAGTTGTTGCCCTTTTAGACTTTGTCTTTTACTCAATTCACTATAGAAATAGGTTGTATCAGTAGTTTCAAAACTCACAATTTATTGTATGTATATATTGTTTCATTCTACAGAACAAACCTTCAACTTCCATAAAATGGACACCAACAACTTGAACACCCCATATGACTACTCTTCTATTATGCATTATGGAAGGTAATGTCTCTTTGGGTTATCAGTGGCACTGTTGTTTACAAGATATTTCATTTAGTTAATTGAATCTTCATGTTATAAGTAGGGAGACAAGGCTAACATATCAGCAAGAGGTTGCTTATGCATTTTGAGCAGACATGGAGCAATTTTAATCCTAATTTGGAGTTATGTTTTTTGGCAAACTTCAAAGTACTCACTCTCCTTACACATACAATTTTATCAAAATACTGAAAGGGTGAAGACTTAATTTATAATTTCTAGCCTGAATGTGATTTGAAGCTTATTTTCTTCTTGTGCACACAAGAGAAAACAATTTTTACAGTTTCTAAAGTCAAATTACAGCAAATGAACTGTGGAATGTTAATGTGCACAGGCAGAATTTAAAAAAAAACATTTCTTTGGGAAACATTCTACAAGTGTCTAGAATACTCAAATATTTTTCCGCATTTATGGATAAATTAAACAAGGACAATTATCCATCAGTGTATAAGTTTCATTTTATTTCATATCAATCTTTTTTTAAGGACTGCCTTCACTTCAGCATATGGGAAAGACACCATCACACCAATCCCAGATTCCTCTGTTCCAATTGGACAGAGGGTTGACATGTCTAATATTGATATCCTCAGGATCAATAGGTTATATGAATGCAGTAAGTAAAGAAATCCTTAAAGATACATTACAATTCAGTATCTCTCCTATGTGTATAAAATAAATTCTGTAAGGCTTTTGTGTGTGATAAAAATAATAGACATTTCTGAGGAAAGACCTAAAGAGAGGAGTTAAATACAGAAAACACCATGAACACTGAACCAATAGATTTGAATGTGGAGGACAGAAATAGACTGAGTACAATGTGGTGACTAATCTTTTCTCTTTGTTTTCAGATAATTGAAAATCAAGACAACTCTGCTCTGAAGAGAATGCAATGAAATTTTTGTTTCATTTACAAAAAATTCCAAGAAAAAATTAATAAATGATGATATAAAAATCCATGTGTTGCTCGCTTCTTGCCAACCTTAATGATCGATGACTTAATTTATTAAATCTTTCAGGTAAACAGCAACTTTAATTGTAAATTTTAAACTGTGATGTGAAGTTTTCTCTGTGTTCAAACAGTATAAAAACTACAAAATAACTGAATAAAGAATGAGATCATACTATACAACACAACTACAAGCACAGACCACAAATAATAGATGTGTTTTTTTCTGTGTATTGGTCTTTATTTCTAAAGTTATTAATCATTTTGTTGGTCATACATACACCCACCCATTAAAATCTACTCAAAACATTTATTCAGAAAAAAATATCAACATCTTGTCAAACTGTATTAAGGTAGTCAAAGCTAGACCAAACTACTAAAAGTTGAGCCTTTTAAAAAGTTAAACTTTCTCAACAATTTTTTTGCACGTATGTGTCTTCAGCTCATGTTTGTTGTTGGGGTAGTCGAGAGTCACCTCAAAACGGCACTTGGTACGCTGTGGAAGAGAAAACAGCAATAACTTTTACATAGAAAACTAAAAGTTTCCCAAGTCTAATGTCCTGTAAAAGGCAATAGGTCGTTTTTAACTTTTTTATTATGACCAAACATAAAACAAAAAAGGCATGAATGCAAAGGCTGTCATGGCCTAAATATGTCGCTTTACATATCTCTTAACAGTGTGAAAAATAAAAATTCTGACATTAAACCATATAAAAATGCACAAAAAATAATTTAATAAATAATAATACCTTTTTCTCAAGACTGCAGCTTTCCAAGTCATGGTTTTCATCCTTGAAACACTTGGTTTTTCCCAGGACTGCGACAATTTTAAAATTGATCACATTGGTCACCTACAGTACAGTAATAAGATTAGCAGACGGGGTCAGGTTTTTTTGACAGCATTATGGGATTACATAGTGGTACTGTGGTGTGTTGTATGAATCTAACCTGAGCCTGAGCGGTATCGATGGAGACCAGTTTGAACATCTTTTTGCCCTTGGAGTGTGTGTTGAACATCTTCAAGGCATATTGTGCCGCCTCCTTAATGTCAGCTGATTCTGGACTCTTGTCAGACCAGCCACCCAAGAGAGTAACTTTTTCTGTAGGGAAATGAAACACAGACACATGGTAAATTTTTTAACATGCACGTCCAGACGTGAACACATTACCCCTGTGCTGCCGTTACCCCACTGGCTTCCAGTTCGTTTTAGAATTGATTTTAAACTTCTGTTGTTTGTTTTTAATGCCATCAACGGCCGGGCACCCTCCTACTTAACTGAGATTTTAACTATCCGTGATCATGGCAGGGCCCTGCGTTCTTCAGGTCAGCTTCTGCTAGAAGTCCCAAAGACGAGATATAAACAGTGGGGTGATCGTTCTTTTGCTGATGCTGTTCCCAGACTGTGGAACAAACTGCCCCCTGACATTCGCACCACTACTGACCTTGGCCTTTTTAAATCTAAGCTGAAGACCCACTTTTTTAGATTGGCGTTCGACTCCGACTAGGGCAGTCTTGTTTTTCTATATGCACTTATTGTATTTTATTTATTTATTTATTTTTATTTTGCTTGGTCTATTTTATTTACTTTTGGAAGGCTTTTTAATAACCTGCAGCACTGTAGCACTTTCCACAGTCTAAAACATGTGTTTTATGTATTGCTTTTTTTGTACTGTTTTATGGCTTTGTTGTAGGGCACTTTGGGTACCTTTTTGGTTATTGTAAAGGGCTGTACAAATCAAATTTGATTGATTGATTGATTGATTGATTGATTGTAAATTTCACATAATTGTTTGGTTGCTATTAAAAGACAAAGGACTTTATGTTCTTGGTAAAATAACACCACTAAAGTGGCTGAGAAACAAATATTCATATTGTATGTGTGCAATTTCAAACAAACACATATGGATATACAATAACACAACAGATTGGCTGTTAAATGTTATGGTTGTGTGTGTTCCTCTCTGGGGGTTTTATGCTCCCTCATCCTGAAAATTTGCCGTTTTAGTCCAGAAAATCAGACAAGGTCTTTGAAGCAATAAGACCACCAAATCCTGGATTCAGCCAGTTTGACGTTAACGCATACTTTATTCTGCCAAACCATCTTCCCTACTCTGCCAAACCAAGCCTGAGTCATCAGGACAAGGATATAATGCAGTTCTTCTCAAGGGAAGAGAAGGAGGATTTAGAGATGAGTTGTAATAGCTTTAGCTTTTGTTCTTTGGGTGGCCCAGCCAATCAAAATAAAGCAGTTTTTGTTTTTTTACATTTTATACACAGTTTATACACAGATTCTAACCACACCATTAGTGGTGTAGCCTTAGGGGTGGCAGTGTCAGTCAGTCCACCATTTTGGTCCAGACTGATTGAAAATGTCAACAACTGCTGAATGGATTGCTATGGAATCATGAGCTGACATTCATGGCTTGCAGACCTTAGGGATCCCCTTCCTTCCTATGATACCACCATGAGGTTGACATTTTGGCTTTCTATACCTTGACAATAATTGGCTGGATAGATGTGGAATTTTGTACGCATAATCATGGTAGCTAGAGCCATAATTTTGAAAGTGCTTTTAAAGCTCTCGGTTTCACTAGGAGGTTTCAGCAAATTAAAGTGAAAGAAACGCTAAATGGAAAATAAATACATAAACCGAAAATGAAATTGCATTATTACAAAATATAACTCGAACTACTTAATTAGTTACAACATAAGCAGTGTGTGTCACAAAGCTCCTCTGCTAGCTAGCTTGCTTGCAACATCTAGCTATTGCTAACCAACAAAAATGGACATTTTTTAGAAGCATAGATAATGTATTGATTTGCTGCCACATGCTGCTTTTTGTTAACTTCAGTTGATTTGTAAAAGGGTTTTCAAAGATGTTTTGAAAAAGAGGGGCCCCATCTGTGAGTTAGTGTTATTTTTTGAGCCTTGACTTGCATAAGTTTGGGAACCTCTGGCATAGAGGATGAACCCTATTGACTTAACCTTTAACCATGGACATGTCAATGTTATCTCTTTTCCACTCATCTGTATCAATGGATCAGCATAAAAACTTGCACAGACATTCATAAATTCCAGACAATATATCCAACTAACCTTGCTGATCCCCTGGCTTCTAGCCCAACCATAACACTGACTTTTGTAGTTTTGAATTAAATTTCTCAAAAAAAAATGAATGGATTTACCTATAAATTTAGTGCAGATATTTACATCCTCCTAAATATAGTCTTAGTGATCCTGTACTTTTTATCCAGGTAGGTCAGCATTATAATGTCTGCTAATTAGCAACATACCCATATAGTGGACAGAACTGCCATTGTGAAAATGCTAGTGTACTGATGCCATTGTACACTCTGTGCCCTTTTACATGTTAATAACAGGCCATCATCTAAATGATATTTTGAAGTGTAATTAAGAACTGTTTGAAAATCCTGTTTTTGTTGCCATAGTTGCTACATGACAATCCTGTCAAGCCACCCTTTCAAGCACCGGGGTTATATAATATACTAGGCTACAATAGAAGACAGAAATCAGGTGTCTTCAGATTTTCAGCAGACCACACCCAACTTAAACGCTGCTTGGTATTGTACAACAGACAAGAAACTTGAAACTTTCGACCCACTGTGGTCAATGCAACGAAGCTTCTCCTCCATACATAACTTAATGAGGCCTTGCTCTTAAGAGGACACATTATCCAAAATCAACATGACAATATGTAACATTAAATAAATCGGGATCAGCAGTCACCAAACGAAAATGAATTAGACCCTCTGCTATCCTCAGTTATATGATGTAAAATTGGATTTTACTGAACGTAGAGTAATCTGCACATAACAGAATTTTAATTCAACCAAAATGTCTACTGTATCTAATTTATCTACAGTATCTAATCCACAGTATCTAACTTATACCATATGTTTACATGCATACTTTGAATTAATCATACAGTTTGCTACTGCACTGCTTTTATGGTTAATTCTGTTCAAATTTAGATTTTTTGCCATGTGTAAAACTTTTTCTGTTTCATAAAATAGTGGTTACAGTAGTTACTGATGTTGGACAAATTGGGTTGATAGATACTAAGCAGTCTGATTTCTTTCCCAAACACTCCCAAACCAAACTCCACTCTGCCAAATTAAGTAGCACTGACGTCTTTCTCTTACTGCTGCTGGCTGGGACAAACTCTCTGACTCAGTTCACCCAACCAGACAGAACACAGAGAGTCACTGTCTACAGACTGTGTATCAACATGCACAACAAATTTAGCCATTACATAATACAGGCACATAAAATATGCTTTTTTAAATCATTTAATAATAACAGGGTTGAAAATAGTTTTAATTCTGAATGTGACAAACTCTGTTATCAGACTGGGTAATCTGCTGACACAAGAGTTTAATTTCCATGAGTTTCAGTAAAACATGAACGCATATGTGCTTTTCCTGTTTGTCTGCATTCTCAATGATCCACTGGAAATACACCAGCTGATGGAAACCGACTAACTAACCGACTGCTTTGTCATATATTGAAGATATATAAACACACACGTACATAAAGTATATACACATATATATGTAATTTATATATAGTCATTTATTTCAATAGTGTATGTATTTCATAAAAGACTGACAGAGATACAAATGTTTTGTTTTGCATGACTGGTTTCTAGATTGTCAGTCATAATTCTGACGTAGATGCTAACGCTGCGGTCATTGTTGTGTTGTTCTATTGTTCTTTCAATCAACCTTTTATAATCAACCCTTTATTTGTCTTCTTTTTGTTTTGCAATTCAAAAAGGTCTGTACGATGGCCAAAGTTACTTTCTGTTGTATTATTGTTTACTCTCTTTCAACTGGCATAACACCTAGTACTGAAACATGGTATGATAAATCGTGGTAGGAAACAGGATGTCATTTTGTTATATTTCTTTTTTTAGTTGTCACCAAAACAGATTTAAAATAAGCACAAATTGGTCTTATATGGCAAGAGACTATTACGTTATGTGAAAGTACAGAATTTCGAAATTGAGGATGCACTTTTTTTCTTTTATTACAAGTTCTCTATCTTGATGTTTAATATAAAAACACAAGTATTCTCTCTGTGTGACTCCCCATGACTCTACTCATATTCCTTGTCCATATCAGTACTTACTTGTTGTGATGACTTCCTCCACGGGCTGATCTCCCATACACAGCTGAACGATGACACATATCAGCACTGACAACAGAAGCGTCATCTTTACTTAATAATCACCAAACTGCGCTGTAGTCTTTACAAGAGAAATACTGGTGAAGGTCGAATCTCCAGAAAAAAAAAATGAATTCAGATGATTGGAACACTTGAGCTGAACCACTTGCAGCAAACTGACGGTGCCTGTGTCCACAGAGAAAGCAATAAAAAGGGAGAAACATTAAAGATAGGCATTTTAAATAAAAGTCAACTCAAAATACTGTGAAAGAGTCAGAAAATGCCCCCCTAAAAAATGAATCAATGGAAAGATTACAAAGAGAGAACCAACATTTACCTTTCTGACGCCGGAAAAGCAGGCTTCACCGAGTGAATACTGGAGCAACAGTGAGCTGCACTGTGAGAAATAAAGTGAGTGAGGAGGAGAGAAAGGGGGAAGGTGTTGTTAGTGAATGGCTGTGGCTGTTCAGTATTTAAGCTCTGGTATGTTTAACAGGCCAGTGAAGACCACACCCACTGCCTGCGGGTGAAGCCATGTAGGGATTTCATGACCATCAGCGGCTTTGGTGTGTGTCACAGAGAGTGTGTATGAGACTGGGTAGGTGGTGTGGATGGGTGTCAGATGTGCCTCATTGTGTGTGTGTGTTTGTGTGCGCACACTGGTGTTTATGTGGTCTTTGTGGGTTTGCATTCATGTGTGTTATGTGGGTGTGTAGTCGGCTAATGTGATGTGTCTGCTTAAATGTTGTTGGTTTCTTTACATGAGTTTATAAAGCACCTATGTGGAGACCTGACTCAATCTCAGCTGACTACACTTCTGGTGAGTCACTGTGCAAACTATAGCGTACTGCAGAACTGCATTACGTACCTGTTCTTGGTACGTACATCAACATCATGTCCGGAACATTTGTTATCATGTGTTTAAATTATTCCGGAGGCAGGGAATAAAAACAAAACATCGGTAAGTGGAACTGAGTGGAATAATGAACTGTTCTCAGGATGTGACTGACAGACAGAGGTGTTTTTGTTTTGTTTTGTTTTGTTCTATTTTTTTTAAGATGCTCACTTATTTCTCACTTATCTTTAACACCCTTTTCTTCCTCTATCCTCCCATGTGATGTTCCTCTCATCTCATGGCTTTCCTGCATTAAGGGAACAAAAGGTCTTTCCACTCTTTATCTTTCTACTACATTAAGAAATTCTGTATCTATGATTACAGACCTCTGGGTTGACCTTTCAAAGAGCTGTGCACATCAAGATGGCTAACAGTTCATCATAACAGGGGTTTGTGTGAGTTTCTTACAGAATTACATTTTCAACCTAGTGTTTTGCAGCTTTTTTGATCAGTTGTTTTATAGGTTGTAAATGTTTGTGCATGCAAGCATACATTCAAACTTAGACAATGGGCTAGTAAAAATATATTCTAAATGCTATGTGACGATCATGAATGAGCCACTATTCTCTTTGGATAGCTTTAAGGCTGTCCCTTTTCACACATTAGTACCAGTTTGTATATGATTGTATCTGAAAATAATTGTTTAGTGAAAGAAAGTCCGAGAACAATATTGTAAGTACTTGCTTATGGCAAGAAATAGTTAATCCAATTCATATTGATACCATATTTTAGAACCTGTTGATGCCTAGTGGGTGTATTAAATTTATCTAATTTTGAAATTATATCGTTGACAAGTGTGCTGCCATTAAATGAGATTGCTACTCATTACTTTGATTTGAAAAACACCAATTAATAGCCTGCCTTTGGAGGGTAATTAACTAGTTGTTTGGGCAAGACCCATACAACATTCTGACAGGCATAATATTGCTCTATGAAGCTTTCACAGTTACTGTATTTGCAAACAGTTGCTTATCTTCCCATCTGGCAGACACAGTACAAGATAAGCATTCATTTGCAGAGGTATCAATCAGATAAATAAATAATGGGGAGCACTCTCCGCTCATATTTTTTGTCACCCCTCCCCTGTGTTATCAAACAAAAAAGCAAAAAAATAAAAACAAAACATATATGTACACAAGAATATATATATTTGGCTTCTTACCTTGATGCTCCACTTTCCTCACCAGCCAGTTTTGTCTGTCTGCCATTTGGTTTTGGGCGAGTAGTGTATATTTGGTTTACGAGGGCTGTCTTCTCAAAATAGCTTCCTGCTTAATAAAGTTCATGAAAGCGGTGAGATTGATCCAAACCAAAACAATTTTACGACCCTCAAGAGACTAAAAGCTACGTAGGGCTGCAGAGTTACGAAGCTATGAGTTTTTATAGCAACTCATTTACAATCATTTACAGTCATACTTAGGAAAATAATGAGCACACATCAACAACCTTTTTTTATTAATAAACACAACATTTTATATGTGCTTTGTAAGTATGACACATTTATTCATATTCAATATTCATTCCCATTGTTATCTGAAAAAATCCTTTTCTCTCCTGTTTTTTTTTGGTTTTTTTTGTTTTTTTTTTGCTATTTTTGCAGTGGTATTCAAATGTCATTAAACTTTCCACTCTGTCAACTGTTTTGCAAGTATAAAGTTTTAAGTCTTGACTGTGGGCTTTGTTGGTTTCATAATTAGGTGTTTGTTTGTCTGCTAGTCAGCAGGATATAAAACCAGTCAGCAGATTTTATGAAACACGGACTGCAAAACTATCCTTTTTTTAACGGATCGGGTTCCAGGTTCAGGCTGTTAAAACTGCAAGATGACGCAACCACCATAACTTTGCATCTCACTGAAGTAGGACCTTCCCATGAAAATTGAAAGGCTGCCCTTTCATTGAAATAGTTTTAAAATTCAAAATAAAAAGGCCAAAAAGCCCCTTCTCAGGT
This sequence comes from Acanthurus lineatus, assembly GCA_029814665.1. NCBI lineage: Eukaryota > Metazoa > Chordata > Actinopteri > Acanthuriformes > Acanthuridae > Acanthurus > Acanthurus lineatus. Next base: position 5,313,019 of record JAPZDV010000011.1, on the reverse strand, counting down.
TTAAAAGGTTTATAAACCTATGCAATTTAAAACAGACCTAAACAGGTGCAAACAGATACTTGATAGATAAGTTCTGAGGCTGAATCTGATATTTTTGGGGGTTTTTATGTACTGATATATGATGTAATTTTAATTCCTCTGCTGGCAGTTTCAACTCCTGTATGTAATGAGTGAGAATGGCCAGCAGGGGGGAGCAACACTGTTTCACATTATGAAACGGTCTGTCTGTATTGTTAATTGACTGTATTATCATTGTTAGGCCATGCACTAAATAATTGTGCTGAGTAACAGAGAAACTTGAATACAAAAGAACACGCAACGAGTAGTGGATTTCAATTTTAAAAGCACTGCAGCCTGCTTATCAGATTAAAATATCCTGCAGGGAGGGTCATACATGTTTGTTCCTTTTCCACAATAGTCACAATGTTTTTCATTCACTCTAATGGTAAAGTGTAAAGTAACTGCCCAAATTTATCATCTTGATGAAATGCTATGATAAGAGGTGTGAAAGATGAGCCTTGTCGATGTTACAAGTAAAATAAAAAGAAAAACATTAGTTTGATGATATAAAAATACGATCTGATGGCTTCGAAAGAGGAAAGATAGATAAAGAAAGGTGAGACGAAGGATAGGCAGATGGGTACAGGCTGACAGGTCTGTGGCTCATTAAGTAAAGCAGATGGACATTCAAATAAAATTGGTGCCAGACAAAAAGAAAGAAAGAACACTGCAGATGGACAAGCAGTCAGACAACGAGGAGCAGGTGCAGGTCAATCCAACAATGTCACAGATGTAACACTCAAAGCTTCAAAAAGTTGTCCGTTTGCTGTACTTAATTACAATACATTTCATAGGTATTCTGACCCCAAAAGCAAATATTTACACTAGGATTGAGAGAAAAAAAAAATCTTTTGGGCCTGGTTAGTGTTCACTTCTCTACTGTTCATAATGAGACCTGCTAGAACTCGTCCAGGCTGTAACTGACAACTTAGGGTCAGAGAGGGGCCGTCTGTTTTTTTTCACTTTGAAAATCCCCTTTTTCAAGGGAATAATTGATGTCAGTCTTGTTTGCCTAATGAGTGGACTGGATACTAACCGCCACAGTTTCATCCAGATTGTTCTTGTCCAGTCTCTCATGGTCAAAGGTTAAAGTTACTCTACAAATAAACAGCCTGAAATAGAAAACACTGTATTCTGTGCACTTTTGTAGCTGATATAAAGTTTACTTGGTTGGAAGGAAAACTTTTTTATAGTCATATGTTGTTAAATGTACAGTAGGGTTATATACCTTCAGTAAAGCTTACTTCTGCGATACTTAACATACTTTTAGTTTCTGTGGATAGTATATAAAAGAGGTGTCAATTATACACTGCAGTTATTTTTAAAGCTGTGTGCAAAACTGTGTTACACTAACAGATGTGTATTCCCATCTACATTTAAATGGAGGGTAAAATGTCACTGTCTTGGATAATGAAATGTCAACTTCATTCAGTTTATTGCCTGCTAAATCAGAGAGCAATGGTGTCATAAATGGATCAATGTGTTTCTATGCCCATCACAAATAGGTAAGTGACATATTAGATCG
>JAPZDV010000011.1:5269731-5311334 GCA_029814665.1 Acanthurus lineatus | reverse complement strand
CTCACTTTATCTGGACAACTGAGTAAAACCTCAAAAAGCTTGCTTTACTTCCATGCATGTCCACATGTTAAAAGGTTTATGGTTTTACAGAGCAAAGACATATTATGTAATGATTACTGGCTCAATTTCCTGTGTTGTTGTGTGTTGTATACTCGTTGTTATGAAAAGGGTGAACAATTTCACAGCCAGTTGTGATCTTCTTGGGTTGTTTGAGGAAAAAAAAACATCTGTGAACTATTGTTTGTATGTTCAGTGCCTTTGTACACATATATAAATGTTTATTTGTAGAAAGTTTACACAACATATTCCTCATGTCTTACATGCCCCCCCTCCTGCTGCTGGACTAAGGAGGAAAATCTCGATAAAACAAACTATTATGTTTAGTTGGATAATCTGAAAATAAGCTTGATCTGATGAAATACTATTGTATTCTTATATTAAATTTTGTTATAGTTACATTTAAAAAATTAAAGGCAATAATAAAATTTCAACTACTAGCTTTTATTGTAAAGTACATAGATATTTTCGTATATTATGCTACTATATGGACAATTAGCTGATTTAAAATAATGATGATTAAAAATATTAAAATTAAAATTAACATTAAATTTTTATTAAACAAAAGGTTGTTCACCCAGTTTTTATTACGACCTTTCAATGGCTTTCTGCCCTAAAATATCACATGAAAAGAGATGCAAATATCCAAACCATCACAATCGCACTACAGGAGGCCTGTATCTGTTTTTCCATGCCACATTCCTCTGCTCTCAGACCTGGGATCAGTGCTGACAGCTCAACCTCTATAATCCCTTTACAGTTAGGACCCGCCCATTCGACCAAGTGATTGACTGCCAGAACCCTCCAATGAGGCTTCGGCCGACTTGTCTGGCCTCCTTTCCCTCCGCCTCCTCCTCCTTGTCCGACTTTGTTGCTCTCCTGCCCCGCTAGGCCGATTCTAGTCTCTCCGGGGAGCCGAAGAACAACTCGATAAACTCCCAACCATGGAAGGCGACAACATAATAATGCCTGCTTGACTCGGGGAGATTTTCCAAGGTAGGTTTTTACCTTTTAAAATGTTTACTACAAAGAAGGAGGGAATTAGCGGCTAGTAAGCTGTGTGTGTGGGGGGGCGAAAAGTTTATACGCCTCGGGACAGGAGGGAGCAGAGGGGAAATTTACTCCAATGTTGATCACAGTGGGGATGTGTCATGCTGCTAGCTTAAAGTTACATGTTTGTCCTTCTTTAGCTTGTGTGGCGCTCTGAACACTTGTTATGTAGCACGTTTTTTAATCGTAGACAGAGCCTTATTACTATTATTCTTCCAATAGTGTCACGCTAATTGATGGCATTGTTATATCATGATTCGTTATTTAATATTTGATATTAGAATTAAATTGAACATAGGCTGTTTCCTTTACTGAAAACCGGGAAAACATGTAGCTGGAGCTATGTTTGGAATTCAAATGTAATTCAGACTTTTTATTGACGAAAGTCGCAAGAGCAAAGTAGCGGCACACAATCATAAATTTGGCTTTATTTTTATAAAAATCAAATATACTGTTGGAATTTAAAAAAAACACCTTAATATCCTTTGTGTTATCATTTTGTGAAAAGTGTGGGTTGTGAACTATGTTCTGTTTTAATGCAAAACTGAATATTTGTCTCTATATAGGTAATAACAAGCTAATAAGCCCAACATACTAATACATAGGCATACATTATTTGATTTGCATCTGGTCTTTAACACAACTAAAGTACCATGCTTGGCAGTGTGTAGATGAAGCATTAAAATCAAGAGTCATCTAAAAGCACTTATTGATGTTACAAACATAGGTCTATACCCTGCACTCGCTATTTGTATATATACTATATGCCAAATTATACTTTGCGGGGCAACAGTGAAGGTTAAATCATGAGTCTACAGTTAGTAATAAATACTGCACCCACATAACAGACTGACATACAGTAAGAGAGAGAGAGACACAAAAGTCAGATACAGTGGGACATGGCCCCTCACTACAGATGTGCATTCCTTCAGCCAGTGGAGTGATGAAGGCTTTAAATAGAGCTCAACAGGAATGCAAACAGACCAAGCAAAAAGACAAGACCTGGGGGCATCTCAGAAGTAAAGTGGAGGGAGGTAGCAGAAGAGAAGAGAGACAAAGCCGTGAGGATTTTTTACTCAGAATTAGCTTAACTTATTGCTCTCTTAAAAGTATTTAACCTTCTTAAGCAAAACATTGGTCAAAGTTCATGCTATATCTTTTGCTGCTACAATCGTCAAGTGTAGGTTGTTTTAGAAGATGAATTGAATGTAGGATCTGCTTTTACACTGCTGTGTAAAATTGCACATGATGTATCAGTGGCAGAATTTGAACCGTACGTACAAATCCTGGAATGTGATGTCATTGTACGCTTGTGTTTATCAACCTGGCCCATCTGTGATGCATCAAAGAGATGATACATTGAATAAATACTATGTTTTTGAGAGTGCAACACATCTTGTAGAGGACACTGAAGAAGATTGTCATTCATGTTTGGAAACTTGTGTTTCAGCTTGAAGTGAAGTTGTTGGTTCAGCTGATTTTGGTTGATGGTTTGATTGTTATTATTATTATTGTTTTTTTTTAAAAAATCAATAGAAAGTGACACATATGATACAAATCAATAAAGTCATGATGTATGACTACAATATATGTTTGAAAGGCAAGCTGAAGTAGTTATTACCCTGTCGAGTTTCTGTGGCTGTGTTCAATTACGTTTAACATAATTTAAAATGAATATAAAAGCAGATTACAGGGGGGATTAGTGGCTCTTGCACTTGTATGCCGTGCTGCTTTAAATGTTGAGAAAGAATGGAATTTCTGGATTATTAAGGGTTTTAGTGTGCTGTAATAAGCTTGGAACTTGCTCTAGATCTGAATTCCCCAAACTTAGGGTCTGGACCCAAAATGGGTCACAGACCTGTTTTTATTGGGTTTCCAATTGGCAGAATAAAATGCATAACAAAATGTGAATTCATTTTCCTAATTAAGATATGAAAAGAACACTTTTTGACTATTCTGTTCAGCTCACATTTAATATTTGCATCCAAATTGTTACAAGGATGTGAGAAACCTAATGTTACACTCAGTAGATCTGATTATTGCCGTGATGTACTTTGCCTACTTGACCGCACTCCCCAATCTTGTTTAAATAGTGACTGAATTCCTGTTGCCTAACAACTGCTTTGTCCCTCGTTTTTTAGTGCAAGTTTGTCATGAGGTGGTGAGGAAGTTTATAACATGGATGTAATGACAATTCATGATGTATTTCTGTAAGTTTGGGTTCTGGGAAGAAACTGTGTTTCTCTTCTGGGTCTGAAGCGTAAAAGTTTGGTAACACTTTGTTTAATTGTTATTGGCTTGTTCAGCGTGTGTTGCTTTCTTTTGGGGTTAGTTGTCCCTGTCAAATTTGGCTGTTTTATAGAACTGGCTCAATCATATTTGGCTGCATTATCCACTTTATGACTGAGCCTCTCTGGAAGACAAGGGGTTTTGTCACTGTTGTTTGCTTGAGAAATGGGAGAGAAGAGTTTACATTCATAGACTTCAGTTTGTTGGCTGTCTGTTGACCAACTGAAGGAAATTTCCCTCCTGCACTCCCATGTTGCAGTGAACAGAGGACAGTCAGCCAGTCTTGCAATACTAGTTTGATCACTGTTTATTTCTTTGCTTTAAAATCTGTTTAAGCTAATTTAACTTTGTAAGCTTAGACTTTGCAGACAGATTGGTTAATTGTTTCGTCGCTATGGGCTCTGTGGATCGAGGAGCTAAACACTTTGCCACTCCCTGTAGTATCTCTGTCAAATACAGTAGTGTTTACTGTTAAAGGATTTCACTTCGCTGACTGGGTGGCCAGATCAGCAAGATGTTAGTTTTTATCCCTAGCTTGTCAGGTTCACATTACATTATAGAAAGCTGGCTTTGAGACTGTCTAGCGAAACATCAGCTCTCCCACTGTCTTGACCACTTTACTGCTGTGAAACTAAATGTACACAGGATAAGAAAAACAAGAGACACCACTGGTGCCTGGTGTCAAACCAGGCACCTTGCTGTTTACCTCTGGGAAGTTAGTCTAACCATGGATTCCCAAGCCTTCTGTCTCTATAAAAGTAACACCGGAGTGTATTTTTGCTTTACAAACACTGTGACCAAAGTAAAAGTCCGTAGAGAGATTATTTAGAAATACACTCAATGAACAGAGATGTTCATTTGACTTTGACACCAGGCTTATCCTAAAAAGAAAGGGAAATCCAAGTTGCTTGAATTACTAAAAAATGAAATATCTTATTTCAAACTTGGCTGACATCTAGACATTTTGCCACCTTTGTGCCTTTTGGCAACACCATATATATGATCTTCACCCTAACAGGCTCCAACTTGTATACCAAAGCTTCACTGAAGTCTATGTGATCTTTTCAGTTTAGTTTGGCTTTGTATAGTCATTTTACTGGTATCAAAGTTCAAACAAATAAAACCTGAGATGACTCTAACAAGCCAAGTTTTGCATTTATATGTCCACTGCTAGATTTATCAAAATAATTAACTTTACAGGGCAGTCACTTTTATGAGTAGCTATTGACAAATCACATGGATGCTCAGATATGGATAAAAAATCAGAGGCAGTAAGGCTTGGAGATATAGACAAAAATCATATATCTGTATTTTCAGGCTTACAATTAATAGCTTGGTATATTGTAAAAAGTTGTCTCAGTGTTCTCTTTGCTTAAGTCAAAATCACAAGTCCATGTAGGGCTGGGCAACATAGATAATTCCAGGGATAACCATTGGGGCTATCACAAAATACTACATAATAAGATTGTAGATAAGAAATAATCTGTATTGTGGATATAATGACTAAGTGGATAAAGGCAAATATCAGGGCAGTGTGATAAGTCCAAAAATCGCATCACCTTACTGTAAAGTGCCCTTTAAAACCAGGAAAAGAAAACACTCCACTATCAAATAAATAATGATATCCATACTTAAGATGATATCTTGTCCCATATCTTGATACCTGTATTATACAGATGTATGACTCAGACTCGAGAGATAGGGATTTAACTGCCATCAGCTTCATTGTCACATAAAAAATTTGAAATGTATTTTAAGTTTCAAATTCTGCTTTTTGCACTTGGATAAATACAAACTCACAAAGATTTAACTTAATTTATTTCACTTTTGCTTCACTTCATTTTTTAGTGGAGCTAAGTTCAGTAAACTTACCTCAAAACACCTCATTCTAGTTTGAGAAAGGTACTGTTATTCAGCTTGCCTTCTGCTATGCCTGATTCCCTGCAGACAGCTCCCACTGGCAGTCCAATTTCTGCGCTAGCTCTGGCCAAAAACCACATAGGCACACACACACACATACACACACACAAGTATGCACAGGCTCCACTCAGACCTTGACACAGACTCATGCATGTACATATACATGCACAGGCACAAACTCAGACGATCCAATACTCAAGTGCGTACACATTCACATAATCACAAGCATGGGGAGCTAAACTCAGTCCAAGCCTCCATACTCTCTTCTCCACACTCATATTTCACTAGTCACACACAGAGGGCCCACGGCAATCAACTTTAAATTAGAGAGAAAGCTGCTCCAAGAACTTGAGTGCTGCTTGCCAGGTCTGAGGCCACACTGTTCTTGATGTGTGTATGCGTGTGCGTGCAAGTGTGTGTGCGCGTGTGTGTGTGCGGTGTGAGTGTGTGTGTGCATACATGAGGCAGAAAGAGCGAGCTCTTGATATTAAACCAAATCTGAGGGGCCTAGAGTGGGGTATTTCTCCTTCTTTGTGCTGCTGTTTGTGCATTATATCCCAATTCGTACCTTCCAGGAGTTCTGCTCAACTGTTCAATGCACTTGAGAGCTTTTTTAAAGCAAGAGTTTTAAGTTTTTTAATCCCAAACTGGGTTGTTCATTTCTTTTTCTGCAACGATTGTCAACGTTTGCTACAGTTCCCAGAGATTTAAGCCACAAGGTCAAGCTACTTGGTCTTGTGGCTTGGAGCTTTGACTTCTCTTGAGGTCAGCTGACCAATAAGAGGAAAAAGAGTGATAGTGAGTGTTATATTTGCTCTACAAATGATTTTAATTATCTAAGAATGGTTGAGGCTTGCTCCATGCACAGCTTAAGGTTCTGTCAGTTCCACAAAAAACTCCATGTTGGATGGGCGAAAGATGGTTGAAAGCATAATGGCAGCTCTGCAAAGAAACCCTATACTCGCCCTTTCATATATGGGAGTTGATGCCAAACATCTGAAGTCTGCTGCATCTGTTTTAGATTGAGGGACTTATTTTTGCCAGCAGACTCTGGAAATATCCCAACATCATGTCACATCGTCTTTGCCTGGCCTATTATCATATAGAAGATTATAATGGATAAATACTAAAGCAGACTAAACTGGACTAGAGCTACAAGAACCATACAAGCATGTTACAGAACAGAAAACAGCTCAATATGGATGTGGGATCATAATTCGAGCAGGGGAGACACCAACTGTTTTCTTCTTTGAGTCACACCAAGCAATTTTCCTACTTGGCTGCAAAAAGTATTGTGTTTGGCACAAAAATTTGGCTGCAGAAATGTTGTCTTTGGCACTACAGGCTAAATTAAGGCATCATATTTGTCACTTTTTTCTGCTATCTTTTTGTGCATTACTACATGTATCTACTTCCATCACAACAGCTGTTTGGGAAGGAGAAACAGCAGTGTGGGGCTTCAAGCTGCGCTTAAGTCATGGTTCTTTTCCTAAACAGGATAAGTGCCAAGTTGTTTTAAGTTCTTTGTGTCCACTAAAAGCCATCATCTTTTTGTTAAGTTAATCTTCATTCATAGTATAGTACTGCTTACATTATCTTAAGCACACATCTCTGTGAGTAAAAAACTACAGGCAAAGTTGGTATTAGAGGATAGCAGAAAAGATATGTGAGAAAAAAAGATATTATGGTATAATTCAGTAACTCAGCTGTAAACAGCAATATCTTTATGAGTAGTCATTTGTAATAAAAGTGTCAAATGCTCCCCAGCTATAAACAGTGGCAAGTAACCCAAACCAGTAACCCTAACTGTGCCACTCTAATCCTTTCAGTGTTATTCTCCAGTGTCTTTATCTAGAGGTGTTCTTTTTAGAACAGCTTAAGGGGCAGTTTTATTTTTACATAGATCTGTAGTTAAAGGTAGCCTTTTTTTTGAAATGTAACTTTATGGCTGGCCGAAGGCTGTTTTGGCTACCTAAAAAGCAAAAAACTATTTTTTAAAATTCTCATCCTGAAGACATGTTTTCAATAAATCAAGAACACATGTGACATGACACAAACTCTTTGACTGATGATGCAAAATAAGGAGAAATGCACTTATTTACTGGTTTACTTCTACAATGGCCAGCAGCAGAGGACTGGTGAATGCTGACAGCTCCACTGTTGGCTTATCACTTCTTGGGGTGACTAACTTGCTGTCCTGAAAAATAGCATGCTTAGAAAGTTCCAGGAAAGATAAATGTTGAAGAATGTGCTTCCTTCCAATGCAAATCTGCTTTATTATACAACGGACCTCTTCATGCCTTCACTGCAGGAAACTGTAACATTTTTATCTGTTGGTCAGAGAGGGAGATAAAACCTACATTCACTGACTTAATTTAATATCAAAAGGATAAGAAATGGTGTGAGATTTGTATATATATTTGACTGTGCCAACATGACAGCATCTCAAAAATATAATGACCATATATGTATGAAATTTGGTTTGCATGTTTGCAGTGTCCGTACGATCTTTTCAGCAAAAGTAGCACCCATTAGTTAAACCATATTTTCTGCAACTACGCTGTCCAGCGCAGTGTTGACTGTGAAAATACAGCTAACTGGGGAGATTATTACGGCTTGGCAGAATGTTAGGCTATGCTGGAAAAACACTCTATTGATTTATTTGGTATAAAATTCTACCTCCAAATGATGAGTGGTTACATGCCAAACCAGCATGAAGAATACTGTGGACTGATTTACAAGCTGCTGTTGCCAAAAATGTACCAGCATTTTGGCTGCACCTGCAGGTGTTCATATTTACCGTCACTGAGATCCTAAAAAATGTTCTGTTTGTGAACCTGGTGTCTGACATAAAATTAAAGCAGCTCTTCAGCCCGTGCACATAGCCTGCTATTCCAGCCTGCTTGTTATTAGAGGGGGTTCATTAATGCGGACTCACTTTGCCTTCTTGGTTGTGAAAACCCATTTAGTGTGAAGAGTGGTTTAATGTCTGTCTTCATTACAAGTTAGGCAGCCAGATAATATTGCAACTTGTTATATTTGTATCATTTGCATTTTTTGGTAAAACAAATGGCTCACATTTTCTTACTTACACATATATTTTTTTTTGATAAAAGGATTTTTGAAGTGCATATCAGTACTAATTAGTGCCAAAACAAGTACTTCCACAGGACTAGAGACACATTGTTTTGGAAACAGCAATCGTAATCCTTTTACAAGTTTGGCTTGTAAGCAGCTTTTGCCAGGATTGGACAGACTGAAACACACCTGTCGAGGCTCTAGAGACACTGGCAATTCTGGCTTTGCGCCCGAAACGCTACAGCATGGATAAAACTCAGACCCTGTAGATAATTCTGTTACTGAGGCTTTAAGAGATAATGTTAGAGCTCGGCTTTGAGGTTGCAGGCTCTGATTCCCACAAATTATGGAGACACTGTGTCATTAACTGTGAGACTGATCCCTTACTGTGGCACAAGTGGTTGAAAAGGGATATTTGTGAAAATTGTATCTTTGTGTATGATCATGGAAAAGTATACTCCTCCAATCTTGTGAGCATTTGCATGAAAAAAAAAATCTCACTAAAGCCTCTGTCTCCACCGAAAGGGAGGGATCAGTTTTGAATATTTATGCCTATGTAGACCTTTTTTGCATGAAATGAAAATAGTATTAATGCTAGTGTTCCTTGTGAATGAATAGTTATTTTTATAATAGAGCTAAAACTAAAAATGGTTGATCAACTAAAATTTCATGTGAAGCTACTTTGATTATTAATTAAATGTTTTAGTAAAGCAAAACTAAAGTTAAAAATAAAAATCTTTATGTGACAATTTGCTGCCTTTAAATTTTTCTTATTGTAAGCTGTTTTTTGACTGTTGGTTTGACCAAAATCACGTTTGTATCTGTTAAACTTTTTAATTTTTTGAGATATATATTTTAGACAAAAAATACTTAGAACATATACAACTTAATAATCAATAATAAGAAAAGTTGTTATTTTTCAGGCCTTCTGATGTGTATGATGAATGTTGGACTTTCATCATTAATTCTTTTTTTAATATATATTGTCAGTGGTCTTAGAGTAATGGCTCCTGACTACTCAATGATGTGTGTTATTTCAATGTTTGAGCTTCATTGTGTTGAATGATGTATGTGCAGTGTTTGTTTCATGTTCTATATATTGTCTGAAGGGGGAAAAATATTGTCTGCTCACATTTAATCTCAGTTTTGAAGTCATTTAATCCAAATTTGGCATTGTGTTGAAAACAGGCAAGTTCTTCCAATCATTGTAATATGGGTAAGCTGTCTCGACAGTGGAGATGCGGACCGCAAAAACAAACAAACAAAACAAACAAACACACTCACAAAAAACAAAGGAAACAAAAAAATGCAGCTACTTTGAGAAAAGAGAAATTTTACAAGTTTTTAATGTTGTACGGATCCTTGTCTCTCTGTAATTGGCAGGAAATACTGACATGAAACCCTGACAAAACACTCAGAATGAAACTAGTCTAGAACTTGTTTTTCATCCTGTACAGAGCTCAACTGAAACAATGAAAAAGCCCTGATACAGCCAGTGGTTTTGAGGAGTGCAGACACTAAAAAGAAAATTTTAGAGCAAACTAGAGATAAGTTTATATGGCTGGCACAAACTATGTCCAACCACTCCTATTGATGTTACCCTGAACAAGAGTTTAAGCTAAATGCCTAAAATGTAACAGTGGGTGGTCTAGCTTTTAGAGGCCACCCTTTGTTTGAAAATGTCACCACTCATTACCCACTCTGAGTAAAAAGCATCATCTAAATCCTTGAAAGTGTGTGAGAGAGACACATGTGACGAGTTGAGTGGATAGAGTGTTTTAGTGGACCACGTTGCATTCATGCGTTTCCGTCGCAACAAGGCAAACTATTTTTACTGCAGTGCTCATACATAGTTGATAGAGTTGTCTGTTTAAATTATGTGACACACAGTTATGATGTAGCAGTAATGTCTCTTGGGTAGCAAAAGTGTGTGTGTGCGAAACTGTGACATAATTGTGTTGGAACATTTATGAAAGATAAGTATGAACCTGCTTCAAAACCAATTTGTTTTTTCCACTCGTGTTCCTCTCGTCTTCTCTCATTTCAGTTTTGTTTCTCACTCACTCACCCACTCTTAACCTTTGTCTCCCTGTTCCACCTCTGCCATTTTATTGCATTATTTGCTCTTCGTTTATATGTCTGCCACCCTTACTTTCCCTCCCTCCTTGCTTCTGCATTTGTTTGTTGTCTTCATGGAGTGTTAGCAATCTTTAAGGAGGATAAATGGGTGTTATCCAGCATGGTTATCATATCTGATTTGGCAGGCAGGTATAAGAAACAAATGAGAAGGACACCTTAAATACTTTGGCAATGTTTTTTTCAGATGTGTGCATGTTAACTTTACATCCTAAAGCCATCAAATTTGGATGCAAGTCCAGTTGTCCAAGTGAGTAGGCCTGTCAAGCAGTTTCAGTTGGCTAAAGTTTACCAACCTTTACATAACTGGTGGTATCAGGACACAATCATATATCATACTGGTATGCGTATGATATCTGCATCATGATCTTATATGATGACTTAAAATTCGTAGCCATGAAAGAGAAGGAACACACCTTCTTCTCCTCTGTCTGTCCAACATGTAGACTCTGATTTCACATGGGACGGGACTGGATCTGAACACTTTGATAGTAGGTGTTTGCTCTTAGCAACTCCATGGTAATGCATTGTGTCTTCTTTTATCACATGAATGATAACTACGTCAGTCAGTGGTAGAATCGATGCATGTGACAGAGGTAGCAGGAAGCCTGATAGATAATTATCTGCAAGGACCTGGCCTACATGGATATCAATCCTTGTGTAAAAGAACAACTCTGGATTTTAGTAATAATTAAAAAAGGCACAAATATGAAAGCAGTCTGTATACAAGCTGTGTTACCAGAAGTAACGTGTGTGCCATTTTGTGTAACTTTGATAGCCAGCACATTTATTTTGGTTGTACACTCGTTAAGATTTAGATATAGATTTGTTTGCAAATTGCTCTTATCATTCTAAGAGAGTATACGTGATGTTTTACCTCATTAACTTCATATATATTTTTTAAATATATGCCAAACTAAATGTGATGCGAGCAACATATTTCAAACAACTTGGGACAACAAATTATTGATGAAGATGCCCAGGAACAACTATTGTAACCTCTGAGGGTAAATACTATTCAGATGCAAATGATTTCATGTAGTTTTTAAAATTACAGTTTACTGAGCGTGACCACTTTTTTTGGAATCAGAGTTGCATTTTTTATTGGTAGTTTTTTAGATAGTTTAAGGAATGTTGGAACATTAGTCAGTGGGTAAAGATACATTTCTTTTGTCTTATCTAATAATTGTATCAATAAAAAAGATAGTGATGTCATTATGAATAAATTAAGAGCAGATGAATTGCTTGAAAATTGTAGTAATTATAGTTAGCCTGAACCACAGCTGACTTCTGAGCAAACACTTAATCAAATTTACCTTAAATAAACAGCAAGTCAGAGTTGGCCAAATATGGCATCATCTGGTCACTTCAGTTTGTTGGAATCTTTCAGTCAAACTGAATGCTCTTTTGAAGACAGCTTTATTGCTGGTGTCATGGTTGGTTGCAATGACTTAAGCAGCTGGTGTTGATATCAATGCATTTCAAAATCATAGCTTAGACATAAAATCTGTCTTTCTAATGAAGAATGGACAGATATGACATATGATCCTCAGCCTTTGTTTAGTTTTGCCATATGCATGAAGTTAAAAAATTAAGTTGCTAGTCGATGCTCTGTAAAACATGTCGCAGCACGTACGCATGTTTCACTTTTGACAAGGTAGCTCTTCTGCCACAAAACCAAATACAATAAAACTGGCAGAGAATGAAAAGACTGAGAGAGTCAATGAGACAAAAGATGAAATTAAATTCCACACTAGGCAAAATAATATAATAATAGTGAGGACAAACATGCCTCTGTGTCCTGTGTTCAGATAAGCATATTTGATGACCATATGGACCCTGTTTAGTTAAAAGATATTTAATGGACGGTTTTCCTTTGGTTAACATTAGGGTAATTTGTTTGATTACTTTACAGAAGGACACAGCAACAGCATGGGGAAAAAAAGCATGTCCTACCTTGCATGTCAGGTGCATTTTCATCCATCATTCTTCGTGTGCGTTTTTTTAGCTAGTGGATGAAAAAAAGAAAAAAGATGAAAAGAAATGCAGAAAATTGAAGAATTATAGATGTAGTAAAACAGTGTTTTGCTCTGAGTTGAGGAAAATTATTGTTCAAAAAGAAATATACAACAAAATGGAAAAAGTCTCAGCAAAAAAAAATCAAATGAACATCGAGCCACTGTTCTCCTGAGGAGTAAAGTGTGACAGACTTCAATATCTGATCAGAACAAAGAGAATGTAATTTTTTCGCAAATTAATACACATAAATATCAATATCAAAATTAGATGTTGACTTCTTATTACTTTTTTGTACTTATTAAAAACAAATCTCTCTCTTTGTCAAAGCCTTACACTGCTAAGACTTCATTGATTTTGTATTTAATTTTTTTTAAATTCCATGAAAGTGTCAAAAGATCTACATTAATGCCTAATAGCTTATTAACACTTACTTGATTTTATTGACTAAATCCCTATAACTCATGTCCTTCTAAACGAAAAGCTTCTAAACTTATAAATTTGTAAACTCATTTTCACAACTTGTATTTGGCAGAAGTTGCCAGTTGTGGAGTAAAACTAAAACTTAAGCTTGTGTGATCATGTTGAGCTTTTTTTAGTTTGACAGATTTTAACTCCCTCCCTGACACTGCCTTTGATCTTTAAACGGGCTTTTTAATCTGTCTCCTGGATCACTCAAGACACACAAGACACGTATACACAAACACAGAGTGTCTCAAAATCAACAAACGTCGAAAGCAAATCATGGCGGTGCACTGTAAATCAGCCTGCTATCTGCCTCTCTATCACAAGCGAGCTGGTCGGGCGGTGGGCAGTTTGTGTGCCCTGTCTGTGCACCAGAGCCAGACAGTCTGATGAGGGCTTTCTCCTTATTTACCACGCATTTATTCTGAAGGGACTTTTGTCATGGTTTATGTTGCATCCCATTTCCAGCAAATAATTGAGACAGTAATGAGGTTGCGGATCATTTTTTCTTCCAGATCTAACCTGAGCCCTCTGTAGTTTACATGAAACACGATTGCTCTGCTGTCTGGTTTTGTCTCAGTAGTCACACTGAGGATTCTGCTGTGAACAGTGCACATGAGCTTCTTGAATATTGGCTTCAGCCTGACATACATAGGATCTGTTTGCCCCACTGTCTACCTTGACTGAATAGTCCTACTGTAGATTCTCCAGTGTATACTGCAGCTTCACTCTGTGTGTGCATGTGTGTTTTGCTTCTGCCTGCCGTACAGCATATGGGGGCTGTTTATTTTACTGAGTGATCTTTTTGCCTGATCCAGTCATAGCGTTTGATTTAGCTTGGCATAAAAACCAAGCCGCCAAAACATTTTTTGCTTTTATTCTGTTTTTAATGGTGGTTTACAGTTGATGTTTAGAATGATATGTGGTAGACCACCAGTGCTACCTTGCATAACATTATTTTGTCCAAGTGTACAGGTCTGCATGTGAGGTTTAATGTGATTCTTGTGCCACAAAAATGTAGAAAGCAATGGCAATGAGGCATGAATATGCACATTCAGAAAGAATACATACAAAGTAAGTAAAGGATGTTTGGTTAATTAGTTGTTACCATTAGTTTGTTAGTTGTTACTGATCAGAGGGGCATACTAGTATTTCAGTGTATTTTTCTTATAAAGGGGGCCAAAAGGGGCTTTTAATTTCTTCCCTGTCTTTTAATGTTTTTGGACAAATGTCTTTGTCACTAAGCCACTACTCTGTAATGTTCATTCTTTTTGTTTGTCTTTTTTTTATAGTTCTCTTTCTTTTGACTTGGCGCTCATTTTCTCCTGGTTTTAGTCTGCATGCCTGCCCCACTTTTATTCTTGCTCCCATCTTCCTTGTTCTCTATTGATCTTCATTTTTGTCCTTTATCTCTTTCCTTTTTTCTGAGTTTCAGTGCTGTTTGCTCAATCTGTCACAGCAAATCTCCACTGGGTGTAGGGTTTAGAAAGACAAAATCACATGGAGGGAATTTCTCCATGTGGTCAAATAATGCAAGTTCATCATACATTTAACTTATTTTTTCATTGACAAGCTTTAAAAGGGAGAACATGTGACGTCCTATAATTAAAAACATAATAGCGCAAGATGTACTAAATGGGGTAATCCACAGGATTTCTTTCCTTGATTGTTCATTTTTTATTTGAATTTCTTTCTATGTGTCTATTTT
This sequence comes from Acanthurus lineatus, assembly GCA_029814665.1. Taxonomy (NCBI): domain Eukaryota; kingdom Metazoa; phylum Chordata; class Actinopteri; order Acanthuriformes; family Acanthuridae; genus Acanthurus; species Acanthurus lineatus. The sequence goes on along the minus strand of JAPZDV010000011.1, from coordinate 5,296,615 downwards.
TCCATCTGGTTTTGATTTGCTTCCTTTGGTGCTAAGAGCTCATTAATGTGGTTTGTTTTTATTTGTTTGTCTCAATTGTTGGTGTGAAGGCTCATTGTTCTGGTGGTTATCCAACAAACTTACTAGGAAGTGATGGCAGTGTGTTCTTTGTTAAATTTGTGGTGGCTGAAGCGCAGTGTGTTAAACTTCAGTATCTTTTTAGTGTCTTGTCCATCTGTCCTGACCTGGTCAGATTTATTATCTTTTTATTATTCATTGATTGAGATAATGGGTTTTTACAGCTGCGTTTGTTAAGTGAAAGAAGTTTTTTTTTAATGAAGAAATATTTTTATCTATCTTAGGTATTAGTCACACTTCAGTTGTTCTGTATTCATTTCAGACACACTAGACATAAAATCTCTTCCTGTTTGTCGGTGGATTTCCATGAAAGATCTTCCAAGTGTTTAGTTAAGAGAATCCTAGCATAAATGCTAATATGAAGTGTATATACATTAAGTCAGTGTTGTGTTTATAGAAGTTTATGACTAGCAGGAAAGGCATTTATTTAAGATGATAAAGATTTATCCATAGCCATGTGTTTTTCTTTCTTTTTCATCTCATCTCCAACAGCATTTTTTAGCAGAAAGTCAGACAGTAGTAATCAAGAAAACATGGCTCATTTTATGCCCTAATAGCTAAGTTTTTTCCTCTGGTTTGGATTGTGCTGTGACTGGAAGTTGAACTTAGCATTTCACTGTGCCCTTGTGTATAGTTGAACAATTATTTAGGTACATTAAACACGGTTGAATTCACCCTGTCTGTTTTTTCTCTCAGTGTTTTGCACACTTATGGTTTATATCTTCTTTCTTCTGCTCTCACTGATTTTGTTACTTTTTTCTCATTTAACCATTTCTCTCTCTTTCAGTCTGTTACTTACTAAGTCTACTTCGTTCTCTCAGCATGTTAGGACAGTCAGTCAGCCAGTCGGTAGTAATGGAGAAAGCATGGAGTTCCCAGCAGAGTGACTCACTCAAGCTCAAGCGAACAGGGGTCGTGTGTGTGTGGGTGTAGGACGGTCAAAGTGTGTGTGTGTGTGTGTGTGTGTGTGTGTGTACGTACGTACGTGTGTTGTAGGGAGGGTTTTTCTGTGTATATGTGTGTGTATGTTTGTGTGTATGCCCCAACCTGTTTGTGTAATTTGGGTGTATGTGTTTCCCATGTTTTTTCCTTCCCGCTGAACACATGATGAAGCTCTTTGCCAGCTGTGTGAAAGGTCATCTAACGGTGAAAGTCAAACATACATAAACCTATGCCTTCACAAACACACTCATACCCAACATGGAGCCAACATGTTGTTTTTTTTGTTGTCTTCTCTTTTAAATACCTACTACATGACTCTTAGCATTTTTTGATTTTCACTTTTATAAACAGACGTATGCCATTGTTACTATATGTTGCTGTGTTGTTGCTGGACAAGAATGGGGATTCAGCGAGGTTTGTCAGATTCAGAATGTGTTACTCTTCTTCCCCTTCATGCATACATCATGCTGCACTTAGTGATGTTTTTTCAGGTGGTTGAGTAATTAGCTTGTGTTTCTTTGCGGTTGAGACTTATTTCTAATGACTCTTAAAAGACTCTTAGCGTATTATTTGTTTTTGCCTGACATTACTTGCCCTATGTCCAAAATACTTACCAACAACAGATGATGATCTGTGTTGTTCATTTTCTGTTCCAGACATTTTATTTTTTGTTTTATTAGCCTGTACTCTGTTACAACTCTACTTTGAACTGTGGCTGCCTGCGCCACACCATGACCCCAAAACCAAAGCAAAAACATCTTGATTGCCCCCTGGTGGCTGCCTTAGTTCAGGAAGCGTATGAGTTGATTTGCAGTTTTCTACGCAGTACATGCATTGTAAACATTAATGTCACAGTCGATTGTGTTCAGTTAATTGTGGGAAACCAATGTCAGGATTGCAAGTAATATTGAATTAATGTTAACTATGACATTAATGAGTGAGATGTTTTGATGTTTTCTTCTCCCCTGGAAGGAGCCTCAAGGATGCTTTGTGTTTGTTTTATTGTAATGACATAAAATCAATGTGAACAAATTACGGTATTCTTAAAGACAACCCAGTTTTTAAAATTTTTGCCTATATTCATGCACATGTGTTTTTGTCAGCATGGTAGAAAACAGCAATCTTCAACTATCTGCTTCATGTCTTTATAATTGCTCCCAGCAGTAGCATGGCGCCAGTCAAATGTACATGGCTGCGCTCTTGTGCGCGTACACACACACACACACACACACACAGAAACACATATACTCACAACTCACTCAGCAAATCATCAGAGGAGTGCGGCAAAGCAGAACTGGGCAGAGTTAGTTGGCAAGCCAAACTGCTGGCTTATTGACTTGGACAAGGTTTGGTACAGCTATCATCAACAGCATATGCATGCAAGTGAGTGTAGATGTATCTGTGTGTGTGGGTGTGTGTGCGTATGATTGTGTGTGTGTGTGTGCGTGTGCGTGTGTGTTTGTGTGTGTGCATGTATTTGATGTATATTTTTTTAGGTTAGATATTTATTATTAGGCTCCTTCAATAAGCAGTCAGCTGACACATTACTGATAAATCTACAAGGGTCAGAATGGAGCTACTGTATGTGTTTGTTTATTATAAGGAAAAAGCAGCCATCTTAGTAATAGAATCAGAGTTCCACATCACTAACCAAAGAACCATGATTTTAGTTTGGTTAAAAAAAAATCTTTCAAATCTCTATCTTGTCCATCTTTTTGGTTTCTGCCTGTCTGTGCCTCTTTTTCCTCTTTCTGTTTCTGATGATGGGTTGGCTGTAGTAATTGATCACACTGCAAAGATGCGAGTATGTGTGTCTGTGTTTGTGCCTGTGGCTGTGTCTGTCTGTGTGTAAGGCCTTGTTGGATAACACAGAGCAGATGTGGGTGGGTAGGTGGGTGTATGTTTAAAAAGCCTGTCATTGGCTCACACAGAGCAGATGTTTGTTCGGCCATCATCTTCCTTTGGCTACCAGCAGTGCTGATTCAAACCGTCCTGCTTCATCTCAGGTACTGGACCAAACAGCCGGATTTAGTCTCATGAATCAAGAACATACTAGAGCACATGAAATGAGTTTACACTCTCTCAGGCTGTGTGATTCGTCACAGCACATTGGTAAATCCATCGAAAGATGTTTAGGTCAGTGTACAGATGACTGGAGTCTTAACTGGGACACTATCGCTATGGAATTTTCCAAACCGCAGTTATAAAGTGCTGCGGTTTACCGTAATATTCTGGTGCTGCCAGCTGACTCCATTGAACATTGTCCAAACAGTTAAGCATAGTTAAGCACAGCCAAACATGTTGAGGGGTGAGATCACCTTTTTTTTTAAGCAGTTGCCTTTGTCAATTTTTTTGCACATACAGGTACATTATGTAAATTCACAAAAAAAAAGAACTTGTGAACAAGTGTCACTAGAACTTTTGCTCTCCACAGCAAGTTAAGTTAACATTCTCAAACCTAATTTACTGCACCCCAGTTGTTTAGTGCAGTTGTTTACTGTCAGCCAACCCCAGGCTAGTCCAATTAATCCCACTAGTATGGTTTGCATCTTCTGTTTAGTGAATGCAAATGTGAAACCACTGCTGAAAGAGCCTTCCATATCATTTACATCTTCTATTTGGAAGCACTGTGGTTTCTGAGGGAAAAATTATAGCAGAGCTGAAAGACATACTATCATCTAAATCTATCACTCTCTCCAGAAGACATTCATAGTGCTGCACGTGGTTGCACACACAAAAAGGACTATAAATAGTTGTGTGACAAAAGCAAAGAAGGATAGCTTGACAGAGAAGTTCAAACCCAGCCCAATTTCTCACCTCCAAACTGGCCAATCCCAGGAAGAAGTAGTAGGGTGAAGTAGGGTGAAGTGGTTTGTCAGTTTGGAAAGTTACAGAAAAAGTTGAACACAGCTGACATCTGCGACAGCATCACCTACTTTAAAATTGAAGATATGCTGAAACATAAACTAAGTTCGTGTGAGCATGCTAGCACACAAAGTTTGCATTATATCGAGCATAAAGGGAATATTTAAAGCCATAATCTAAAACTATTGTCTATTTGTAACAAACTGTTACTGTTTGTTAAAAAAACATTTAAACTTGCTCCCCCTTCTCAGCTCAACGAGACTAAGAAAGAAGCAGTGGTTGAGCGAGCTAGAGAGTCAATGAAGAAAGAGAGCAGCGTTACCGAGAACAAAGCAGTGAGTCACGGAATAAAAATGTTTTTTTTCTAATTGTTTCACAGTGGTTAATAACATACACACAGAACTTCAGCTAATGACTGAGAGTCGAGACAGCAATGTAACCTAAGTCACTATGTTTATATAAAGTCCCAACCTGATGCTGTTATTGGCTGGAGGCTACACAACGCTGGTTAAAGGCTGATGAAACATCCCTAACAAAACAAAATAAGAAGTACAGGCTTGTGCATTTTTATATATTAATATTCTTTTTGAAAATTTATGAAACAGTCTAAATTGTTTTCTAACTTTATATAATTCTACAGATTAAGAGACATAAAAACTCTCAGCTTAAAATAATAGCTTGCTCTACATTGGGTTTGTGTGAAAGGTTGAGGTGCAAGTCAGCCATCTCAGAGTGTCCAAGCAGTGTCTCACTTCCAAAGCATGATCCTAAAACTGTGATACCTACATAACCATGAACTGTGCGTTCTGTTTCACCTCCATGGCTGCCAGCATGGCTCATGTCGGCAGCCATTAAGTTGTCCCGGACAACATCTGTTTGGCCACTCTGTTTGCGGTGCTTTGGCTGTCTTGCAGGAGTGCCTGAGAGCCACTAAGCTGTAACAAAATGTCTTGGCTTATATGAGTGATTTCAAATGAAGACTTAAAAAAAAAATTTGGACATCTCAATGGAAAAAAGAGTAGTTCACAGAAGTGAAATCAGTTCTGGACATAAAACCTGGGTCTGTAATCTGTTAAAAAAAATGTGAACTAAAACTGTACTTCAGCTATTTCACAAATTGGTATTTTTTAATTTTTTTACATGGATACTGCTTAAAGTTTTAAGTGGTCAGATGTATGGATACAATTCCATGACAATTGGGATTTGGAATTACTGTATTTGTCATATTTTTAAAACATCTAAAAGAGTTAACTTTAAGCTTTGAGTAGAACCGCACATTTAATCAAATACAAATTGCAATAAAGAATCTGGAATCCCACAAGACCATGATCATATGTAATAATGATGTTTAAAATATGTGCTGCATTAATGGAAAACTCTGCTGCATATGAAATTAAGGGTGTCTTAACTAATAGCAAGCCTCCAATTAGAAAGCAAGAAGTTTTTGCTTCACTTTTGAGGTCTTACAGCTGTGCACACCCTGCAATGGCAAAATAGAAGGGCAACAGGAGAGACTAAAATCAAATATCTGGAGCTGAAGGCAAAAGCTAGTTTCTCAAAACTAATTATTGTCAGTTGTTTGGAAGAATTTCTAATTTAGGGAACGTTATTTCCTAGAGAACAAACTGTCTGCACTGCAATGCAACACAACTAAGCTGTATTACTACTGGAAAAAAGCCCCACAGACTGCTGTATGATGAATACATGAGGACACAGGATGTCCTGCATTGACTCAGACATCCATCGCCATAACTCTGGATAACATGTCATCGTCAGTGAAAGTTGTCTGTTGTTCTAATTTGGGTTAAGAGTTTTGGTACTACTTCATTCATATTTTCCTTCTTCGAGATGCACTATAAATAAGGGTGAGTAGCATATTTATACATTAACATGAATTTAGCACAACGTTGGATTTAAAGCAGAGCTGTTTATTTAAAAATGCATATTGGCCAAATTAGATTCAAATCCTGGCTGTGATTTGCATTAGAAAATGGTGGTGTTAACTATACCAAAGCCTGGCAGTATAGAGTGTCACTTTATCAAAGATCCCTCCTAAGCTGTGTGGTATAAATACATTGTTGCATGCAGGGGATTCAAGGTTCTATGTCTGTGGTTAGGGTTAGGCAGTTGTCATCTAGAACACAGTCACACTTTTTCTTAAACTCTGTCCTCTAAGTTATTGCCTATTTTTTTAGTAGTCAGTAACTTTTTGACTCTGAAAAATTTAATAAGTCACCAAATGTCAGAACATTTCTTACAGAGGCAAGAGAAACTACCAAAAAGAAATTCTGCTGATGAATGATTTAAAAGCTTGGCTGGGAGTATCCAACATCAGCTAAAGTCTTGGTCATCAGTTATTAGCAGTCCTCAGATTTTCATGCTTTCTTTGTTTTCTAGAAAATTTTTTTTTATTGGAATATGAGATATTAGTAAAACTGTATGCAAAAAGGGTTACTCAGGGACACAGTTATTTTACTGAAAGCCAAAAAAGAAGATGAAAAAATTAAAATGTATTTGCATCCTTATTTTAAAATTTGTGTTGATTACCACATGCATGATGTTCGTGCCTTTTGGGTTTGTGTTTTATTTGTTACAAACTGGAAGAGCTTTGGTGAACCAGTAAAGTATCCATTGCATAACAGAACTGTTGAAATAGGACAGACTCTGAGATTCTGTGTGTGCTTGTTTAAGTGTTTATGTGTGCGTGTGTGTGTGCGTCTGTGTCCATGAGTTTCCAGTCTTTTGTTAACATACACATGTACAATCCCAAGCACAAATGAAATATACCCAACTCATTAATGTAGGTATAATATACTGGCCATGAGATATTTGCAGGAAAGCATATGCATATATGTGTGTATTTTTGTGTGTGTGTAGCTCAGCCATCAGTCCATTATGCATTTCAGCGTGTTTGTTTATATGTGAGTTTGGCTTTGGAATTACAAACTTGTATGCTAGCTGCATTGTGGTTTTCATTCAACTGCATGTGTGTGCGCTTGCCTCAGTGTGAATAGCTGGCATATGGTAGCCATCTTGCCCTGGCGGCAAAGCTGAAGGAAATTCCAGTGTTGTAGAGTTAAGGCCAAGATACTGCTGCCATACACACACACTCACACACACTTCTACGAAGCACAGAACAGGTTTGCAATGCTCGTGCCAGAGACACACACAAAGCAATAATTTTACTCTCTAAAAAAGACCAACCAAAGTAACAAGCCAAAATCGTTTTTCTAAATTCTAAACGTCCAACACATTACTTTAATAATATTCCCTCTCTTACTCTTTGTCTTTCTCTCACTCACACACATCCACACTTAGGCCTTGGTCTGTGGATTGCCTGGGTGCTATCTCTGTACACATATGGCAGCCATTACTCTTTGTGTGTTTAGGCTCGGGCAAAAGTTGGAAGTGAGCCCTAGCAGCTCAACCAGCAGCTCCACCGCAGAATAAGACTGGTAAGGTTTACGTTGTGTAGAGTCTATTTTTCTGTTTTCAGTGTTAACCATGGCTTAAGGTATTTATATAGGCCTGTTGATCTTCCGTGTATTAAGGTTGAGGCCATTTCAGAAGTCCAACTTTGTTCATTTATCATCACAGTGCTTGTTAGGTTGGCTGATGTGGAAAATATATTCCTCATTAGTCCTGCAGTCTGCCAAAACACTAACTTGCGTAACACATTTGGTCAATGTTAAGTATAATTTGCTCAGAATCTTTCATTTGGGAAGTAAGATTTTGTGAAAGGGTGGAACAGTGGTGCAGTGGTCAGCACTGTCGCCTGTACAGCAAGAAGGTTCTGGATTCAAACCTGGCCTTTCTTTGTGGAGTTTTCATGTTCTCCCTGTGTCTGCCTGGGTTCCCTCTGGGTGCTCCAGCTTACTTATACAGCCCAAAGATATGCAGGTAAGGTAAACTGATGACTCTAACTTGCCTATAGGTGCAAATTTGAGCATGAATGGTTTTTTGTCTCTATGTGTTAACCCTGTGATGAACCGGTGATGAACTGGTGACCTATCAAGGGTGTACACCACTGCTCACCCATTGTCAGCTGGGATTGACTACAGCCCCCCACAAACCTTCAAGGGATAAGCAGTTACAGATAATGGAAGGATGGGTGTATTCTGTAAAAAGACATAACCATACTGTTATAACTATGAGAGTAAACAATAACATTGAAAAATTTTCTGAGATGATTTCTGTGTCATTTACAAAACACTTTAATATGTATATTGTGTTGGCTACATTTCAGCATGTCAGAAGTGTATTAATGATATAAAGCCCTAAAAGTTGCAACTTTGGGCTTAATATTTCATCATGGATCTATTTAAATTGAAGCCCTGCAAGTTTATATTACATGTCCTGCATGTCCTCTATCTTCTTTTCTTTCTTTCTTTCTTTCTGACCTTTATTTGTTTCTCCTATGTGGTCGACAAGATATTTTTTCAGGACTGTTTTGCCTTACCTGGTAACAGATTCCCTATCATTTTCAAGTTTTCTTACCTTTTTAAGAAACACAACCTCACATTTTTCCCCTTCAGTTGTTTCTTTTCTCATGTGCACTCATTCTCATTCTGATTTCAGAGCCTAAGTAAACCTGTCTGTGCATCTGCCTACTGGGAGTCGAGAGCATTTATCTCACTCTCTGTTTTTCTCCATTATCTTCTCTGTAATGTGATTTTCTTCGTCTTTGATCTGAACTCTTATTTGCTGTTGTTAGGATCTCTGTGGGGTCAGTCTTGGTAAATTTTATGTAGCCTTATCATGCGTGTGCCCAGCCAGCCTGGACTCACAGAAGTAAGAATTTGCAAAGGAAACTAAAATATAGTGTGGCTTCAGTGATCCTCAGAGGCCAGATAGTGTAGTCTGACAAACCATTAGGCAGAAGTGTTTCCCTTCAACTCAACAGTTCATTAGATTATCCCGCAGTGTGAACAGGCTCAGCCTGGCCATATGTTTATATCTTCTACTAGAGCATATGAAGTTAAGTGGGGCAAGGAAAGAAGAATAAAGAAAAAGGAGTTGTCTTTACCTTTAAAAAGATTACTTATTAGACTCAATAAATAATTCTTAAGTTTTTTTCCCTAGAAAATATATAAATTGATGTAAACATTAGTACTTTGCATGCTGTTTGGTATATTTGGACACCTACTGCATTTGTCATTTTGAGTGGTCCCAGGCAAACAGAAAAATGTTTGTAAGGGCACAGACAAAATCAGATATTGTGTGACTTGTTGTTTTCATTTGTGTGGCGCCCATCTTTGTTCCATTGCTGATGTGTTAACACCATACTGATTGTAGGATAAGCATATAGCCAGAAGCAGACAGAAAGCTCAGGCTTAATGCTGCAAGGAAAATTTCTCATTGAAGCACAGAGGAAGTGAGGCGAGGACCTGAAATTAAAATAGCAGCTTAAATGCAACAGGCTGTGAAAGAGACAGAAAGATAGACACCGAGGAGTCAGAAAAAAAAGACTCAGTTTAGTCTATTTTCATCCACACCATATGTAAACTATCAGTGGATTATAATGAAGGCTAAGTTTTTGGCTTTTAAAGATTCTCCCAAAATAAGGGAGCAGATCACTTTCAACATATTTATAACGAAAGTGTTGTTCCTTGCATGCTACAGAAAGCAAACAAAGGTAGAAAACTCAAAGTAAACCCAATACTAAATAAAAGCCCATATGGTATTAATAAAATCAAGGAAGGTATAAAGGTATTTTAAAATGTGAAATTTTTGAACAAGGTTTTTAAATTATTAATAATTAAATATTTTCCTCATTTTAGACTTTTTTTGTAACCATCATTTAAGTACTGACTGTTGATGGTCCATTTGGGCATTAGTTGTGGCATCAGATTAAACTTCACACTTTCTCACATAGGCAAGATATTGCTTTTATTAGTAGTATTGTTGATCGAGTTATTATTGTTGATATCAGAAACACAGCCACTTGTAAAACTTCAAGCATGACCATAACATCTGTACATGGTTACTAGTGTACAGCTATTGAAAATAATAATTTATGTTTTTATATTTTTTATGACACTGATATCAGTTCAGTACATATTATTAGCGTATTATTATAAACCTAACATATTATTAAAGTTCAGGTATTGGAGTCAGTATAGGAAAGGGAAAATAATTTTGGAACATCTTTAGAAGAGACAAGTATGGTGACTGTTATTAAAATAGCCCATATCAGTAACTGTTTTTGCCTTCTGCACAAAAGAGGGAAAATTTATTTATTTATTTATTTTTAAACAGAATATATAGTTCCTTTTCTGAGTAGAGGGGCAAAAGCTATATTCCAGCTCTTTTTTTTTTTTTACTGTTGCTCACTGATGCGCTCATATTAGGACACTGAATGCTATAGATCTTTTTGTCAAAGTTATGCAAAAATACGAAGAAATACATGTCAAAAGCACAGGGAGCCTTAATAATGCTAAGGAGCATCACGTATGGAAACAAAATATACATATAAATACACAAACACATACACACTCATCAGTCAGCAGTGTCGTTATCGCCTTGAAAGGTCAGATGAACAGTGAGCCCTCGTTGCCATAGTGACCTGAGTAAACATTAGAGCTTTTGTTGTTCATCCACACCATCTTAGCCTGACCTCTCTCTGCTGTTGCTTTAGTGCGCGTATGTGCATACTCACATGCGCACACTTGCACACACACATATATACACACAGACTCACTGGTGTCACTTCTGTTAGATAATCCCCCCACTTGTGGTCATTTCCATGTTCTTAAGCACAGGTACCCACACTGACACACAAACACTGCATGCACATGCATACACGCTGATGGCCAAATTGTGTAGACAGTAGGCTAAATTACACATCAGTCTTTGTTAATCTTTAATTTATGACAAACTCTAATGATCTGTCCTCATGGACAGGACATCCTGTGGTCATTTGTTATGTCACCAGACAGCAAAACAGTGAGTGTGTGTGTAAGTGCGTGTGTGTGTGTGTGTGAACGAAAAGGCTTTTATCTCACATCTGAGATATTTGTGCATATTTTTATTAGCACTTTTTAACTACACTCCCTACCATCTGTTCACTTGGTTTTCAAGCCCCCGTCTCCTGCCCTCCCCCTTCACTCTTTTATTCTGTTTTCCCTCTCTTTCTTCCCTCTCACTGTCTTGCTTCTTCCCTTGTAAAACTGACTGAATGTGCAGTGGCATGCCAGAGTGTGAGTGAGTCAACATGCGGGATTGCACTGCCGCACAGAGAACTGGCTAAAAAAGAGCCTCTTGGATTGGATTACTCATCTTCAGCATGCACACACCTCATTCAACTATCCTTTTTATCATCAACTCCAGATTTGAACTTGAAAAAAAACCTCGTCTTCTTCTGTCTTTCCACAGCACTCATATTCTGATTTATCTTTTCCTAGTGTGTTTAGGCACAGCTGTTGTTTGACATTGGCCAGGATACCTTGGCTTTCACCCTTGACCTCATTATTACTGTTTGCTGGGAAGTAATTTTTCTCACCCAGGAATTTCATCATTTATGTTTGGGTTCTGTAGTTAATAACTCTGGTTGTGGTTCTGGTGTTGATCTACAAAAATGGAAGCAGTTTTATTTTTCAAAAACAAACGGTGTATTTGGGTTGTCGCTATTGTTCTGCATCCCTTTGCATGTGGGAATACTTGCACGATGGGTGCATCTTGGAGACAATATCCATGGCTACATTCCTCTGTCTATTCCGGTTCTCGCTAGAAAAGTAACAGTAGATTGGTGACTGGTAGAGATGAGTCACAGAATCGGCTTGCGATTACACATGCATACACACACCCACATACACACACACACACACACACACACACACAAACAAAACCTATGGAAAGAAAAGAATGTTTAAATTTGAGTGGGCCTTGACATTGATATTATTGGCAGTTTTACTGTCTTAAATGGCAGCTGTTTTTCAGTAGGCATTACTACCTTGATACCTCAGGGGCATTGTAGCCCATGGATGTGTTTACACTGGAAAAAAGTGTTTTGTTGTTTTTTTTTTTTTGTTCGTTTTTTTTTACATTTAGCTTCAGAGAGACCTCCACCAGCTAGTGAGCAAAGTGGTTTGTAGTAACCTCAGGCTTGTAGATTACAGTGTGGTTTTAGAAGGAGTTTCGGTGTGTCATTGGTCGGCTGAGGAGTAAACTTAGCTGTGCCCTCACTAACTTTTCCAAACTGTCAGTCATTCTCTTATAGGGAAGGAAAAATAATTGTGGAACATCTGTAAGATTAGGTATGACTTCATGCATATGTCTCTGTGAAATTCAGTGTGGTGGTTAAGACCATCGCCATCTTGTAAGTGAATTATCCTGCCAGGTTCCCACTTAATTCAGAAATGAGCAAAGAGGTTGAATATGGGTGGAGCACAGACTTCTTGAATGGCCTGTTGGTACAATTAATCCACAAACAACCATGTAAGTTGTCTGATATTTTCATTAAAATTTTTCAAAAAGGCACTAATGCTACAAACATGGCCAAGACTTCAAATTGGGTGACTTGATTTAGCTGCGGTGACACCTAGCAGACATCTAGTGGCTAGCTGTTACTCAAACTGGCTACATCCTCAATTACGCGAAACTTAAAGGCTTGTTATAGTGAATTATAAAAAAAATTCCCTCCCTCCCTTGTCCAGTTGTTACAAATAAGGAATTTAGCTACATTAAACAAAACTGTTTTCTATCCCAGGCTATAAAAGTGTTTAAGGCTGGTACAAAATGGGCACTCTGTGGAGATTGACTTATTTTTAAGCCCTAAAGCAGAGGTTGCCACTTTGTAAAACATAGACAACAAAAATAAATTGAAGCTTTCATCATATCCTTGTTTTCCTCTCCTCAGTTGTGTCACAATGCATTTAACTTGCTCTCTTTGATATATAAAATCAAAGAAGTAGCAGTTCACCAACATTAAGACTTTAGATTTGTGTACTTGGGGTCAGAAAAAATGTCTTAGTTTACCCAAAACACACAAATAAAACAAAGGGGAGATAAATGCCATATTCTTAACCCACATAAGATGGTATCTAAACTAAGATCCCGGGTTTGGTCTTTTCCTTGGCTGAGGGAGCATGGTTTGGGATGCTGGTTTGATGGTTCTCCTAATGTGGCTCGATGCCAGTAACAGCCCAAACAGTCAGCAGAATATTTAATCATGACATGCCTTTGTATTTACTATATGCACGCGCACACACACACACACACACACACACACACACACACACACACACACACACACACACACACACACAAGGAAAAGAACACCCAAACAGATAAAAAAAAAATAACACAAAAAAAAAAAAAAAAAATATATAATCTGAAGATGCTCCAGAATTAGCAGGGCCATGCTGTTAAGGGGAGAAAGGAGGGATAAGCATTTTTCTTTCAGAGAACAGTATTGTTCTCAAGGAATGAAGAATTAGAAACATTTTGTTTACTGGACCTTGTACTGTCTGGCATTAGAAGTGGAAAAATAAAGAGTGCTTGGGCAGGAAAATACAGACGGGGAGGGAGAAAACAGGCCTCTAAACACGTTGAGGGGGAGGCAGAGATAAGAGAGAGCAAACAGGAATTGATAGAGTGGAAAAATTACATGGGAGTGAGGGAAAGGTGCAGGAAGGTACAGGGACATGCAGCTAGCATTTTCTGATCTCTAGTTACTTTGGAGGAAAGCAGGAAAGGGAAAAGGGTACACCATTATGAATTATGACATGAATATGTTTACTGAACCTTGAAAGTTCTGGCATTAGAGGGATGGAAACTGTAGCCAAGGACTGACTGCAGAGCAGAGTAGGGGAAAATAAGCGTGTCAATGTCTAAAAAAAGTAAGCGACACAGACTATAAGTGTGCCTAGGATATATCATCTGGCTAGACTTTGCAGACAAGCATCTAAATCAATATTCCTTTAACCCATTTAAGAAGGTCAATAAGCCAATTAATATTTATGTCCCATTCAGAATAAATATAAAAGGCCCAGCAATGACAAATTAAGATGTCATAGATGTAACACTGCCATTTTACAGTAGTTGAACAGATATGTTAAAATGTTTTCCACTAAAGGAATTTTCCACCCCAGATTGTTTGGGTAAAAAGAAGTTTAAAGATTCACCACCTGTAGGCTAAAAATGTGTCAAAATGAGAGTTTTTAAATCACCTCTACAGCATGATCCACATCTCTGCTTGCAATCCATTTGTCCCATATGCTTAGTTTTTCCACAATAGAATAAAATACACATCTTTTATGTTGTATTATTACCTCCTCTGTCTCCATAGCAATAGTGGAAATAAAGAATTAAATGACTTTTTGCTAAAGTGGATACAATGATACAATGATGTACTTCTCAAGCAATTCGAAAAGTTTCTATGGACATTCTGATGTTTTTCACCTAACTTGACTTCTCACTGGTTGTCAATGGAGCTCATTGTAACTGCCGTAGTGAGTTTTATTTTAACAGTATTAGGTATTCTTGAAGTGATGTGTACAACCTGAAAATACAGTGTATATACAGTATATGTTTTGCATTCATAATCCTGCTTGGACCACACTGGGGTGTGAAGTCCTGTATCTGTGTAAATAAAAAGTTGACCAGTGCACTAGCTGAGTTGCAAGTACAGAGTGTACTGAATGTAAAGAGGCTTATGAATGCATGAAGGGAGGGATGGAGAGAGGAAGAGGAATGTAAGCAACTGTCGGAGACAGTAGTCAGTGAGATTTGAATTTGCAGAGTGCACTGTGTGAAGTTGCAGTGCCGTAGTGGTGAATGTAACACTGCCCTGCTACATCATAAGATACTAGCAGAAACAAAGGTTATCCCTACTCCCCTATGAAGTTTTCAAGAACTCTGTGTACACTTTTTGGAGGATGAGACTGTCATGTCCTAGTCTCAACTGCTCAGTTTTCTTCATCCTTTATTGGGCCGATAAACATGTGCCACTTTGCTGGAAAAGAGGTGATGACATCTGCTTTCCTTTGATCATTTTGGATCCAGTAGTGTGCCACATGTGCATTCTCCTCTGAAATTGCTAAAATATGTTTTGAAAGCAAAGCCAAGATTTAGATTGACAAATGGTGTGAAGATAAAGGGGTCATGATACTTTTCTCACAGTGGTGGAACAATGGTGTGTTTTATCAAGCGGGTGTAAGAAGTAATATAAAACATGAAAACATCATTCAACAACAAAAACAAAAGTAGGGCAGTCAAATCAAAAGAAAGCAGTTCAAAAACAATCAAAGAGAGTTCAGGTATTTTTGTTGGAATATATAACAAAGAGGGAGATTAATTCACTGACCTGTATTTGCTTTGTCAGGCATTGTAATACCTGTCTTTAAAGATATGATCCAAGTATATACATTATAAATAAACCATTTATACAGGTAAGACTGTTTGCTATTGTAGAAAATGATGAGGTTTGAGAGGTCAAAAGCAGAACATGCCACTCAATGAGCACCTGTAACATAGACAGAAGAAAAAGCTGGCTACAGTAGGTAATGTGCTATGTGCTAATGTGCTAATACATTGTGTGAATGTGACTGGTTTCCAAAGAAAAGAGTGGAAGAAGTTTTTTTTTTCTTTTTTGACAGTGTCATATACCGCTAGTATATCTTGCCCAATGGATTGCTGAGACTGATTTGCATATGTGCTTGCTCAACTCAGATTTTCCAAGTTGAAGCCAAAAGACTTCATATTATTTGTCTTACACAACTGTTGATTCATGATTCTCATCATTTCAAACTGTTAATCAGTATCTGAAATGTACCTACAGCACTGTTAATCAATGTCTTAAATTCACCAAACACATTGTCACCATTGTTTAAACTCTGGCAACCATGCAGCGTTTGTGCGAACCAAACATAACACCTTGTTCTCCTGATGAAAAGTTCTCCTGATTATATTTATCAGACGGTTTAAACAAAGCAATGATCGCTTTGGCAGCATTAACTCATACATACAAAGGTGCCAACAACCAGAGGTTTAGTCTCTCAGCCACTTTGGAGATTTGAAAGCACATTTTTAAGTCTAGAGTGTTGGTGTGGAAGACTGTCAACGAAGCTATCTGTAATGTAGCTCTTCAGATTATTCAGTTTGTAACTAGGGAATTGCAGAACAGTGCAAGTTTAAGGGGCATGATTTTTCCTAGTATTTAGATAGGTTTAAACAAAAGTAATTTTCTTCATTTGTTCATGTTCATTCATTTTCAAAGCAAGTAAAACTTATCAAGCAACCTCACGGCTTCTCTGCCTTTCTCCCATCATACCGTGGCACAAGACACCATGTTCCCATCATTTGTTTAATCACCCGTTGCAATTTACGACATATGAGGCCCACTTGCAGTCTCTGTTTTTTGTGAGTTCTTTGACCACCAGAGAAGATATAAAGGCACCAGTGCTGCATGACTGGCCTCCAGTCTTTGAAATAATCTTCATTATTTAGTGCTGGTCCATATGTTGACCCAAATGCTACTGCCTGTATGTGAACAAATGGAAAAAATTCTTGGAAAAAGACTATTAAATCCCTGTAATCTCTAGCTATAGATGGATACACACATGATCAATTTATGTGAAACAATAATGAATTACATTAGACATTCATGAAAGAGCGTTTGAAATATTGGTACACATAAACGTTATACTTGCAATCAAAAGAAGCAGTTCACTGAAGCATAAATGCAAGAACACAGAACATGTTATTAGACAAGGGTGTATTTGAAAAAAAGTATTGGTGGCATTTAGATTTTAAATGAAACTGAATCAGTAACAGCATCATGTTTGGCCTTGTGTGGGTTTCCCTAGTCAAGGGAAAACCAAAAAAAAAAAAAAAAACTAACGCAGTTGAAGGAGATTAATTCATCCTACACTCAATTTGTTTTCCTATTCTCCTCTGCTTTATGTGTCCATGTTGTAAGACTCCAAACCAGACTCACCTGTGAAAGAGATGATTGTGTAAGCTGTCACTGTCACTGTGGACTCGCTTCCTCCAAACTCATCAGTCATCTCCCATTTTGCTCTCTGTGGAGCAGAGCTCTGTTTGACATTGAAATGAATTCAAGTTCTGTATAAATAAAAGCAGCAGGCTCCTACTGCTTTCTGCTGACTTCATCAGACTATTAGTCAACCCATAGAAAATGTCTCACTCTCTCTCTCAAAGAAACTTGGCATTGAACAGAAGCAAAGGTTATGAAGAATGAATAGTCACAAAGAAATGAACATAGTTTAAAGCACCATTAAGCACCTTTTACATTAAATGCTGCATGATAGCTGTTGGCTGAGAAACTGATAACTTTTTTCCAATTTCAACTTTTTTTGGCTCAATTTCAATGTAACTGCCACAAACTTTTAAATTTAGTCAACAGGAGTATTGAAATGGCATAACAAACACACACTGCTTCATACTTTAACTTATGTTTGGAACAGCATGAGCTCTCTGTCACTCCTGTTATCATTCTTTCACTGGCTTTCCCCCCGTTTTTCCCACATTTATATCTTTCTTGTTTTCCAATCTTTCTGATTTGGGGCCTTTTTATGTTGTTGTGATCACAGTTGAGGTTTTAAAATTCCATTTAAAACCTCATCTTTTTAACCACAGTTTAAAATGATCTGTCACTTTGTCATTCTGTGAACCCTCACTTGGATAGCATGTGGGATTTATTTTTTTTTCATGTGTGGTACATCTCTTTTATATTACACATGTATTTAATTTGTGTTTTGAGGCTCTGCAGAGAGTTTACTTATTCTTCTAAGCATCTCTTTGACCATTCATTTTGTGTTTAAATCCTGTTTCACTACATGATGATGCAAGTGGAGTGTGCGATCATGTGATTTCAGTTCTCGGTATATCACTCTTCCAAATGACACTTGCCATAAATGTTAAAATAAATACCAAGCTAGAAAGAGTTTTTGTGCACTGAAAGCTTTTTTCTTCTTTTTTTTCATATTGCTCATCTTTGACTAGCGTTTTATCGAGTTACTCTGAATTTCTACCAGTGAGGATTATGGCTCCAGTTTACAGTTAACAGCCTGCTATTTCAGCAGGAAATGAAATGTAACTAAACCATTTTTATGGGTGTTTATTCACCCTCTTTTAGAATAGATAGATTTTTTTTTGTCAGCTGACAAAAATCAGCTGACAAAAAAAAATCCCAGTGAAGTATATTATTTCAGCGCACTTACATAATTTTGGACAATAAATTGTTAAACTCTAAAATATTCTGCCTTCATTCCATGTCATTGAAAAACAGTTGAGGTTGGGTTATTTTTTAATACTGTCAATATCTCCAATGCAGCTCTATCAAGGGAGCTGACCAAAAGATGAGATAAGTTTGTTTGGCAACAGGTGTGTGGCTTGGAGCTTAGCGGCTCACAAACACATGCACCACATGGTCTTTAACTCTTTATCACATCCATAGAGCCTATTTTAGTCTCTCTCTCTCTCTCTCTCTCTCTCACACACACACACACATTCACACTTATACAAGAAGAGTTTTCAGTGTAAGAAGTTCAGTTATCATGCTAATATGATTTAAACTGTAATGAGGTCAGCTCAAAGGTTGATTAATAAATAATGGAAAAAGGAAAAAAGTGTGTGTGTGTGTGTGTGTTTATGTAACAAAGCAAAAAGGGTAAACTTCACACACATTCATTAACACACTGTTTAAAAATGTCATGATCCTTAAGAATACAGTTCTCTGTTGTAGATAATAAAGGGAGGATTTGTAGTATTTTTTCTTTATTCTTTAGATGCCAAAAAGACTTTTTTTTCTTCAGTCTAATTAAAAGTAAATTGCATGTTTGTTTGTTTTATTTTTTTAACAGTATACAGATTTGCTCCATCTGTATGCTGTAAAAAAACAAACATGCAATTGATTACATGTCCTGCTCTCCCTAGGAAGAAATATATATTTAGCAATTTAATGGTTTCATAATGGCTCCCAATCTGCTTATATAAAAGTCAAAATACGGACATTTTTCTGTGTGCTTGGCAATTCTTGCAGAGAGCCATAAGTGTTTCTGTTATGAGAATGTTAGCACGCTGCTGTTTAGTAATGCTAGTAGATCTCTGATTTATTAAATAAAATTAAAATGACCTATTGCTCACCATGGTACCACACACAAACTATATTGAAACTTTAAAAAAATGCATTCTTACACTGTACCTACTCTATTGGCTTTGTAAAATGTGAACATCTTGGATAGATTATACAAGTTCAGCTGATTTATGGCGCCAAACTGAAAGATGGATCTGTTCTCCAGCACAAGTGGAATTAAAATTGTACGTCTCTCGCAGTTCCTGGGAAAAGTAAAGCCAGTGGAAAACAAAAAATGATTTCCATCTTTTTTTTTTTCCTTTTTGTAATGGGGAATGTGTTTTTGATTTTGAGAGACCCACACTAACAATTGCACTAGTAAGAGGGGGAGGCTATCAGTTGTCTTGACCATCGTCTGATGTGTTTATTGTCTCAGTGAGTCAAAGAATTCGCAATGAAAAGCAAGCACAACTTGATTTCTGAAGTGACTATCTACAAAATGTACTTGCTATCTTGAGGAAATTGACTAAAATGCTGTTTTCCAAACCTTTTTTTTGCTTTTGTACCAATTAAGTTGCACAAAATTGACTTAAAATGATGATAATGGTGATAATGTAGATGCTGTTGCTGTTGGTAGCTTGTTAAAATAACTCCTTACTTTTTCCTCCTACTTTCCCAACTCCCCCCCCTCTCTTTTTTCTCTCTCTCCTCTAGATGCCAGGCCCTTTGTCCAGTCCTGTGTGTCTGACAGTCATCTGGTTTTTATCTTGGTCGCTGCGTCCCAGTTGTGCTCAGATTTGGACTGATGAAGGTAACACAGGCACATTCACAAGTGCACATCTACCAGAAGGACACATTTTCTCAAGGACATATTTAAAACACTTAACAAACAGACACACACACACCTTCTGTTAAGAATCAGGCATGGACTCGTCTGTGAACTATTTTGGGTGCACTTGACTTATCTTGACTTAAAAGTACTTATGGGTTCTAAAGCTACTACAGAAAAAAGGAGAGAGAAAACACGTCCAAAATTTTGAATAAAAACTTGACACAGCGTAGTTTAAGCCAAATCTTTATCTTATTTTTATTGGAAACACTTTATTGTTCATTTTTCTGGTTCTCTGTATGTCCAACAATAGTTATCCAACATCGTTTTTTTTCATAGCTGAATTGGAATCCATGTTTTTTGGATTAGCACTCTGCAAACAAGAATTCTATTGTTTAAAGCTTTTGTTTTTTGTCTCACACAACTCTTTGGGGATCTGTTTAACATTAAGAAATCAACTCTTGCTTCTCTCTGCCTTTGAAAGGCTGTTCTTCCCTTACTGTTTTTGTCTTTTCCTACTTCTTTTTCTCTCTTACCATATCTATTTCTAAAATCAGCCAAATTAATCACTCCAACAATAAGAGTGCGTGCCCTTAACCCCTCAAGTGAAACTGTCAAAGTTTTCCCTTCACATTAATTTTATCCGACAGCAGCTCCTGAGTCTTTTTTTTATTGTTTGGAAAGTACTGAGTTTCATCCAGCTTGCAATTTCTGTGTCCACCCTGCCATCTGATTTCCATGTCAGGAGAAACTTGCAGCCTTCCTGTGTGAATTAATTTGTGTGTGTCTGTGTATGTGTGTATGTGTGTGTGTGTGTGTGTGTGTGTCTACTTGCAGGCATGTTTGTGTGTTAATATGTGTGTGGTTTTATGTGTGTATGTGTGTGTACATGTGCATGTGTCTGGGCCCTCTTGCCAGAGGCAGAATCAGATATGAGTGGAACGCTGCGGGTTTGGGGAATAATGTACTTCACTGCCAATAAAACATGAATACACACATTCAGATCAGCCCTTTGCACTACGCCAAGGGCCCAGGTAACACACAGTTTGTGCGTGTGTGTTTGTGTGTATGTTTATATAAGTATAAATGTATATGTGTGTGTGTTTGCCGTTTAAAGGGATAAAGAAAATCTAGTTAAAACTTGACAAGGGAAGCACTGAATAGAACCATTAAAATCAAGGTAAGGACTGACATCAAAGGAGAGATAAAGAAAAGGGATAGAAGACTAAAATGATTTTTTTCAGAATTTTGACCCTCTGTAGCTGCCTGGTTGTGTCAGTATGTGTATTTTTAGTTGTAAATAATTAACCCTTTTTTAAGCAAAAACTGCAGTTGTGAGGGGCATTCTTCAAAGACAACAACCCAAATTATATTTGTTGCTCATACAAATAACAGTGTCCTCCGAACAAACCCCAGAAAGTGAAAATTTGCAAGGAAAAGGTTGGTTTACTTGCTAAATGACAGCTTTTACCGATAAATGTTTACTGATTCTGCAAAATACTGAGACAACAACAACAATTTTTCTGTTCTTTTTCCTATTTACTATGTGTGGAGTAAACTTTGTCTTTTTGTGGTTCTTAAAAGACCAGCGCAAGTCTATTTATATTGGTTAACAGTCAAGGTCATCCCTTCATGTCAGTTTCAGAAAGGCACAGTGGCCCGCAAGTAGCTTGGCAGTTCTTGAACGTATACAGCAGACAGATGGTGTTACAGAGCTGTAACATTAAAATCACTGTCAGCAAGTGATTTTTATGTGTTTTAAACTTGCCCTCTTTAAGCTTCTCTAAAGTCAGATCTCTAGGGTTCAGGTCCATGAAAAAACTTGTCTTGTCACTTTGTGAAGCTAACTTTGTGGATGCTTAATGTTAGCTACAGCCACCACAGGGCACGGCAGTCAACAGTCTTTACATGTAGTCAGTTTGATATCAAAATACTGTCGGACCTGACTCACCAGGAGTTTGTTATTATTACAATAACTAGCCAGCTAAGCAGCTGTCTCCTTGACACCTTTGAATGTCATGATCCTATTAAAGTATAAAATATATTATACATACATTCTGACTATAAGTTGACTTTTTTCTGACTAACTGTTTAAAAAAGTGGATCCTATAAGGTCCTCAACAACAACAGACAGCTGCATTTGTTTATCTTTGTCGGATACATGTGGGTTAGCGTATGCTTAGCTCGATCTTATCTTTTATTATTCTATGTAGACCACAAATATACACCTAAAGATTAATTTATAGAAACTTATCTTAAGATAACACATTAACAATCACAATATATTTACGAGAAAAATCTCAATTATTATAGCACGTTATCCATTATATTTACAATAAAGGGTTATTGTTAAATTGTCCACTGAGATCAATTTCGATTATATCCAGTTAGTAGTAGTAGTGAAGAGCTGCATTCATAACCTGTGTGATTGCCTGTCTGCTTTTGTCATCTGTCCCTTTGCTCTGTTTCAGTTTTTCAGCAATGAACTTGCTGATTACTACATCATTATTCATAACAGTGAATTAAACTATGAAAATAACAAAAAGATCTATCTATTTAAGTTAAAAACAGAGGAAGGTGTATTTGTTCAATCTTCCTGCAGTCACACACAAGTTTGATGAAAGTGGGATATAAATAAAGGCTGTCTTGATAACTGAAATATAAACTGAAATATATTAACCATGTGCAGTATTGCATAAATTGTTTCCAATACACATCGCACCTGAAAGCTACCATTTGCTTTTTATTCTTTTTCTAAATTCACAGTAGATGGCATTGTCCTGCTTTCTGTGGGCATTTTTTTCCTTTACCGAAAAACATAAATGCAACCACAAAATCACTGTGGAGCACTTTGCTGCTTGTTTCCCCAGCTGTTTCATTTTGTGCAGCCACTAAAACAACAGCAGAAAGGCCAGAAAAACAAGCTAGGTGTCAGTGAAAACCAAGTATTGAAAAGGCTCTCAGTAAAGCCTTCTACCACATTATGTGTAAAGTTTAATTTAGGATTAACTTAGTTTGTTCCTGAAGGGCATATAAGGTCGTTGCAGCTGGTAAAAGTACTATAATTATACCTAATAAAGCAATTAAATAATATGCTTATCCTCCCCCACCTGCCTGTCCACTCAAGTCTAATAGGCCAGAACTGATGTGAACAACAAAGTTAAATTTTCCAAAAAACATTTTTCAGTTGTTATCCTTCATGGTACCACATTAATACCAGTCAAACCTGTGACAAACATAGTAAAAAAGAAAATCTTTTTTCTCTTTTTAAATAAAAAAAATAAAGAAGGAAAACAAAACACCAAGCTAGGACAAATTGTTTTTACCAAGGGAGGAGAGGCCAGCAGGGAGTGTGCATGCCTGAGTGATTGAGGTTGAGAATTAATGAAGGTGCATGCGTGGCAGACTGGCAGTCAAGGTAATGTTTTTCCACTCCAGATCTACTGTAAATGCCAGCTTTCATATTGTGGAGCCAAACTAAACATGCACACACATACACTCACACTACAGTTAGAGTATCAACTCAGCAAATTACTACAGTTACCACAAATATTTGCTCAGCTATACACTGCACTTGGTATCAATTCAAATCTACACAACCTTCCAATTTTGCATAATGGCAGGTAATAGTTTAGCAACTTCTAACTCACCCTTTAAAGACAGGATGATTAGGATTGGTAAGTTGAAGTTTATAAAGACAGCTTATAAAATAAAAAGTAAATAAATACAATAAAATAAATAACTACAGCAGTAATATCAGGGGTAAAATCCCCACATTTCTGCTTAGCAATTCTTTGGTCATGAGTGAGGAATAAGAACTGTTTCTGAGTATTTCTGAATATTGATATTTCAGAAAATTCTGTCTTTAGTGGTCCAAAATTCATAGCATGCCAGTCACTTGTTTAGTTTGGGTTTGGGAAACACAAGAATATATTGAATTCTCTGTTATCAGATCAAGCAACTATAGAAAATAAGCAGAAACCCATAAAAGTGGTGTAAATCGACATATTGGGTGTTAATTCTTTGTATGCTTTAAAGCAATTGAACAGTGCAAGGGGAATGTTTCTGAATGAAGTTAGTAAGTAAAGCATGTATTTATCTTGTTCTCCTCTCAGAAATGCTTATCTTATCATCTCAATGCTTCTTGGTTTATTATTGAAGTGGTTTGGTAATAATAAATAATATTATTTTGATTGTAATAATAAACTATCAGTTAAATAAAACTCAGTGGAAGAGCTTTTACATCGTGCCAAAGTCTCCTCAGCTTAGTGACTGCAGGATCCCTCTCCTTGTATAGTCATGTTATTGTCATACTCTTGACTCAACTGTACACGGTGGCACTTAAATCACAATGATACACACAATGCAGACACACGGTATTTCACATTTTGCAGTGTGCAGTAAGCCAGACAACAGTGTGCTTTAATATTTTATGTGATGTCTGTGTCTGCAGTGTCAGGCGTGCAGTATGGACGCTTACAATCAAATGTGACACTGGCATGCGGGAAGTCACCAACCAGGTAAGGAAGGAAAACTATTACCCTTTTAGCTTAAAGTTCTGATTCTTTTTTGGTCTTCTGATAAGATCCAAAAGTTATCCTCAATGTTTTTAAACATTAGCTAGATATATCACATTAAGGAGTCCTTTAGGAACAAATTTATCACAGAAGTTGCAGTGATAGAAACAGAAAATAGACTCAAATGTGACTACTGTAAGTCAGGCAGACTAGGATTTAGAAATTTGATACTTATGATAATTTCCTGAAGAGTTTAGCATAGTTTGAGCATAAGACTTCCAAGTTAACGAGTCCTAACAAGCTTATTAACTGAACTCTAATGTGCTCCCAACCAGGATACCTGTGGTGTGGCACCTCAACCACAGCTCTTCGTTGCCATGGCACAAAGTGACATCAGATGGGAGCTTAGTCCTGCTTCACGTCAAACACTCAGCACAGGGGAACTACAGCTGCTATGACAACCAGGGGCTCCTCCTCCATTCTGTCAAACTCAGGCTGGGCCGTAAGTGTTGTTGTGACTTGTTCAGTCTCACGGCACCTTATTTATGAGTTATTACAATTTTACAGCTCTGCCATACTTTTAGCTTCTCGCCATGAGAGTGCAGCTTTAAAAGAAATACTCCTTGCAGCAGAAAATACGCCGCAGAAAATAGCCCATGTCCCCTGTGTTTTGACCCCTACATGCAGAGAAAGCATTCCAGTCGCTCACAGTTCAGTTCCTTCGTTGGATAATTCAGCATCAAAGAAGTTCCTGTTACTCAGACATTCTCATCTCTCTCTGAAGTCACTCAACATGTTTTTCCAAATTCACTTTTATCTCTCTATTTCATTTTTTTTTATCACCCCCTAGTTTAATAAATGAATTTTATTCTTTGAGTATTTAATTAAACTGTCTCTCTGGCTATGGCAAGACAACTTAGTACAAAAATGACAATGAGAATAGTGCCACTGGTCCTCAAAGGAAATAGGTCTTATCGGCTGTGACACAGACAAAGCCCTCCACTTCCTGTGAAGGAAGCGGTTTCCTAAGTGAGCTTCCTTTCAAGGGACAGGGAGTTTTCCATGGTACTGGCCAATCCTCTCCAGAAATATTTTGGTTCATAATTGGGACACCAGGGCACAGAACTGTTCATTTTACACTCACGACAACACAGAAATATTACATCCAGTATGGCTCCTGAAAAGAAAACAAACTCCGTCTTTAGTCCTGTGAATTAATCTGTCTCTCTCCTGTTCCCCAGATCCCCCTGGGCTGCTGAGCATTTCCTGTCAAGTGCCCAATCACACACATGTGCGCTGTTCATGGGTGGAATCAGTAAACACATTCCTTCCAGCCAAATACAATGCCTCCATCAGGTAAGAGTGAGTTACTGCAAGTGAGACAATTAAACCCAATGTGATATGTAGAATTGGCTATAAAGAAAATCAACAGTGCATGTGCCTGAGAGTGAATGTGAATATGTCAAGTGTGAATGCTGTCCATACTTCTGTGTTTCCTGTCTTCACTTTGCTCTTTATGGGAACTTTTAACCACAACACATAACAGCAATGGTTCCTATTTTTTTTTAAGGGGGAATGGTCAAGAGTGGGGGCCATGCATCGTGGACATTCTCCGTAAGCACTGTGATGTGTATCACCCTTCCTTCTGGCAGACCATCCATACCCTGAGACTCACTGAGACCAATCCCCTGGGTTCCGAGACTACATACGCCCAGTTTAAGTTACACGAGCTGTGTAAGATCACGTAAAACACACACATTCACACACACTCACACACGAACACATAGAGGAATGGAATGATTAAAATGTTTATTTTGGAAACAAATTTGTATAACTATTTTCTGGCTATAAATCGAATTAGTGACATATTCATTTTTCTGATGGGGGTCAGTTTAAACATATTTTTTCTTTTTTTAATGCTACATCCCCAGCTCTACTGAAACAGGCTTAGACCTCATTATATAAACACTATGGGCTCTATTTTCGTAGACCAGGCGCAGGCGAGGTGCACCTGCCCTGCGCCTCGCCTGCGCCGGGCAAACAGGGTGTGGCCAGCGCATTTTGCAATTTTCGTGAACGGCACAGTCCGGCACAGAGCGGCGCACCCACGCCTCCGTCCCTCCCACCAGCGCAAGTGACAAAGAGGGAGGAGAGAAGGCTTGAGAGGGTTTAACACAGCCAAGTGTAATCTTCACCAATCAAATGAACGCCTTGCTAACTAAATGCGCTGCTGGCGAGGAGCAGTGTCAATTTCACCTCGTCACCACCATGGACGAAGACAGCAGCAGCTCCAGGCGGCCAAACTTCTCCCAGGAGAAAACTGATGTTCTGGTCTGGGAGGTCCAAGCTCCCAGTACCATAATATATGGTAATGCGAACAGACCTCCACAGGCTGATGATGCAAAAACATCCTCAGAGGAAGTTACTAATATTGTCAATCAAGTTTGCCCAGATATTCTGAGAACCGCTGCCCGATGTAAAAAACTGTTCAATGATGTAAGGAGAAGGGCCAAAAAATAGTTGTCAGAGCAAAGAAGGCACATGGTGGCCCTGGTGTGCTGGAAAGACCCGGTGGCG
>JAPZDV010000011.1:5258474-5269631 GCA_029814665.1 Acanthurus lineatus | reverse complement strand
TGACTGTGGTATAGGTGATAGGAGCCTGACTCATAAAGGCTAAAAATGCCTTCAGTTTTGTAATGAAATGAAAAAAAGTATAAACAATAAACATCAAATAATAATGTTATGCCAAAATTCGATTTTTATTTAATTTTTATTTGAACGTCTGGCCCCCAAGGTGACTACCGGGAAAAATTCTGGCCCTCTGACAAACATAGTTGGTGACCCCTGTTATAGAGGCTAAAGAGGCATCTTCACGTGCACGTGTATCTATCACACAGGCTAAATTACAGGACCATTACAAAGCACATTCTTGGATGCCCACAAACAAAGACACTCAACAGACACTTATACAGATACAACAGTTTTGTTAGAGAAATGGTCTGCAATCTGTCCTTACATCCATAAAACACACAGGCTCAAAGACTTGCGCAGAAAATGTCATGATGTCTAACGATGCTCATAATTCTTTCAGACTGTTGTTGTGAATACCATTTTGGTCCTCGTATTATGACCTCAATTATCTTGTTTGGCTGCTTCTCTCCCTGATGTTCTTGTTGCTCTTGATTAGAGCCATTCACAGTGCCCTTGACATGGTCTTTAAACCTAATATGCTCTTCACCTGTTTTTCTCAAGTTTTTGTGGTTTAAAGTGGTTTAGAATGTACTTAAAAACATGGATAAAGAGATAACAGTCTTTGGGACAAGAATCAGAGAATTACTAGATTGTTCCAGTAAAAGGAAAGTGATGTAGACATCTTGGAAAAAACAGTTTGCAATTATTTGCTGTTCAAATACAAGTTGAATTCTATGTATACTCGTTAAGAGCTGAACACAAATGGCAAAACAAGATTAATTTATCCAGGAGAAAACAAAGGTCTGGATGCTTTGTTGCATCCTGCCTTTTCGTTCCTAATGCTCCATATTATTTTTTCTAAGTTATGTCTTTTTCTTTTAACTAGAATGCAGCCCACAGTGGAAATAATCTGTAATCTGATCTTTTTCTTTATGTACATCTTTCTTTGCAGTGAAACCAGACCCTCCAGAGTCAGTAGAGGTGAAGGAGGTAGAAGGTTTTTCAAAGAGGCTCATCGTCTCATGGAACTTTCCCTCCTCATGGCCACTGCATGATGCTTTCCCCCTTGTGTTTCACATCAGATACAGGCCACAGGGCTCTATGTACTGGTCAGAGGTTAGTAAGCAACAGCAAATGCATAATTTCAGTGTTGATGGGAGCAGTCTCTCATTTAACTAGTATACTGCAAATTTCCCATATTTAATCAGCAATTTAAATTCTCTCAAATTCAGCTTAAGTTCTCCACATCACTGTCTGTTTGGCAAAACACATCACAATAAACTGAAGAATCCTTGGTATGATTGGCTGCAAGCAAAGTTGTATAAAAAGTAATTTAGTTACTGTTATCCAGCCCTAATAAAGGGTTAAAGTCACTTTTACAAATCAAGTTGCAGCAAAAGAACTAAACAAAGAGCAAGTGTGTAAAAACACAGCAGTTCTGCTTTTTTCTTTTCAGCTGAAGTCTGGCATGTGTCATTTGACTGTTATGGTCTTCTTTCAGCATGTTTTCATTGACGTCTTTTGTGATGTGTTACCCAGAGTACAAAATAAAGCCAAGAACAATTGAAAAAAAGAATGTTGGCAGTGCAGTTCTACAGAGTTTTTTCCTTTGACTAACTTCTATACTTGTTCATGTGATACCACCATCACAAAAAAAAAACTGCTTTTCTTGCTGCTAACGGCTTTTTTTTGAGCTGTCATTACTGTCCTGTCTCTTTATCAGATTTACTCTGAGGACAGCCCAGTCGTGATTTTTGACGCACTGGCTGGCCATGTGCACCAAGTACAAGTTCGAGCCCGTGACGAGGTGAACTCTGACAGCCAGTGGAGTGACTGGAGTCCCATGCTTCTCATCAGGCCCTGGGAAGGTCAGACAGACAATTCCCAAAATGTTTATTCCTAAATTATTACTCAAGTCTGTTTATTTTTAAAGCACTTTTAGAAGAGACAAATGTGAAAAAAGTTGATTTGTTTGTAAAGAACTATGCAGCAGGCACACAGTATACTGTACTTAACATAAGCGCCTTTGATTAGCAGCAGCCCTGTGCATATTTACTGCTGTTTGTATTAAGTGTGTTTGCGCATTTTGTTCATACTATAGTCTACACCACCCTTGAACCTCCAGAGGAGCTCCAGCCAGACGATGTTTTCTTTCCTTTCAACACAAAACCCGAAACCTCCACTGCAAAGTCACACAGTAAGAATTCAATGTTATTGAAGTGATTGTGATTTTATTTAGGAGCTGCATGTGCTAATGTTGTAGCTCAACAGTAATACAAATACTGTCATTATTATTATTATTTTACTCCTTCAGACCCGTTTCTGCTACTAATATTAAAGTTGCTGTTACATTACTGCTTCTGCTCTAAGAACAGATACTCTATAATTCTTAGAACAGATATTACTATTACTGTTACTATAATTGTCACTGCTTTGTTTTGGACATCAACCACTACATTTTTAATTACTGCCAGTATTCTTGGTTTTATGTAACTGATTTGCCTTGCATGTCCAAATGTCCATTAAGCTAGACTACGTAAATCATAGCTAATTAAACAGCAGGATGAGTATATTTTAACCCTGCCAGTCATTAATGCATCAAAAAATAATAATTACTGTTATTATACTCTAGATAGACCTGTGCAAGTAGCTTGTCCCCGGCTTCATCAGTAAATTACATATAACTGCAGTAAATTGCGCCTGCAGGGCATTTTTTTTCATTATGTGCCCTGAATGAAAGGTTAAGAACGTAGCAGCTGGCATATATATTAGCAGAAGCAAAGGAAAAGGCAGCCTGCATTTGTGAGCATGAACATCTAAACTACACTCCTGCAAGATACGCACAAGTAAACAAGCACACACACTTAGAGACAACTACACTGTATTTGCAGCAGAGGCTGAAAGTCGCTATGACTGACGCCTTCGGATTTCTTTTAGCTGGCATGCTGTGAACCAGATGTCTTCTTCAGTCTTCTGTGCCTGCATGTGTGTCTAGTGTCCTTTGCAGATGTGCTCGCGAATTGTTTTTTATTTTTGTGAATAGCAAGTGAATTTGCACATTTTATTGTTAATTTTTGCATCTGTGATGTACATTTTTGCTTTGAAAGAGAGTTGTTTACTCCTCTCTGAAGGATAACTGCATGTTTGTGTGAAAGCTGTAATGGCTGATTTAAACTTAACTTTTCACCAAAGAGTAATTAAATCAGAACACACATACCACTATATTGTTTTTTTCCCTCTTTTTCTGTCTCAGACACACACAACAAACACAGAAGATGAAAAAAGTTTGCATATTTATGAAAGGGGTTGCTTTTATGACAAGAAATCCCCCCCCCATTTTGTCCCTGTCTCTTTTCATTCAGGTCCTGCACTTGAGGATGAAGGTAATTTGGGTTTAGTGATTCTGCTGGTTTTGTTCTCCGTGGTCATCCTCACCACCGCCCTTTCCCTCATCTTTGTCGTGTGGTAAGAAACACACACACATGCAGACACACACACACACACATGTATCCCACATCCACAAGCCACAGCTCTTGCCTCTGAGTGAGATTTGTCTTTTACAAAGCATGGCTTTCCTTTTTTTCTTTTTTTGTGTGTTGATGATTACTTGTTTTATATTTCCAGGGTGAGGCAGAGGCGGCGCAATCATGTGACCATTCAGGAACTTGCCTCTATGGTCAAGATGAAGTCTATGCCAATCTAATGTGAGACCCACATTTACCTAAACACTGTTTCATCTTGAGTTTTTTTTAACTTTTGTTATGCTGTTTGTGTCAAGTTAAATTTTCCTCTTGCATCTTTCCTGTTGCACGTGTTAGGAAGATGTTGAGTTCTCACTGACGGCCACACATAGTTGTTTGTGTGCTTAGTTTGGCAGACACTTTTAGACCTCTAACTTGCAAACAGCCTCTGTGGTGAAGCTAATTAAAATTGTAATTAACTGTCAGTTCTGTCAGATGTATAAGACCACCACAAAATGCTCTCAAATGGGAACCAAGCCGGTTAGAAGAATAGCGAAGCTCTGCATTTGTGAAAACTGAAATGGTTCAAAGTGCTGCTATAAACAACATTCAAACAACCATTCAGATAGCCAGCCAACTTGTGATTATAAGGCTAACTTACAAACACACACACACACACACACACACACACACACACACACCCACACACAGATTATAACCCTGTAAATATGCCTGCACATCTCCAATCCAACTGTTATTTAAACTTGTGCTTTTAAGGCAGTGCTTAATTATATTGATTTGTTTGTTTTTTGTTTTAAAGTTGCCTTTTCTCCTCCGCTTTCTTCCCCTCTTCTCTTTTCCTCTGTTACTCTTCTTGTCTCCTCTTCTACTCTTTTCTCGCCTTGTATTTGCTTTCCTAGGTTGAGTTCAAACATCTTCTCCTCATCAGCCCGTTCTAGGGCTCCTCCCGAGAGTCAGCCTCTGCCTTTACCACTGTAGAATGCTGGCCATCCGCATTTAACTACACTAACCAGAATGCATCAGCAAGAGTCCACCCAGGATCCAGGACAACAGAGACGAACACATACAAGGAACTTTGGGGTAAAGTTACCCAGTATGACTGAAGGGTACATCTTGCGAGATATCTCCGGACTCATTCAGTGGCCACATCTCATGGCATTACACATAAAGCATTAGCAGACTCCATCTACTGTCCATGGTGACAGGAAAAACAGACCCTCTGTTTCTTTGTGTTCACTTCACCAACATCACTGCAGCTGACTGTAGGAGCGACCCCGCAGGATGTTCACTCACAACTTATGCTGCTTCAGGTGAACTGACCTCTCCACTTTTTTGACTTTTTGTTTGAAGGGGAGGAGGGGGAATGTTTTTTTTTTTTTGGTTTTCTTTTGAAAATTAAGCAACATGTAAGGACAGGAAGTGCAGCTGCCAAGGAGAACAGGAGAAAATAGGCTATGCTGGGGCAAATTGCCTTGATTTTTGCACCCAAAACTCCTCACATTTTATTTTTGTTTATTTGTTTTTTTTGTTTGTTTGTTTTCTTTTAGATTATTGTGAGAAGTCATAGATACAGTAAATGTGTGTCTGTTATTACATCGACTGACCGACCCAATGCTGTGAAGGAAGCTCAACTTCTACCAGTCTCTTTGTGTGTGTCTGGTGCCAAAGCAGCAACTATAGTAGGGGCATTATGGTCTGAGCTGAGGGGTCTCCTGTTAATGGCTCCTTGCTTGAGGGATGGACACGGAGAATAAGATGTGGGGTTGGTGGGCGGGTTGGGTTATCTAGACTATTTCATTTATAACAAGTGATTTTATGTTGCATGATATGCTTGTTTGTTGTCTAATGTCTTTAGTACATATGTTCTTTCGTTACACCTCTGTCTATTCATCCATCCATCCATTGTTATTGAGAGAGTGTGAATGAAAGACACACAAGTAGAAAGAGAGATACGTTAGAGAAGAGATATTGGCCTTTCACAAAGCACCAGCATTATCACATAACACTGTTACTTACTTTACCAGAGAATTCATTCATCCATTAACATACAGATATTCAGCTTTCTTGTCTAGATTCCAAAGAGCCCCTAACAACTTCCTTCCAAGTCACTGTTTAAACATTTTTATGTTGGCATTTCTTGAAGAAATTACACTCTTCCCTTTCATGAATACAAGTTTAGCCCAGCCTAGTTTGTTTGTAGTAGATGGTAATGAAACTCCTTTCTCAAAATGCACACATAGAATCTTCTAAGAGTAACTCACCACCAGGCTGAAAAGGAGTGTTCTGCTGCCCTCTGTGGTGGAAAGTGGACACACACCTAGCACCACTGATGTGGTTGGGTGCACTCCTTTCTTTTGTGGGTCCGCATCAAACTTGTTTATGTTTAGGACACTGTGCCAGATGTGTCTGCTGAGTTTGACCACGATTGTTGTGCGAATTTCCTGCAAAGCCCCACCCTTGGCAAATTTTCTAATAGCTAGTGGTTATGATATTCAACCTATCTTGCCCTTTTACCATCAGATTATGTAACTCAGTCCCCTAGAGATGTTCAAAATGTCTTATTACTTTTGTTAGAAATTCCAGAAAATTGAAAAAAATATACATGGTAGACTTTCTGCAGAGCACATTTATTTGTAGAAACATGTAAGTCAAATTTTTAGTCAAGTGTGCATATGGGTTGAGGGGCGTGGCCTTCAAATATTTTTGTTTAGTGTTAATGCGAGCACCACCACCTGTGGTCATATTTCTAGGGGAACACTCAAACTGAACATCCTTTCAGCTCAAATTTGAGTTCTAGCAGAAGACAACAAAAACAAACTGGCACTACCTCAACAGTTTTTTACCCCCTCTGGTTGTCAGACAACTAGTAGATTAACTGACTTTCTGTATTGGTCTGCTGTTTCACCATTTAAGTTAGTCTGACCCCTATCTAATTAAATAAACCACAGTGTTGCATGTTAGTTATGGCAGGAGATTGGCCATTCAGGTTAATCTTTGGTGGAACTGATATAACCTGCAAGTTACAGGTGTAAAGAGATATTGAGAGGCTTAAAACTTGACATAAAATTTTATTTGTGTACACCAGAATCAGTAAGCTGGTTAGGGTTTTTATGTATTGGTTTAAAAATCGGTAACACACAAAGAAATTTTGCTTATGCAATTTAAAAAGATTTTAAAAAAAAGATTTAAAAGGAGGAAACACTTGATAACAAGCTGGTTTGTTTTTATTAGGAGACAGAGCTAGTTACTAATTTTTTCAAACATTTCACTTTTCATCAAATTCATTTTTAAAATACGCTGATGACTAAGTCTCAGACATTTTTGATTTTTCATAGACAGCACTACAGTGAGTCAGATGAGATTGAAGTGGATGCAGAAAGTGCAGCAGGTTGACTCATGCAACTTACATCTAACTTTTAGCTGAGGTTCTTTACAGATGACTGAATGAGCACACAGTCAGTACGGCTATCATCACTTACTAAAAATATGTTACAATGAAAAAATATTCCTGTATACACTATGCACTAGGAGCCTTACCCTACAATCTCCCCCTTCACCCCAAATTTTTCTGGTAGTCTGTGTCACAAATCAACCCTAGAAATAGGAGAAATGAACAGTTGCAACCATGTGCTGGTGTAGCTGAACACAGTGATTATTCAAGTCATTCTTCATATGTCCTAATCCATGACTGACCAGACAGGCCTTTATAAACTGGTCAGAAAAGTTTAGTTTATATAGCTAAATTTGAGCATTTTTGTTGGTGGGTGTATACATGAGATGAGCATTAACACGACTGATTGACAAGAGCGACTCTCGCTCACTGTACTCGTGTCTTACTTCCACCGACTCACTGAAAATGAATGATTTGTGGGCAGCCAGTGCTTACCGTATGAAAAGCTCTAAATACCTCTAGTGCAGTATATCTGGGTTAGTTTGCTTTTGGCTCCTGCACTTACAAACCTTGTGTCCTAACTTTCTGCTACAGATGGAAGTGAGGGGCTCTGCTGTTTAAGTTGGACACTCACAATTATTTTTTTCTTTCTTTGGTCTGGTGGTTAGATTCAGTTGATCCAGAACTGTGTAGTTATCAATTAACTGATTGACTGACTGATTGACTGACTGACTGACTGAGAGTGTAGTTTGTATCAGAAACACAAGGTGCATCTAAGTCAAACTCATCCAGTTTGACAACTGTATGTTCTCTCAAGCTAGCTCAACATTTAATGCATGATTTTGGTTGAAGCTTATCTTTGTGTATAATAATGTATATCACACAAAATAAATTTCATGTATGTTATTAAAAGTGATTTTTATATTTAGAAAAAAAGCATACTCTTTGGGATAGTTTTGCAGACATGGTAAAACAAGATTGAGTCTCATTTTCTTTGGCAGTTGACCAATTTGGAATGAATAGCATTAGCAGTTTATAATACTCTACACATTTTAATTCAGAAACCCATTACACAAACAATAATTTTATGTAATTGGAAAATAAGATATTTTATAATAAAAATCTAATTAGAGAAAATTGAAATACAAATTTAGTCAGCACTTTAATTATACTGTCTTTGAAGTTTGCAGTGTCATCTGGAGTTGATTCAATACAATGTAAAATCCCCCAAAAGTGATTGAAGGGACATTTCCCAGAATAAAAGTATTATTGACCGAGGATAATCCATGTCTGGAGAACCTTCTCAGCATTGTGTATTTGTGTCTTTCTACCCAGTTATATTAAGCTGTGTTGCTGTACGATTACTGTATGGAAATGTGTTTACTGAATCTGTCTTCATCCTACTTGCCCCTCTTGAGTGTTCAATTTCATTAATTACCTAGTCAAATAACTTTTATTGGTATTTTTCCCCTGGCTTGTCCTTTGGCAACATTAACAAAGACGGTAAAACTTTCATTTTCAGATTAGATTTGACAGACTGGTATGACTGATATTTTTACATTCTGTTCAAGTTGAAAAGGGGTGTGTGTATAGATATCAAAAAGGTGAGAGCTTGGTAAGGATAAGTATCTGACCTTTTGAACACGTGTAATCTAAACATCTAGCAAAATGTTCTACTTAAAAAACTCAAATTGTTAAAATGACAGTTACTAGTTCTTTTAGACGGGATTATAACATTTGTTAAAAAAAAAAACAATGGATGGGTCAGTAATAAATGAATGTATGTATGTTTTTTTTAAACATATTACCTCCAAATATGTCGCTAAAATTTTCCTTCAATGCCTGTCACTTCCTAACTAAATGAAATTTTCCATGATATTTTGAACTTCTAGAGTCTGGTCAGAGTTACTTTAATCAAGATAATGAACATGCTGTCTGTTTTACATTTAATTCAGCAGAATACCATAAGAAATAACAAAATTAATACTAATAAAGTAAATATTGAAAAAAAGAGTTCTATAACTGACACAGGGAGAGTTTTTTGTAATAAATGCTGGGTTTTAGATTTGAAAAAAGTTTATATTTTTCCAACCAAAACATTAAAATAAAATTTAGATATATATTTTTCCCTCTCAGTTAAAAAAGACATATGATTGCTTTATAAAAGACGATTTGCTAGGTCCATTTTTAAAAACCCTCAGATCCAACTCTGTGTGGGTTATGTGCAGTATCAGTGACACTCACCCTGTCTGTCATGCATTTGTTGTTCACAATCTGTTGTCCTTCTGTTTTGTGTAACCATTGGTTGCCACCTTTCTGTTTCACTCAAGTGGTTTTTTCCTCTGTTTTTGTGGACACACCCGTGGTAATCTCAGTCTTCTTATGTTCCTCTGCAGATGTGATGGCAGATGGAGCCTGTTGGTTTTAGTTCTTATAACTCAAATTACACTCAGGCATCCATTCTCAGATGTAAATAGTCCTTATTTTTCTTTAATGTGTACGACAGATATCACCATAAGCTGTTTTTTTTTCTTCCTGTCCTTGTATGTGTCTGTGAAATAAATACTATTTTATCACACTTGTGTCTAGCAGTCTTCTTAATGTTCATATAAAGCTTTTCTTCCACATCTTTAATCATTATTTCACTTAACTGCACCCGTTTTCATCAGAAACAAATTTGCTTCCTCTTCATTAGTTGGTAGGTTAAACCATTACTGCAATTTAGTACATAGCTGATTGTAATGGGGGTGTTAAATGTCAGCTGTCTGATGTCCAAAACATTTTAAATATGGTTCAAGCTAGCCAGTAATGAGAATGGATCAGTTGTGTCTTTCTTTTGCCTGTTTGTTGTGATGGTCACGAAATTGACCAAATTTCCCCTAAAGCCTGTTACTTTCTGTTGCAGTCTCTTTGGGAAGTTTCCATGATCTGATTGTAACGGTATCTAATGAATCCTCAATGCTCAAGCCTGCTTTTGTTGTCCATGTGAAAGCGTCTTTTAAGATGCACAAGTGGAGAGAAACTGCCTTGGTGTTCTGGCTCCACTTCCTGTCCCACAAACGGATTTCCATGCAGGCGTTCGTATCTTTCCAAATTAAAGGGGTTTATTCTTTATTGTTCTGCTGGCCGTCATTATAGTGAGGTGGACCACTTTGATGTCTTTTATAAATAAGGACTTCACTGGGGAATTTCATTTGCTCTGTTTTTTAAATAAACAGTCAGGTGGTTTACAAAGTAAGTTCTAACCCTCAGAACAATGAACAGACAATGAAAAAAGGATTTTTTTATGTAACTTGGATTCAGTGGAATGGCATCTCTGAATCAGCCCAAATGCTTCCTTCCTGTCTTATTCAGGATATTCCAAATTAGCGGCAACAGCTCAGCACAATGCCTTTGAGAGGCTTCATACAAGGACTGAGCAGCTAAAG
This sequence comes from Acanthurus lineatus, assembly GCA_029814665.1. Taxonomy (NCBI): domain Eukaryota; kingdom Metazoa; phylum Chordata; class Actinopteri; order Acanthuriformes; family Acanthuridae; genus Acanthurus; species Acanthurus lineatus. The sequence goes on along the minus strand of JAPZDV010000011.1, from coordinate 5,259,273 downwards.
TGCAGTAACAGCACATGCTGATAAATCAAGATATGTAACTGCTTGACAATGTTAATGTGGCCACAAGTGGCAAATACAGAATAAATGACACATCTACTTTTCCGTTAGTATCATAGATACAGAAACATAGATACTGCCCTGGACCCTGTTGTGTGTTTCAGCTATGCTCCTTCACGTTTGCCATATTGGGGAAGTCATGATCGTCTTGTACATCAGTGCAAAGAAACAGGAAGTTTTACTGGATAAAAATAACTATGATGGTTACAATAAACTTTTAAAAGGTTAATAAACTTTTGTCTCCAGTTATTTGGTATCGTAGTAGTTCAACTGTAAAGCTTTTTCGTATTAAACTACTACTAGAATTAATAAATATAGTCTACATTTTTAGTGATGGGAGACAAAATACTTTCTACTAGGGCTGTCTCGATTAATCGCATTAGTGTCCTGAGTTAACTTTGAATCGCAAATTAATCGCAATTTTTTTTTTTTTACCGTGCTCTTTTACATTTACTATACAAATTACTTTTGTTTTGTCCACAGAACCATCGGGCAAAACTTTAAAGCTAAACTTTCCGTTTAAAAATCCCTTTTCTGTATCCATTTCTGCTTTGTAACCGTTTGTGATGTTATTTTAGCGCCTGAAACTACGGGAGCTGGCGAGGCACAGACCGAGCGTGCGTTAATTGCACGTTAAAATAATTAGTGCCGTTAAAAGGAGTTTGAGTTAACGAGTTATTAATGCATTAACTTCAACAGCCCTAATAATACTATTAATTGACAACTGAGGTCTATGTGTGTT
>JAPZDV010000011.1:5241003-5258374 GCA_029814665.1 Acanthurus lineatus | reverse complement strand
ACATTTACAATACATACAAATTACTTTTGTTTTGTCCACAGAACCATCTGGCAAAACTTTAAAGCTAAACTTTCCGTTTAAAAATCCCTTTTCTGTATCCATTTCTGCTTTGTAACCGTTTGCGATGTTATTTTAGCGCCACTTCCTGAACCTACGGGAGCTAGCAAGGCACAGACCGTGCGTGCGTTAATCGCGCGTTAAAGAAATTAGTGCTGTTAAAAGGAGTTTGAGTTAACGCGTTATTAACGCGTTAACTTCGACAGCCCAACTTTCAACACAAGGTAGATTAGTAACTATTAATATCAAAACCACTTCGGCAGCTAAGTATTATGAATGTCCTTGGACTTTTTTATATTCAAAAATAAAACAGATGTGTTTACTAGCAAGCCTTGACCTTTCAATATGGCTTTGATATTGATAAATAAAATCCAGATGCCAGTGTGTTTTGCCTGAATATCACTCTTATGGGCGTTATCATCTACATAGTGCCCTCAATGCTGTCATTCAATTGAAACGGTAAAAAAAAAACATACCCTTAGTGGTGGTGGATGAAGCAAACCGGGGTCCTGCGTTTTTTGCATGTCCGGTCCAGCTCTGACCTGGAAGTCCATCATTGTTCCTCTTCTTCTCTCTTTCAAGAGCAGCTGGCGATTTAAATCAGGTCGAGCTGCAACACAACAACGCTCCCTTGTGTAGTGTCAGCAGCGCCCCGCTTCTCATCCTTTTCTATGAAAGACGCTAATCACAACATAGCGTAAATTAAACCGCAATTATGTTTTTTTGTTCATGAAGATACATTTATAACCACACCTTGTCATTTCTGATGAATTTCCCGGTAAATGCCGACAAAAACCACAAGGGCCTTCTGTAAATTGTCAGCATGGTGCTGGGTTGTTTTTTTTCACAAACTCCAACCCCTACTATTGAATGTTTATTTTATTCAGCCCATTTTCCAAAATAAACAGTTCAATTCAATTCAATTTTATTTATATAGCGTCAAATCGCAACAAAGTTGTCTTAAGACACTTTACATAAAGAGCATGTCTAGACCACACTCTATAATTACGTTTATATTTTAAATTTATAGGAACCCAACAATTGAAAGCAATTCCCACATGAGCAAGCACTTGGCGACAGGGGCGAGGAAAAACTTCCTTTTAACAGGCAGAAACCTCGGACAGATCCAGACTCAGAGGTGGGCGGGATCTGACGGCACGTTGAACACTTGCCGTTCAACGAAAAAGAAAGAAAAATGTAATACAAGGATTGTCTGTTTGTGTGTAGAGGAAGCTTTAAGTGTCCAAATTAGTAAATCTGCTTTTCTGTAGTGTTTTTTTGTGCCAACAGTAGGCAGTTTCTCCCATGGGTCATGTCAGGATACAATGCTGGGCTGACTCTGTACAGCTGACAGTAAACCCTATGTTTAGAAGTCTGACTCTTTCTTTTCTTTTTCAGCTCATTATCTAATCACCCTGCATACAACAAGTACTTTTTTTGTTGTTGTCTTTCTCTCCTGCAAGATAAATATCTGCTTCCTTCAGCCAGTTCTTTGGAACTGAAGAAGCTTCTCGGATGAGAAGTGAAACATCTTCCCAAAAACTCAACTTAGTCCAGATGCCTTGTTTTTATGACTCTTTAAGATACAACAAGTACTGATGCACAGAAACACGGAATATAAGTACAGGATATATTTTATTGAGAAAAAGACACTACATTGAAACCATTTTGTTACTATCTATATTTTCTTACAAGTGGAATTTAAATTTTGTCATTAAAACATATTTAACAAATAGAAAAATGAATTCAAACAAATGTGCAAAACTTAACATAATATTGCAGTAATGAAGGTCATACTGTAAACATAAGCAGCACAGATCATGTTTCACTGAAAATGTCAACTTAAAAGGGACGGTAAGCATTGTGTACCCTTACCTCTATAACTTTCACTTTCAGTTAAAAGAGTGTAGTACAGTGTTTCTTCCTACCCTCAAAAAGATAAAAGGCATTTTCCCCAAATAATTCAAACACAGATGAAAGTGCAATAGCAGCAAAAAAAATAAATAAATAAAACAAAAATATCCTAAAAACTTAAAAAAATGCACAAGTTATGTTGTATTTACTAAGACTTATTTTCTTTCTTTTTTCTTTAACACAATGTAACTCAAATTTTAGGAGCTGATTAAACACAACTTCACTGTGGGTAGCTCACTGCAGCAACCTAGTGGACAACAGGTATTACTACAGTCTTAATCACCAACACTTTACCCCCAAAAAATAAATAAATAAAAAAATTTATATTTGTTGTGGCTGGTGCTTGTTGTGTTTGTATATTGTGTAGTGTGATTAAATTAAACTTTTTCCCCATCTTAAAAAAGATATTACCATCCATCACCAGTATCACCTTTGTACATAAACCATGTCAATCACATTCAATCTAAAAGTTTCTAAACCCTTTTAAACCTACTATCCACTCTAATAAACTAATATGCCTCATTTTAATCATAAGAAATAATATTGCTATAGAAAAACTGTGTTTGTGTGTTCATGTCTTAGTGGATGATCACATCAATGTACATGATGAACAGTTCAAATAAACACTCCACGTCCTTACAAGTCTTAGATTCACCACTAACAAGCCAGCTGTGAAATTCAGCATTTAAACTTCACTATTCACTTCACTATTGGTGGTTTAAAATTACTGCTATTACTAACAAATTTCTACAGTTGAGCAATATACAGCAAATTGATGCAGCAATCACATTTTTTTTCTGTTATATTTCTGTAAATATCAATAAGCAGTGTAAAGATAGGCAATGGACACACTGTTGTACAAATCATTCCCTTAAATGTTTAAAAGTTCTCAAATAAAAAAACAGCATCTTCGCAGTTCCCTTATCTTTTCCTTGTTCAGTGTAAAATAGAGGTTCGTTCAGAAGACTACGTGTATCACTGACAATAAAGTAACACTTTTTTAAATTGGACTTCTTGTTTGAAACTGTTAAAACAAGAGCTTTCATCTGTCATTTGTACAACATTTGAAGGCAAGGAAACAGTTAAAATAATTTTGCATGGACACAGCACCTCTTAAAAGTGGAACCCTTTTGACTTTTTGGTTGATTCATGCACACAGCAAAGGCGTGTTCTAACAGTTTAACAAATGCAACCAGCAAAACTGGTGCTTTGAATTAAACTATTATCAGTCCAATAATATCAATATCATGACAAGATGCTGCAAATATAAGAAACAAACACCACCAGATCAAACAGCCACAAAATTCTGTTCCATAACCAGAGCTGATGTAGTTGGCACTGAAAACTCTTCTATGCAAAAAGTGGCCTTAATTGGTCAATTATTTTTGACTGGATTGTAAGGCTCCTCAAAGCAGCAAAACCAGAGTCTGCTGAAGTAGCAAAAAGGTGACAGATGGATTTTGCAGGCCTGGACAGTCAGAGATCATTTCTGCTTTTTGCTGGTCAGTAGTTTCTGTCACTGGAATGTGCTAGTGATTTAAAAGCTGCTCTACAATGAATGTATAATACATTAAGTTTTAGTACTATGGCAGATGGGAAGATGTTTAGTGCAACATGGAATAACAGTGTAGCATAGTGCTGGATGGTGGAGGTGACACTGATAACAACATGTCAGTGTCAGTACAACCTTTGGTTGACCTTTGGTTGACTTTTCTTTTGATGCTCTTAGGACGAGAATGGAAAGTGGTAGTTGGTAGTTGTGGTAGTTTAGAGGCAAACATATGATTTGAACACCTCCGTAATTGGTGGAGTCTCTGTCTCTTTTAAGTGTCTGGTAGATGGACAGAAAGCCAGCCACCTCTGCAAAACAGTATGTTGAGAAAAAAAACATCCCCTCTTTTGAAAAGTTAATTTGTTATTTTTAAGATTTCTTCATCCATTGAACCGTTATTTATGTTGTAAGTACCTTTTGTTTTGCAATCAAAGAGTAAAAGTTTCCTCCTCTTTGTGACTTGGAAAAATCTGATCTTGTCCAACATTTTTCAAGTCCCACACTGCTCTGGAGCCACAACACTTTCCTCCAATAATTTCAAGTATCTTGAAGTTGTTTTGAACAGCAAAGAAATGTTTTTGCCCAGAGATGATTCAAAGCGGATCAGCATTAGACGTAGCTAAGTAAGGGATATCTAAACATCGATTGCCACCCCGTGTTTGGTTGAGATCACATCCCTGGTTCCTGTCAGGTACATTAGCACAGAGCACAGGTGAGGAAGCGTTGCTGTGGTGCTGACGTACAGCCAGTAGGGGAGCGGGGCCGTGTTGCCAAACGGGCACACCCACAGGCCGTGGCGCACTGCATCCCGGACGTGGTGTGTTGCCATGGAAATGAAAAGCATCCACGGCAAGGAACACCAAGCATCTTTGAGGCGTCCGATCCACATGAGGAAGCGGAGGGACAGACAGAGGACAGGGATAAGGGAGGAACAGTGCAGAGGAGGACGCTGGGGGAGAGAGACAGCAGCCTGGAGGGAAAGTGGGAGTTATCAGTAAGTATTTGGCAAGATGTTCTTAAGCAGAATAATATCAATCTTCATTCTACAAATATTATTGTTTTTCTTTTTTACAGGAGTTCTGCAGAATTTCATGTCTTACAACTGAAAAAAAAACATACACAATATCTGCCAAATTTTTTAGAATACTGCTCCTCAAATTATGAACAATTTCTCAGTGAATAACTTTTTACAGTATACCTTAAGTCCTATCAGCAAAAGGAGTTCCCTTTACATGATTATTATATGTATTATATGTAATATATTATATATATATATATTATATATATTACATAACTGCTGCTTAGTGAAACTTTGAGAGAATACTTATCATCGCCTACTTGTTCAAAGTTTCTTTGATATGTGCCAAAGGATCTCCAAAAATTCAAAAGAATGTACAATGGGCTTGTCAGGAAATTGGGTTACTGACTGATTGTACAATATGATCAACAATTTTGCCTTTTTTCTTTTTCCCTCTTGTGTTAACAATGGGTGTTAATTAATTACATAATATTTAATATTAATGTAATATTTCAAAAATTGAAGTCAATATGATGCCAGAATAAGTAGCAGAAATTTCCCTATCTTTATCAGACCAGAGGCGCAGTACCCAATGCGCTGAGACACATCTTTACTGTCACATTTGGGTGCATCTTTTGCTCTCTGTGTTGGGAGTTTCACCATGGTCTAAGCTTAGATAGCATGCACACACACCAAATGTGGGGGAATTAATTGATTTTTGGATGCATTGTGATGCGGAAGTGGAAAGACTTGGCATTGGTTCATAAATGTAAAAAAAGAAAATCAATCTGGCCAGCACTAAACAAGCACATCATTACACACCTAAAAGCTCTGTTCAAACACTGACTGCCTCTCATTCAATCAGGGACTGTAAAAATGTTAGGACGGATCAGCATTACAGACTAAAAAGTGATTGTTATGTTCTTTATTTATTTAGCACAATTCTTGCTATCTGACCAAAATCTGACCATAAAGAGAGCATTTTTTTAGATATATGTAAACAACCTCCTCGTAAGGTCTCAATAAGGGTGCAGGTTTTACCTTAAGTGAGAGGGATCCAGCCATATAGAAGTGGTCCAGATCTATGATTGATGCCAGAAGTCCAGCCAGCAGCACCTCGTACAGATCACTCTTTTTTCTCAGTCCAATAACAACAGCCCATGACCACAGTCCCACCAATCCATGTGTGGCATTGTCCAAAGCCGCGCGCAGCCACAGGTGCTGCTGGATGACATACAGCTGGAGAGCGTGATCGGCCACCACACAGAACATACCAAGTCCTGCTGAAGCCAGCAGAGAGGCAGAGCTAAATGTCTGTAGGAGAGCCTGAGCCTTCTCCGTCTCCACGGCCAGACTGAGGGGCACAGGAGCACCTTCTCGCCCGAGGCCCATCCCCAACAATGGGGACATAGAGGGAGAGGAGTCAAGCTTGGAGTAAAACCCTTGCATGTTGACAGATGGCTGTGGGGGCCAAACGCCAGTGAAGGTCAGCAAGAGTTAGGTACACTGGAAAAGGAAAGAGGAAAGGAAGAAGAGGGATTTAAGAGTGGGGGTGAGTGGGGTAAGACTGGGATGCAAGAAAACAGCATGAAAAGCAAGTGAGAGGGAAGCATGAAATAGACAATTTTGTATGCAATATATTACAAGTAGCTAACATGCACATTATTCATATGCATTACGGTATTTAGGAGCTCTTTAGGCCAATGTGTAAACATTGCATATTCCCCAAAAATTGCATAACGTACACGCTGCAATAAAAGGGGAACTTAAGTGCCGCTACTTCATGATACTGGCTGATTGGTTATAAGGACACACATATACAATACGCTCAATACATATTGCTTTTTCAATTATTTGTCAACAGACTGAGCATTACAAACAGTGAGGCTTCATGCTACATTTTCGGAGAGTTTCATCTTTACAACCTTGCCACTGCTCATATGGACTTTTAGATCAAATTGAATAAATCAAAAAGTGTACGTCAGATGGATTTTAACTTAAGTAATGCAGCACTGTAATTATTAATACATCAACTTAGCCATGTCTGACATTCTGCAATTAAAAATTTAATGCACGTTTACAACATTCCTTGTCTTAAGAATCTCTCTGCTTGCTGCATTCAAAGACTGCTTTAATTCTATTGGTTCAAAAAAAAATAAAGACATAAAGCTAGAGACATCTTTGTACTGCAGCTCCTTGTTTGCCATCCAAAAAACATGCTCATCTTATTTAACTTACCATTGTCTATGGTGTCCTTTAAACCCAGAAGATATATAAAAATAGGTCTCTGCCTCTCACGCAACTGAGCGCAATGTAGGACAGACTCAGCTGCCAGGCAGTCTATCTGACTATCTGACGCCATCGTGCAGGAATCTCTTTTTTTTGAAAATTTAATTAGCTTACAGTTAGCTAGTTACGGTTATTTCTTGTCACCTGCTAACAGCTTCCGATGATCTCCTCCAACGTCTGTGGGGTTAATGATATTTTTTTTCTCGTCTGACATTCCCAAGTTAACGCATGACAAAAAGAGGTTAGATACCAGTTTAATTATCCAACAATAACGTTAACATCGTTGACGAACACAGCTAGCCGGGAGCCAACTGGCCAACAGTGACGGTGGAAGATGCTGCTTCGTGTAGGCGGACATCAGCTGTCACGATTAGCTCTGCTAAAATCGAAGTGAATTACACAGCATGGCACGCTCCGCTTGCAGTTAAAGTGCGCAATTCAACTGTGCATAATTAAACTGAAATATTTTTTGGTCATGTTTGTTCAACCTTCTAGTAAATGTCACAATACTCACCCCATATCTTCGCATAGGTTAGCCATACGCCTGGCAGAACTCTTCTTCTGTTGGGTTTTGTGGTGCTGTGAACGGTCAGCGGCGCTGTGTCGCCACCTACGGGTCATAGGTTGAAAAGCAAGATCTTGCTGAAAGAACATCCCACGTCCCACCTTTGATGAATTCAATCAGTGGAGATACAGTAATGAACACACACACACAAACACACATAAAAGGTGTTGGAAAGGTTGATACAATTAACGTAGTGGACCCTTAAATTTAGATAATTCAAAGTTAAAGCTACAGAACCCTTTTGATGTTTTGGGGTGTTCATAAAATATTGTAAATTATCCATATTTGATGAGAATAAACTAGTGGTTACTACTGTAAGGACATAGAATAGATAAGACAAGTGACCATGATTGAAGTCAGAGCAAGAGGAATATCTGTTGTCTGGATGTTAGGTCATAACTGAAGATATATGTACAGTTTCAGCCTCAATATTTTCTTAAATACCTATGCTTATTCAGTATTCAGTATTTAGACCAACAAGTCAATAGTCTAATACATTTTTAAAAAAAACATCCATAACCAAATAATGACTTATTTATTGACTGCTATCATGTTTTGGGGAATTTCAAGCACTATGGGCCTTTACTCTTTTGTGATTATGATAGGACTTGCAGGACTTACAATATAACAGTACACTGTTGAACGTACATTGTTGAACACTAGAAGGCTTGTTACCTGTCAGTATTAAACTTTGGAAATAAAAATGGATAGCATGTGGGAATGCCCAAATAAGACGTTAATGCAAGAGTGCTTTAAAACTACCGCTCAAAGTGAAAATGGAACAAAAAAAGTACACAAATAGAGTAAATGCCATTGCTATTCTGGCCATTGTTAGACCAATTTAAGAAGTTTCTGATGTCTATATTTTTGGATTTGGATTTGAGAAAGAATGTTTGCATCAGACACAGCAGAAAGTTATTTGATCCTAGAATATACAAGAAACATGGACAGGTCTAATTGTTAGTTGCTGCAGATTCTCTGGGCACCACTAGAGGGCAGAAGAGACCACATAATGAAAACGTGACTCAACAATAGATACTGAAAGTCATTACAAAATGTAACTAAAAAACATACAGTCAGTACTGTTTACTGGCTGACACTGTCTGCCATCCTGGTCTCTAACTGAGAGTGTAAACTGAATTCTATTGCAAGCATTTACAATGATGTTTCAGTATCCTCTTACTGTATGATTTGAGGGCGAATAGTACATTTAATACCAAATCATCAAATTAAAAAAAATGTCATCTTGCACATTAATGTTGTTTTGGTTTCAGCTAAATTATAATTTATTGTAAATGTGACGGTCAGAATTTTCCCATTACTGAGTCTGACTGACTGGCTTTGGTATCTCAAATTAGGCAAACCGGCTGAGTAGAAGGTTCTTAAAAAGATGTGTCAGTTCAAATGTTGAAAATCATAACGCAACAAATTAAAGTAATCACTCATATAAAATCCCATTTTAATAATGTCTCCTAAATATCCAGGATCATATCTCTAAAGACGAGCTCAGTCCTGTTTAATGGGATGGTTTTAATGGCAGCCTGGTTCTCTGCCTCAGCATTTAATCATTCAAATTTCAAATTTAGTTTTTTCTTTGCCTTTCTTTCCTATGCAAAGTTGTTCCTCTTTTTCCACCAAACTCCACTTTGCTTATTTATGTGTAACTGTTTAAAACCCCCAAAGAAACCTGAAGCTTAAAAGCCTAATCCTTACCTGAAATGTGTGATTCTTTGAAGGAGGACAAAACAGAGTTAGATGAGTTTTTTCAGGTCAAGATTGCCTCAGACTAGAGGAGGTTCTCTAAGTTTGCATATTTGGCTCAATTTTGGAACTTTATTTGAATGGTCTAAATCTTTCCTGGATTCAGCTGGTTGAGGAAAATAAGCCTCAGTTCTTGAGAAAATGATAAGATCAATGCAATCATGAAAATCACAGCATTTTGGAGAATAAGGCTGTCATATCTGTTGAGTATATTTCTGTGCTGCCTGAAATCTTTGACAGCAATGTTTTATCAGCTATTGTGGTGAAGTGCAGTTTGACTTCATATTTTGTGGCACTGACTTACGGTTCCAGCACTTTAAAGACGTCAATGGGTGCAATCTGTTTTGTTAAATGCTGACAAGTGATTGGTGAAGCAGTCCTGAGATTGGTTGATTTTAGAGGCAAATACATTCAGGATTCCAGATGGTGTTTCAGAGTTTCCTGCAAAATTTCTGCCTAGGTTCCTTCTTTTTCCATCACACCTGTCTGTTCAACATTTACCATTAATTCAGCAGGTTCTAAAAAGGTGACTTTTCTGTAACACATATCAGGTCATAGATTAAAAAATGAGAAAATGCAGGTGTTGTCTAAGAAATGGTTACTAATGCAGTGTGCCGAGGACAGAGTAATGTGAACTTGTCTGTCCATCATGATGATGGACTTTCTACCTTGTGTTTGAATGTTTCAGCACCATGGAGAGAGACACAGTGAAGTAGGTTGACTCTACTGCCCTCCAGTGGCCAAATACACATTTTTTTGGTTAAATTTGGTTTACAATTTCTGAGAAATCAAACATAAAGGTTATCTAAGGCAACAACATTTCAAATCTGTCCATTGATTTAAAGGAAGAAGTTCCCTGCATAATGCATCACCTTGTTGCAGAAATTTAACAGAAACAAAGTGGGTGTGAACATTCATTCAAAGTGTGCTTTTTGGGTGTTTTTAAAAAATATGTTAACAAAAATGATATGTTTGCTCACACTCCCTGATTGTTTTAAATGAAACACCTGCAAAATGTTCAATCCAACCCAATACGACTGCTTGACAAAATACTCTATTTCTATGCAGCCAGTGTTGGTATATTTAGTGCTGAGGTCAATGATGGTGGTGGTACTATGCTGGATTGCATTAAATCAAATGCAGTCCAATTTAACACTAATTCAAACTACAACCTCAATAATAAACACCAACTTTTTTGACAGCATCAAAAGAGAACATTATTATCTTTATGAAGGCAGAATTTATGGCTGAGATGTTGCATTGGATTGCTTTGGATATTTAAGGTGTATCTACAAAATGGCCACTGAGTGTATGTCAAAAAAAGACAGAGAGAGAGATACCCGATATTATGGAAAATTTAGAAATCTAATTACTGAAAAACAAAATCCAAAGAACTCTGTTTGAACAGATTTTGTGAAAAGTAAATAACTTGTCCCTGCCAAAAAGCCAACAAGCATAAGTGTACCCAAAGAACAGCACGTTTTGATATATGTGACTTCAAAACTGTGTGAAAACAAACTGCTGAAGAGTATAATACTGTGTGAGAAACAGAAAGAGCAAGTAATTGTAAAACAGAGAGATAAAGAAAGTCATGGGGCAAAGGCAGAGAGCAGGAAAGTTGAGTGCTTAAAGAGGCGAGAGACAGAAACCGGAGCAGAAGTGAGAGGGAAGGAGAGATCGTGTCATTCATCCAGTTATCAGTGAAAGGTCAAACTAGTCATTAGAGCCGAGCAAGGCTGTTGGAACTGACAGGCGCTGGATGGCATATCCACACATATACACACACTTTCCTATATACTGGAGGTTAATGTGGATCACATCATGGTTGCAGACAAAGGGAGCATGGTGGAACATTTCAATTGCAATTTAATTAAAGTTCTTTTGAAATCTGTAAAAGGTTCAGCAACGCTATTTATTAACTATAAGAGCAAAACAAAAACAACAAAAAAAAAATTTTCTCAGGCTACTTGTATTTACAGCAAAAAAAAACAACACGTTATTAAACTTGTTCTCATCAGTCTTATGCTGCCTTGTCATTGCAAATATTAATTGGTTCTCATTGACACCCTGTTTAAAAAGAAAGGATGAGCCGGTGTGAGCAAAGGAAGAAGGGAGGAAGGAAAGTGTAATGAATGCAATACCCACGGCAGCAGCAGACAATCTTGTCTGCATACACACGTACACACACACACGCACACATGCACACACATACACGGAGGGCTCCAGCTGACAGCTGTTAGATGGTGTATTGATTTGTCCTCGGTGTCCAGATCGGCCTGCCAGAACTTGTCAGAATATTGAAAGAAAGAAAGCTTGAGAGAGGGCAGAGAGACAGTGAGACAGATTAAAGAGAGGGAGGCTCAGAAAGTGAGAGCTAAAGGGCAAAAAGGGGGGATTTTGACCAACCACATCTCCTCTGTTCATATTTCCTTTTTTAAATGAATCAGGCTGAGAGTTGATATTAATCTAAGACATATTCATGGGCCACAATTTCCTGTTAGTTGTTTCTCCAGCTTGTATTGAATTGTTCAAGGATTATTCTGGTTTAATACAGCTTGAACCTTGTGTTCATTCAGCAATCATTTCCATCAGGTATAATGACACTGCACGCTCCTCACACTGTGCCGAGAGCTGAACAAGAAGCACAAACAGACCATACACGTGTTTCACAAAGCCCCACTTCTACCAATCTTATTTGGTAGAAAAAGAAAGGATGAAATGATTGCCAATGCCGTCAGTCGCAAACACTCACAGTTAAAGGCTGAATGGCCGCTTGTTTAAAACCTGTCTCATAATCCAAATGCGTGTGTTTCTCAGATCTCAGCAATTACTTTTGTAAATCGCATGTTTTCATTAAAGCTAGAAATGATGGTCAAAGGTTAGTGAAAAATCATTACATTTCCAAGCAGCACATATATTGGGTAACAATCATAAACACTATAAAACTAAAGAAGATATACCCTCATGTTGCTGTCACATTCTCCTTTTATTTAAGTGAGTATGTGACTGTTAGAGGTTTGATCAAAAAATTTGGCTTCACAAGAATCTCTTGTATGATTCTCTCTGCACAGACAGACCTACGAAACTGGTTAATGAGAAGAAAAGTGGCGGAGAGGTTGTTGGTGGGTGCAGCTACACTCAAAGTCCCTCTGTTTCTTGAGTTTCTCAGAATTTTTGTTCACTGATGAAAACTTGGGATCTGACCTTGTATCTTCCTTTGATAAATGCACTTCTAGGATGACAATGTAAAACAATTAAAAGGCAAAAATTGAAACATAAGCGGGTAGATGATGATTTAGGGGTCTGTCTCTCAAGTCAGGTCATTTTAGCCATGCTAGCTGCATGTGTCCAGGGATGATGATGATGACATTTTATCAGTCAACCGGCGAAACGACTCTGTTGGATTTGCCATGAATTTTGTAGGAAAATTCATGACCTCTATTCAAAGAATCCTACTCCCTATCCTCTAACTTTCTCCAGCACCATAGATGTTTCGGTTGCTACTTAAATAAGTCAACAACTACTTGATTGATTGCAGTGAAATGTGGTACAGACATTCGTGTTCCCCTGAGGATGAAATGATTACTTTGACTCTTGTTTTCATTGAGTGGGAACCTGACTTTGACTCTTCCTTCTACAAATTCACTTACGATGTGTCCGACATTTCAAATGTCAAATGGTTGAGAACAGACCACCTGGATGTGTTGTGCTCTCAGTGCAACAGATCCAAAGGCAAAATGAGTGTGAGGCCAGTGTGTCATCATTCATTGTGAAATGGTCACATTTAATGGTTGAAACCTGTCATTGTATATACATCTATAAAAAAGACCCCAGGTACAGGTTACGACATTCTACTGCTAATACATACATTATTATTATTATTAAATAATAAACTTTTTGTTCAATGTTAAAGTTACATATCATAGTTTACAAAATAGGATCAAGGAGAATTAAGCCATTATGAATGTCTGAAAAAAAAACTAAAATCCTCTATGTGTGTATTTATTATTTGTCCATAAAATAAAAAAAATACAATAAAACACATCAATATTCCTTGGAATAACATAATATTAACTGGTGATATTGGCTATTGAAATGTAAACTGCAAAAAGACATTTTTTTTTCTGTTTTTAAAGGCGTCAGAAAGCAAACTGTATCGTGGTATTGTATTTTACAGCACAGAGCAGAATGGAGAACCAACATAGCTCGTATCAATGTTTCAATAACAACTCTGTCGTTGTCAATACAAAGTCAAATCAAAACAAATAGGTGGGCAAAGAACTATTCAGTCTCAAATCCACTTTATTTTTATTTGTTTATTCTTTTTTTTTTTCTTTTTTACAATCCAGGTCCTCTTTGCCAGTCGCTGAAAGCAGAGTGTAAAGCTAATTTTCTAAATAAGCCAGACTACGGTTACTGAATTCTTCAAAGTGTTAGTCCTCATATTGAAAAACGACTCGCTCCGTCTGCTTGATTCGACTGTCGCATTTGACAGATTCAGAGTCTCATTTAGGTACTTCTGTGGCTTCTTTGTTAAATGGTAGCTTTAAACAAACAGGAGCTGCAGGGGTTCCTCACATTTGTCCCAAGGTTCATTCGCATAACGGTGAAGTCGGTATCAATCAGGTGTTGTGCATAAACACACAAACACACACACGCAACTTTCTGGGGTCTTTAACCCACGATGAAGTCAGGCACGGGCTTCAGGAAGCTCAGTGAATTGTTTGGGAACCATTTCATTGGGGGTGAAGTTGAGTCTTTGGCATGATGATTTAGCTGTATGGGGACTGCTACGTAACGATACACACAAACACACATGCGAACAATGTGTGTGTTTGTCTGTACAGTGCTGTAAGTTAAGAACAAAGTGAAAATTAAGACTATCAATTGATCATAAAAAAAGAACAAAAAGTAGATGAGAATATTTTGTCATCTGAGGAGTCGATGTTTCTTGCTCTAAAGAGAAGATTCCCAGACCAAACTGTTGCCAAACAAAGTCTGCTGTGGCTTATCCAAGCCACCAGGGGGCACTAGAAGACTGTCTATGTCATATCACTGCTGTTGTGGTGGTTGTTGCTGCTCCTGTTGCTGCCGCTGCTGTTTGGCGTTGATAATGATGATGATGATGATGAGGGTGCCGCTTTCAAAAGTTTCTCTGAAGAATTTCTTTGTCACCATTAATCAAAAATGCTGAATCGCATTATCATCGTCTGGTTTCATGTCTAAGTAATCTTGGTGAGTAATTGTGTGATGGGCAGAAATGATCAAATGCACTGTATCCTCGAAACATGTGCAAAATAGAAAAAAGACCAGCCTCTTCCTCCTCTTCTTCTTCCTACTGCCTTCAGGAATAAGACATTTACATCTGGAGAAAGAGAGACAGATGCACAAATTAGGAATCTCTAGCAACATCTCAGACATTGGTTCTGTGCAAAACTGGCTCCTAAGTCTAATACTCTGTTATTAAATTGTATGAATATGTTAAAGCAGCACTGAACATTTGTAGTTAGGTGGATATAACTTTAACTTCCTTTTAACAGTTAAATAGTCAGTAGTCCAGTTCCTAACCTTATAAATGATTGCAAGAATAATCTGGGTGACTATATGGAAAAAAAAGCAAAGTTTAGCAACACAAGTTTGTATCCATTTTCAAAACCATTCTCTCATCATGGTTTCTTTTTAAGATATTAAAACAATGGACTCTACTGAGAAAAAAATGTTATTTAATCATGTGAGTCGATGCTTAGAGGGGGATGTGTCTCTATGTGGAACCACTGGTTTAATCTTTAACTCTGCATTGTATACATGAGCTTATCCATTGTATTTTATGCAAAATCTTAATCTGTAAAGAAGCAAGCAGCATTATATAAATGCAGTGGAAGGAAAAGAGTATTATCTTGGGAACTGTGGTGCAGTAGAGATACAAACTTAAGCATTAAATAGGATAAATAAAGCAACAGAATCTCAAAGGCTGATCTTCTACTACAGTGCATCTGCCTTAGGTGTGTGTGTTTAACGCTTTAATTTGAAATGGTCTTTATTCTAGTGACAAGGCTAGAGAGATAATACTGTGTGTATGCAGCTGATAAATTTGCAGTTGAACTTCCTGTTGCAGAGGGTATGCTATAGATTTTTGGCATTTTGTCTTTTCCATATTCATCTAACTTTCATCCTCCAGTGGTTAAAAAGAGCAGCATTTGTTCAGCTGGAGTTGCAGCCACATTTTAATGTCATTTAGTCAAAGAGTTTTTTTTTTTTTTGACATTTCTGCTCGTCAGTTTCTCTTTTGATCGACTATGCTGCAAAAAAAAAACGTTTCCTGTTGCAGATCTCTACAGTCAGCTTCGCTGTGCTCCATAACGTTCAACTTTTCAGCATTCATTGTTCAACCTCTACATCTTTGACAGGACACGAACCATTACAGCGTGATTTATAGTGTGAAACTGTAAAATGACTGAAATGGGACAGCTTTAGATTGGATTTTACCTCAATCCCTTCAGGGGTTCTGCAGAAAAATATGAAAAGAGAGCCCCTGCTGGGTCATCAAACTAACTCACCAATCGTTGTTGCTCTTGTTCTATACACATGCTTTTGACATCAATAGACATGCATTGACTTGCCAATATGTGACTGAATGGCTGAGTTTTTAATCTATTCAAAGATGAGGGTTTGTAGACTCATTACAAGAGGTGTTTGTGTGTGTGTGTGTGTGTGTGTGTGTTCGCTCACCACATGAACAGCATCAGCATTCCTAACAGCAGAGGGGAGAAAAATGTGAGGAGCCTAGCAGCTCTGCCCACTGGAGGTTCGGCCTTTTGTGGTGCGTTGGAGGACGGTATGGGGGAGGTCTTAGTCTCTGGAAAAAACAATCAGGAAACACGAAAAACCTTTTAAAAAATGGGCATGTTATTAATCAACTCCCATAAATCAACAGTATGATCTTTCCTTTAGTTTGTGTGTGTGTGTGTGTGTGTCATGCATTGTCATAATCATTTTGTGTCCAATAGCAAAAAAAAAAAACATTCAAAACACTGCTCTGATGAATGGACATTGAAAAGTGCTCATCTTAGCGGGAAGGACAAGACAGAAAGGAAAATACAGTGCAGAGTGAAATCAATTCTAATCAGCAAGTGCAATCAATATGGGACTTGTCAAGGCAGTTATGAAGTGAACCGGACAAAAAAAAAAAAGAAAAAAGAGAAAGAAAAAAATCTCATTCATGCTGAAGCTGCAGGGTAAAATTGAGGGATGGAGAGAGAAAAGAGAGAGAGAGAAAGCAAAAACAGCAAAAAGAAAGATAAAATATGAAGGCGGAAATATATTAAAGGAAGGTAAAGAAGACAGCAAAGCTGAAAAAGGACTGTATATACATTCTGGTGGTTAATATACTGCTGATAAGAGACCGTTTAATACACACTTCGAAAGTACACCCACTTACATGCTCATTTTATGCTGTAAATTCTGATTTAACAGCACATAACCAGTGCTGTAGACCAACTTAAGCCATGAATTTGAGGACTTTTTTTACATTTTTCTGTATTGAGACTTTAAGCCCTTAAAAAACTCGAGATTTGAAAGCAAAAACATTCAGTTTCTGCTCTGATCTGGTAAGATCCAAGAACAATTGAGGGATACAAAAAAGTGCTGGGCTTTACTTTTTTGACTTAACTTCTCCTAAGTGACCTGAGGCAAAACTTACATATACAATAAAGCACCAAAAGAAGTAAAATGTAATAGCAAAATATGTTTCTAAACATTATTTTAAGGCTGATCTATAGTTAAACATGTAGGTAGAGAATCACAGTGCTATTATACTGTATACAGCCATGGTCACTGATACTATGTGATACAGTAAGGCTGTGATATTGTACTATTTCTATCAATATTACTACTTCTGGTGTGTGAGGCTGCAGACATAAATAAATGCTGAAAATTACAAGCTGCCTAAACTGTTTTAAAGCCCTCCATTTTTGTTTTACATTGCTCTGACAAATAAAAATATCACGGTTAAATGTTTTATAAAATGGGGCTGTTACTACAGCTGCAGGCAACACAGCAGATATTAACTCATGCACACTGTTTGCAGTTCAGTCTTGAATCTACAGCATTGTTTTTTTTTTTTTGTTGTTTTTTTTTTTTTTTAGTGGAGAGAGTGTATGATTTCCCTCTCCTTCCAATTAATGTAGGTAGTGTAGCAGTGGGTTGGGAATGGGGA
>JAPZDV010000011.1:5201821-5240903 GCA_029814665.1 Acanthurus lineatus | reverse complement strand
TCACACTGTTTGCACTTCAGTTTTGAATCTACAGCATTGTTTTTTTTTTTTTTTTGTTTTTTTTTTTTTTACTGGAGAGAGAGTATGATTTCCCTCTCCTTCCAATTAATGTCTGTAGTGTAGCACTGTGTTGGGAATGGGGAGATATTAGAAGGAAGCAGCCAGGTGTGAAATAGCCGAAGAGTAAGTGGTAGAGAGAGAGAGAGAGAGAGAGAGAGAGACAGAGAAAGAGAGAGAAAGAGGGAGCGATCTAGGACACATTTAAAATGATCAGCAGCTCTTCCTGCCTTCAGCAAAACATTTAGCTTTGGAGTGGAGGAGAAAATAAAAATTATGCAGAAATAATGTGATGGTGATGAGCGGAGACAGTTATGGGGTGTGCGTTGGTGTAACAGGCAAGTTGGGGACAGGTAAAGACATGGAGACAAGATAATGATTTGAGGAGGAAAGAAGACCAATAAAGAATGGCAAAGAAGAAACACAGGTGACGGAGGAGACGAGCAGCAGCGAGGGCGTGCAGAGAGGAGACGGGGAAATCTGAAAGATGAAGAGAAAGTCTAGAAGGATGGGTACAAATGCCCTTGAGGAGGCAAAATTAATAAGGTTTAATTTGCTGAGTGACTTCAATCAAAACAATGCTGCCTATTTATGCTGATACTGTTGTATAAAGTGTCTGGGTATTTTAATGTAAAAGACTGCTGCAAGAAAAGATGAAAGCAGAATTTTGATTATCCTTGCTGCATGTCCACCATTATCTGTCTTAAAGTTGTGTTTGTTGCCATGTTTGCCAGCCAATGGAAACATATTAGGCTTTTTTTTTTTTTTTTTGCAAAAGTCAATCGCCATTTTAAAGTTTTCTCTACTTATCAACATGAGTTTTCTACATGAATAGACAATGAAGGAACATTTTATCCATTAGGTTTGGCACCCCAGAGGGCAATTTACCGTGTTTGGCATGTATTGTGTTGGCATATTGTCATGTTTTAACTGCCATAGGGACAACCAGGGCACTTTTTCATGTTTTTTTTTTCCAAAGGGCACCATAAAGGGCACTACATCCCTTTTTCTCCATTAAATGGGCACTCTAGAGGGCTTTTTATCAAATTTTCTCAACTGTAGGAGCCCTCTTGTGGGCCTTTAATAGCATTTCTCCACTTGAAAGACACCCCAGGGGGCCCTCAAACATGTTTTCTCCACTGGATGGGCACCCTTGAGACACTTTATGGCATGTTATCATTTTTTATTTACCATAGCGGCATCCAAGATTCCCATAGGGGCACTTTTGCCAATTTTTTATTTTTATTTAATTCTGACATGGAGACAGTGAGGGGCAGTCAAACTTAGTAACCGGTTTTTTATACTGATGATTTTATGCCCATCCAAGCCCTGAAAGCGCTCATGTATTTCACCCAACAGTAACATCTGAGAAACTGAATGAGGCATTTTCTTCTAGAACCATAAAAAATGAAAACACACCATTGATTTTAATACTCCTACGTCACTTTAATAAATAGGGCCTTTACATAGTGGTTTTTCTATAATTGCAGCCAGCATGCAGCAAAAAGGGACCTTAAGGCACTTAATTATTTTGCTATGGTGGTTTCTGTGTGCATGCACAGAAACAAAAAAATCCTGTTCTATGATATGCCTTGAAACAGACACTAAGCATCTATAAATAGTTGCAGACTTGAAGGATATAAGAAGTGATATCTAGTGTTGCCTGTTTGGTGCTAGACAGTGTCCAGTTTCTGTCTCACAGGATGGGTGGGGCAGAAACTTATATCTTAGATGGTTGCAACACTAAGGGCGACTGCAACTTTTTAAAGCCTAAACTGATCTGCTTTTTACCTCCTGGAATGTTGTTGCTAGGCAATGGTCCAATCAGAGTGGATGGGATTTCTAAATATCATCTGCCTGTCACTGTGCTATCTTTTGATGTGAAATGAGGCTGCTGATGCCAGGAAACAGGACAGACACTTAACTGCAACTAACGACTAATTCAGTTCATCTGCTATTGCTGCTACATGAACAGAGAGAAAAAAAGCCACAAAAAGAAAGGAGAGGTAGAGGGAACGCTGTATAGACAAGATAGGGGAAAAGACAGAGAGGAAATAGAGAAAGTGTAACCGTGTGTTTAGACTGTGAGCTACACAATCAATAAGTCACAGGAAGTCTATTCATTTCCTATTCGCCTGAGCAGCCAGGAAATATTGGTCAGTGTGGAGATGTTAACAAGCTGGTCAGCTGAAAAAGAGTCGGCCCAGGCCGAAAGTTGTTTTTATCGGGCCCCTTTGTGGACAGGAAATCTGTAACTTTCCTTTTTTTAACAGTCATGTGATTCTATTTAACATAGCTCTATGAGTGTCAGCAAGACCTAAATAAGTGATTAGATCAACTTGTTGGATTTTTGATTTGATTGTATATTGTAGTGTATGGCAATAAAATCTTCCTTCTTTGCAGAAATCTCAGGTGACACAATTACATAATGAACTAAGCACCAAGCAACTCTGACACATAATTTCAACACAGTGCTGCTTCCGACATACAACAGTATAAGCTCTTCATGTGATGTTGTACTTCAATCCGTCCCTGTGGTGTTAAATCAGTTGCTAAACTAATGGCTACAAATGTGATAACAAATCCTGTTTAGGTTAGGTACCACCACAACATCTCTGCTCTATAATTTTTCACATTTCGGACTTCCTTTTTCCTGCATGTGACTTTTGCTGTGCGAGGACCTAATGAAAACAGGTTGATGGAAGTGCCCATTGTTTTCTTTGTTCTTTCCTGCATTCATTTCAAAGTCCTGAGCAAAAAAAAAAAAAAAACACAACATGGAGAAAAGGTGTACCCATCACTGAGAACAATAACAATCCTGAGGTCACTGTATTGATTCTAGAGAAGCAGTTGCGGCTGCACACAGCCGTTACACAGATGTAATCTGACATCAACAAGTAACACCTGTAAAGAAGTTTGCAGAAGGCCATAGAATAAGAGATAATAAGAGATATGTACAGAGGGTCAGGTGACCAAAAGTAGGAGAAAGAGTGAGTGGTCAAAAGGTATGGAATTGAGGGAAAGTAGGAAAGTGAAAGAGTGACAAAGAAAAAGGATAATCCAGAGGTAAGAGAGAGAGAAAGAGGGAAAAGTGAACAGGATGAGGAAAGAAAGAAGGAAAGCAGAGAATCCGCAGCTGGATCGGGAAGAGGCATGAGGAGAATCCCAATAACCTCCTGTTCTTTTCCCAGAGAACAAGAAAAATACACTGTGTACTAAGTCAGAGAGAGAGAGAGTGTGTGCATGTTTGTGTGTGTGTGTGGACTCTGCATGCAATGAGAGGAAAATACAGTGAATGTGTGTGACCCTGTTTCTATGTGTTTGTGTGTAAGGGGGGTGTTAAAGCATGATGCACGTTCTGTATGAGCTGTTTAGCATGTTTGTGTGTTTCCAGGATCGCGAGAGCTCATTCAGTGTTGACTGTAAAGATTAGTGTGCAGTGCTGCTCGTGACCAACAGGAGTCACTGTTGTACTGCTAAACTGCTGAGAAATGTCAATGGATGGACAGAGAGGAAGAGAAAGACAGGTAGACAGAGAGAAGGAGAAAAGGGCAGGCAGGCAGAAAGAGGGAGAGAAAGACAGAGAAAGGGAAAGGAAGACAGGTAGACAGACAGAGAAAGACAGTTAGAGAAAGACAGTTACACATAGAGAATTTTTTCAGGAGGATTTCAAATAAGGTTCATATTGTTAGGGGAAATATTTTTTTGGATACTTATTCTCATCTACTTGATTAAAAACTAATGTTGCACTGCTTATGAATAAATTTCTTGTTAAAGTGACCTTATGATGTAGTTGTAATGTAAAGGTCATCTGGATTAAAGAATGAGGGTAGCTCAAATAAGTCGGCAGCTGTTTAATCAAAATACTTTACAATAATAATACAAAGTAATATTAATTTTATGCTTTTAATACCTTTAATAAAAATAAGATTTCAGACTAATATACCAGTATTTAGAGAATTCAATAGAAGCACCTTGTTGTAAAATGAGGTGGAAATGGTGTCCATCTCTGATCAGGCAGATAAAGCCTGACAACCTCCACCAATCAATTATATGTGGCCTTTGAGGCAAAACCCAGGACAAAAAAGTCTAAATGTTATTAACTTGTGAAGTCTCTATGATCTGTATTCACATCTGGTACATTCAAAATAACTGTGGATAATAATCTATGGATATTAACTTATTCATTTCCTTGTCAAGAACAGATGTTAATATTGATATCACTGCCGTTTGTGTCTGTTTAATATTAAGTTATAGCCAGCAGCCTGATAGTTTAGCTTAGCATAAAGATTGGAAATAGCTAGCCTGGCTCTGTCTGAAGGTAACACAATGTGCACACCAGTACCTGTAAAGCTCTCTAGTAATATGTTACATCTTGTTTTTTTAATTCTCACCAAAAGTCTAAAACATAACAATTGGCTGTTTTGTGTGGAGTTTGGTTTCATGTGGTGTCTGTTGAACTACTTCTTAGCCAAGCGCAACTACTTTCTTGAGTCTGGCGGCCACTGTAAGGTTGCCAGGCACCTAGCAGAGACTCCAGGAAGTTGCCTGCTCTAGGCCAAAAAGGAGTCTTGTACATAATGACCTGTGAAACCAGATTAACCAGATTAAACGTATAGCAGGAGGGCAACAAAAAGTGTGTTTCTTAGTTAGTAATACGGTATTAGTGAGTATTTCAGTGAAATAATTTCCTGTTGACACTATGTTGTTACACTGAGTGGTGCTTTTCAAATGTTTTTTTTCATTATTCTGTTGAACTTCTTATCTGTCAAAATCATTTCAGTTCATTTTCCAGAAGGACAGGGGTCTTCTCTGGATACTGTGCTTTCCTTCGTCCACGTCTCAACTGTCCTTCAAACACTCTGAGTGACTCTGAGTGACAAGATAAGCAACAGAAGCAACAAATAGTAACTCTCTGTTGTAGCAGCTACTTTTTGAGTATAAAAAGTGAATGACTGTGGACCGTCCGTGTCTTTTGTCATGCTTGTGATTGCACTTCAGCGGTCAATAGCAAGCTTCTTCCCTCCGGCAGAAGAGATTTCTTTTGACACCTGTTTGATGGCTTTTTAACGTTTGACATACTGATACTAGAACTTTGCCCACTGATATCTGACCTCAGATTTATCTCCAGACTTCTTAATTTTGATTGCTTTTGCTTTTTGCAAAATTGAAAAATCCATTTTTCAGTAAAAAATCTGTATCAAGTCAAGTGAGACTGTGACACAACTTTTTGATAATGCCATTTTTTTCCCCCAAATCCTACCTCTGCAGGATATTAAAAAGCTGTGTCATTTCTTGCCAGCTTCAAGTGGTTGAGGCTCTTGGCTCAATATAATAATGCATAAATGTAACTGGAGTGTGGTCACTGTGACATAAATGTAGGGTGTTGTACAGGCGTGAAAAAGCATAGACCACACTTCATTTTACAAGAGGTGACAGACTTGAAAGTTTTAACAACTTAACACAAAATGCCTTCCACTACAGTTTTTTGCAGTTTAATATGTCTTAAAATTTGAATATTATAATGGAATATTTAACAGCTTAATATGAAACTAGTGAGGATAAACACTCCCCACATTCGCAACATGGCAGCAGAATTGGAAATTAGAAAGTGTAAATTGGCCAAATACATTTTAAAACATATCCAGCCATTTTCAGGGTTTATTCATTCAAAATGTGTCCTGCCAGTTGTGTTTTGCTATTCCACTGCGGTTGCAGAGATGTGCACAGAGGAGTGTTTAGAGCTGGAATGGATGTCTTATTGTTCAGGGATCATCAGTGCGTTGAGAGATTTCGATTTGACAAGCGAGCCATCCTTGATCTCTGCCACATGCTGAAGGGTTGTTGACTAGATAATTCCCAGACATAGCTTCTGTCCTTGTGTTTATACGAGTGCGTGTTAGAGGACACAATATATAACACTCTACAAGGAAAATAATGTTAAATTATCATTTCTCATGCATTAAAAAAAAAAATCCTAGATGGTGCGGCGTTGCTATACTGTAAGTGAGCCAAATTGAGGCTGCAGGAAAGATAGAGACGTGAGCATTTTTTAAAAGGAGGCACACTTTTTTTCCCTGAGGCGGTGTTCAGGCGCTCAGGTTGATGTGCGTCGATTTGTCTGGAGGCTACTGGATCTTATAGCTTAAGCTGTGATAAAAGTTCAGGGCTATCAAACACATACTCAATTTAATGATAAAGAAAGTTATTAACCAGACTTAATTTCATACCTAACTGGTTCAGGAAATTTACTGTGTGACAGCCATGGGCACCAAAGAACAATTTTAAAAACATTATGGGAATACTTTATTATTATTACAATCACTCAAGCTGATGAACTACGAGACTTATTAAAAAAAACAAACAGCATTGAAGAAATTATATTGTAATATTCTACACGCACTTACTCATGTTTAGTGTAAGTGTTTGGTCAGTTTTATACGTAATTTTCCCTCTTTAAACTAATCAACTTGATTATTTGGGGAATTATCAAATATCATTGCCTACTCATGACAAGCCTTAGCAACACATTAAGGCTACTGTTAAACTCATTTGCACTTTTCCACTGGCAGTAAAAAGTTTAACTAACTCAACATTTACTAGATGGATTTGCATATAATTTTGCACGGACACTAAGGTACCAAGACAATTTATTCTGATGATTTGCTGCTTCTTTGACTTCTCTAGCTCATGCACCATGAGAGAGATGGCATTTGTAGCTTTACGTAAAATCTCTCACAACTACTACGTGATTCTTCGTGGAATATAATGCACGCATTCATGTTTTCCATACAATGAACTGTGATCACTCTAGTGATCATTCTGACATTCAGTTTATACTTTTTCTCAGTATTTTTCAGCTCCTTTTCACTCAGCAACATCTACAAAAAACAACATAATGATAAAAGGGAAATAAAATAATTGAATATATAAAAGGAGGCATCTACTCTCTCAGTCCAACCTTTGATCTGTTCTTTTCTGACTACCTGGGAACATAAACCATCTTTTCTCTTGTACGTAATATGCAGTCCATTTTCCTCAGCAGTTTTCATGGGTCTCTGCTTAAATCCTTAGAAAACGAGTCAGTTTTTCCATGAAGTATATTTCCTCTATAACCACTGTCCTGCTCCATTTACTTTTGTTTTAAAGTGGACATGCTTTATGCATGGAAAACCTCAATTCCACAGAGACAGGGGGAAAAAATTCTTTCAGTTTGCACAGTGTGGATTGGAGATAGAAATATGAAATATAAATGTTAAGCTCAGATAGTATAGATTCAAACAATTATGACTTTGCAATTATAACTTTAGTCATCAATTCTGAATGAGGCTGTAACCTACCGGTAGAAAAGTCCACTTCAGTTGTGGAGGTGATTGGCAGAGGGTCTTCAATCCAGGGTGTAGCATGGACAGCAACACTCCAGTCACTCCATGTTCCAATCTCTGTGTCCTTGGCAGCAACCTGTTACACGAAACGGCAGTAGAAAGAAGTCAGTAGTTAGAAAAACCTTGAGGACCTGTTAGAAAGGAAACTCTTTACAAGAGAAACTGCAGACATCAGTGGTTTCATGTTTGTTTCCCCTTTGTTCCCCAGTTTTGAGGCTGCAGCTTCAGAGTAAATAATAGCTTCAGACTGCTTTTATAGAGACATAATAGGATGTGAATTGTTTTATGCCTTAAATGATGAGTCAGGTAGACAAGGTGAATACAAGAGACGTTACCTGGATGATGTATTCCTTCCCAGCGTAGGCATCAGTGATGGTGTGAGAGGTGCTGTCAGACAGCTCCACCTAAGGAGGCGATAAAAGAGAGCTGGAGGTCAGCTTGGATCAGAGAGCAGCACACTTGAGGAAAGTTTGTTCAGTCTTTGCTTTAAGCAGTAAACAAAATAACTTTATTTATGAATAAACCCTGTGTCATTTTGAAGCTTTACACAGATTTCTGAATGGCTTCTGTGGCCTTCGGGATATGAACTGTTTCGACATGATGAATTATGAAACATATGGAACTCGGCTAAAAAAAGGCAGTTATGAGGTCCTAAGTCAACTTTTGGTCTAAAAGTTCTACCCGTCTACCGTTTTAGCTCTACCCATTAATTATGTGCTCAGTATAGCAATCCTAGCCTGAGACTTTAATGTTTTATGGTGAGTAGATTCAACTGTGCCATACAGAATACAATTTTTATTCAGTGCTCATTTATTTACAACACACCGTTCATCATTATTCTGTTGCATAGGTCAAGTTTGTAGCTTTATCCTTGCGGTGTTTTACATTTCACTGTTGAATTGATTGAACCTCGTTGCCCCTGCAGCCTTTATACTCCACACATACCAACACCAAGACACACGCATGCAAAATACCAGGCATAATTGATGATTATACCAGAAAGCTTTGGCATCAATGCCACATAATTTCATAACACAATATAATGCATGCCAACATTTAAAAGCCTTTTGTGCACACTTTAATTTGCAGAGTGCAACAGAGAATAAACTAAATGTTTGAGTCACCGGGGAGTGCATGAGAGAATGATTTGCTGCCTCTCTGTAATTTATTGTTAGTGTTGGATGTGTGTGTGTGTCATGTGTGTGAGTGTGTGTTGTGTGAGTGTGTGTTTGTTTGCCTTTAGCCTGTGTCTGACACACTGAAGGGAAAACAGAGAGAAGGAAGGTGCTGCCTTTTCTACTCCTGAAGTCAAATTAAATGATTTAGTGACTTGCTTGTTGCCGTCTGCAGTCTACCGGTGCAACATGCTGGAATTTGTCTGACATCAGTCAAGTGGTTTATTTATTGCGTAGGCTAGACGTTATAATGTCCGAAAAAATTCAGATTTGTAAAAAGGCAAAAAGATTTACGACATTTCGCAGATGCTAACAAAACATGTTGACAGAGATGATTTAAGGATTTAAAATGAATAGCAGGCTGCGCTCCTCTGCTAGAGAACGGAAGTACATTTAAGACTCTTTTGTTCTTGATAATAAATTGGTCATTGATAAAGCTCATCTTGATAGTTCCAAATTGTTGATGCAGGTGAGACTATTTATGAGAGAATGATTTGGGCCAAAAAAGCTTTATCAAAATGAAGCACTTAATGATAGCTCAGTGGGCGGCTCCTGTTAAATTCCTTTTATTAATACAGCTTTAATTTTCATTAAGATGATTTTTCCAGTAATGAGATAATGTGACCCTCCTTTCACTACAAACTCATACATCATTGTCTTTTAAATACCACTACCTCACTAAATACATTGAATTAATCCACACTCCAAAAGAGTAGTCTGGTTATTTTTTCCATTGGTTGTGATAATGTTTTACCTATCAAGTTTACTGCTGAGATCTGATGACATAGATATCACTATAACAAAATGCCTTACACAAGAAAAGAGCAGCTGGATGATCAATTAGGTTGCAAATTTAGCCAGATTATCTAAACTGCTTCATGTGTAAGAGAAATCAATACTTAGAGAAACTGCACTTAACAGGTACAGATGAATGTTTTCATCTGTCTGGGTAATGCTTATACAACTTGCCTTTGATTTCTCTTGAAAATAATGTATAACTGATGGAAATCAAGGCCACAGTGAAACAGATAAGAGCTTTCAGTTCTCTTGTAGTTCTTCATGATGTGCAAATCTGAATTTGATCTGACAAATAACTCCTTGTACATCTCCAACACACATGCTCCCTCTATCTTCCTGTAATCTCTCTCCCATTGCTCACCCTTTCTGTAAAGTTGACTTTTCTGTTTTCAACTTCTCCTTGATCCCTGCAGCCTCTCTATCTGCTCTCATTCTTTGTCTCTCGACCCGTCTCCCCTCTACTTGGAAGGAAGCTCGAGCTTTATCTGCTTAACCGAGCGCTACATTTACAGGCATAATTTCATTAGTGGAATGTAATAACAATGTCATCCGAGCATGTGTGCGTGTTATGTGTTTCTGTTGTGTGCTGGAGATACACTTAAGTATATATAGTGTGTGCACATGTGTGTGTTAACAGACGTGCAGCAGCCTACTGAGGTTAAATCTTCCACTGTTTATATATAGTTCAACCAGCGTATCCAAACCGTAGCTCCTATCAGCATTCCTTCCTAACTCTAATGTGCATCTGTGTGTTATTGCGTGTGTGTATGCATACTAATGTCTAGGGTGTGAAAGCCTGTGAGGGTTCAACCATACATGTGCATCTGTTTGATTACATGTTTTTATGTAAATCTTTTTTTTTGCATGTTGTGCGTTTTTCTGTGTGTTTGCTTGAATTTGGAACCATTCCCACTCCCGACTCATCCCCTATGGTGGCTTGGTCGGGACCCCTTGGGTCACATTTCAGGCAGGGGTGCACCTTTAGCATCCATTTAGCAGCAAATGGAGCTTTTAAATAACTACAGTAAGGCTTATTCCAGGCAAAATTGAACATACATAGTAATGACTCCTACTGAGGCAAAAAAATGGGAAAAAGGTCCCAAACGGGGCAAAGGATGTGGCAGGGTGGTGGGTCACACACAGGACTTTCAGCCAGGCTAACCTTGTGTAAGAAGGCTTAGTAACAGAAAGGCTTTAAGCATCACAACAAAAGCTTAAGTGACACCCAGTGCTTTAAATTGTTACACTAACAGGGTCCTTAATAAGCTACGGTGTGTGATGAGTTAAGAGTGTGAATGTGTTGCCATTTAATATCGCTGAAAAGGGAAAACACACCAGTTTGGGATAATATGCCTCCCTGCCTTTTTTGTTTGTTTTACCTTGTAGGCACATGTTTACATTCATGTTAACACGTGTTTGTTGCATTGTTTGTGTTTGAAAGGCTTAACTGGAACCGGTGTGTGTGCGTGTGTGTGTGTGTGTGTGTGTGTGTATGTGTGTATGTGTGTGAGTATATGAAGCCTATATGTTTATGTGTATGGGTGCACATGTACTGTATGTGAATATATGTGGAGGAGTATACGGAGTAAACAGCTTGCAGATAAACATTTCCAGAGAGATGGATGTGTTGCCGCATTGCCAAGTGGCTAAACAGGGAGCTGTGAGAGCAGCACTTAATATCACGTACACTGGAGGGGGAGGAGGGATAGATAGATGGAGGGATGAGATTCATTTTGGAGAGGCTGCCAAAAAAACACTATCAGATCATTCACACTGCAAGACCAAGCCTGTGTGTTGTGGCAGTGGTGAAGTGAAGCATATTTACTTGTTGCTCTGCCTGTGTGTGTGAGTCTGCGTGTGTGTGTGTGTACTTAGTTTTACATGATATATTGTATAGTTAAGCTGTTCAGAGTTGCAAAAAAGAAACAGACATTTGCAGTTGTATGCATGCACACTCACACACACACAGACATAAGCACACAGTCATTGCTTGCACCGATATATTTACGGCACAGTACTATAATGACTTCCTGCCGACTCAGTGTAAATATGTATTTACTGAACTCATGATAAAATAAGATCATGATAACACTGAAGACACCCGCCAAATGGACCGTCCACAAAAAGGTCTGTTTTGAAAGTAATAATCACTGTATGTCCTCCCTCTGGTGAAATTTCCTCATTAAATACCTCAACACCATATGCCTTTTCATTGTAAACAGCATATGTGAGCACGGATGTACAACAATGAACCAAAAGACTCAAGATATCATCCTGGGATTATTGCAGGGATCCACATGGGAAGAAGCACACCTGTGTTTTTTATATCCCCTTTGAACATGGTGGATTAAAGTGCAAATTTATTGCTCCTTCCTCCCTAAACCAAAGCGTACATTTTTACAGTAAAAAAACTAAAACCACAAAGGCTGGGGTGTTAAGACTCATGACAAGTCTTAAAACTGCAGCTGCTGAAAAAGAGCCTGAGTCCACAAAGTGTTTTTTTTTTTTCTGGCAGGGAAGTGCTGGTAGGGTGTTGTAAAGTGCTGGGATGAAGCGCTTCTTTGGTGAGAAAAAAACAAAACAAAATGCTGCATGTGGGTTTTAATTGACATTAATTTAGGAGCTGACTTAGCTATGTTAACAGAGGGATGACTACACGTTCAACAACAAGCTCACAACACATAGGGTCATAAAAGCACAACACTCCTCAATAACATTCAGTGTCTGACCGGTCTGCTCCAGCAAATGGGCTTTTCTTTCTCAGTTATGATGGTTTCTGTCTTAAATTGTTTAGCTTCACCTGAACACGGCCAGTACAAGCTTCATTTGTCTCGGCTGCCAAGAAAACAAGTCTTGCACAATTGGATATTAAGTTAGGTTGTCTGAAAGGAGCTTAAAATGGCCAGTTTTTGAACTCCAAGCTGAGTGCGCTAAAAAGGACGCTAGCTGCAATGCTTTTGCAGCCACATTTCTCATTGGACAGAACAAAAAAACAAGTATTCTGGTACTCAGAACAAAAACACTATGTGACACAGGACACAAACTTTTTTTTGTTCATGGCTCAGCAGTTGTCTAATACAGTTAAATAAATAAAAAAGGTTTGCTCTGTAATACTGAACAGTTTGAGGCTCCAAAAGAGAGACTCTGTAAGATGATTTATCATATGTGCAAGTGAAGTTCATTTTGAAACCCTTAAACTGTGTTGATCAAGTTGTGTTTTTGCAAACACGTCTCATTTTGTACATATGTTTCTTAATCCTGCCTAAACTACCTTTCAGGTATCATTTCCAAAGATGCCTTTTGACATGTCACATCTGAGGCAGAGAACTGGCTAACTAGTGAAAACTTTTGGTTGTCTTTTTAAAAAATATTTTCTCTCCAGAGGTGATTTTGTCTGTAAAAAAATACAGTTTAACAACAGTAGAGCAGATGCGATAAAAAATATACAAGAAGTGCAGAGCAACATTTAGAATGTAAAAAAAAAAAACAAAAAAGAGACTGGGAGTTAGGAGGATGAGGACGAGAGGCTTGAGTGAAGAGAATTTGCTCGCACACAAGGCTTAGTGCTACAATACACACACACACATGCACACACTCCCTGAGACCCTTTTACACAAATCCAGACAATGCGAGGGGCAGAGAGAGGAGATGTGAACATTCCTTAGGGATTGCATAAGGAACTGTGAGAAAAAGAAGTGACCCTTTACTTTTCACACATCCTTTTTCTTTCTCTCTTTTCCTTTCCTTTCATGTCCTTTCCTTTCCTCTCGCTTTTTTTTATCTCATACCTCCTACAACCCTCCTCCTTATGCCTTCTTCAATCATTATTCTGACTCACACTTGTGTTTACTGTTGGGAAAACGGCAAATAACTTTCCCTCTTGAATCAATAAAGTGTCATCTCATCCAATATACATTTACTATGATGTTGTGGAAATTAAAAGAAGGGAGGGAACTTAAACTGACCCCTATGGTGACCACTGCAAGGTCGTACTTGGGGTCCAACAAGTCCAACAAAACGACTTAAAATTTTGATTATACCTTCTATCGAGCAAAACAGTTGTTACTATTCACATTTTTATACAGTATTTAATCCATAGATGCATATGTTTTGGTATAAGACACAACATGCGTTGGTCAGAAGTGGAAAAGACAATTAAATAAAAAAAAAGTCAAAAGGGATAAA
The DNA here is from genome assembly GCA_029814665.1 of Acanthurus lineatus. Lineage (NCBI taxonomy): Eukaryota > Metazoa > Chordata > Actinopteri > Acanthuriformes > Acanthuridae > Acanthurus > Acanthurus lineatus. The sequence goes on along the minus strand of JAPZDV010000011.1, from coordinate 5,227,303 downwards.
GGCAAAACACAGAAAGAAAAGTAGAGATTAGAACAAGAGAAGAGTGGACAAAATTGCAGGGAAAAATAAGGAGGCTGAGAAAAGAGAGAAACACAGAGATGCAAAAAAGAGACAGTCAGAAAAGCAAAAGAGGGAAGGAAAAGCAGAGAGAGGGAGACATGGAGAGAATTGGCGTCGATGGTCAGATCTAATCCAGTGAGCATGTCTGTTGTCCTGGAAAGGAAACCCAATTATATGGCACTTCCACTGTCCCGATGGCGCTCTGTGTGTGTGTGTATGGGTGTGTGTGTGTGTGTGCGCACTGAGGAGGTTGGTCTCATTAGGTTGACTGACAGCTCCCATTTTTCCACCGTGCACTCCTCCCATTTGAGAACACACAGACACACACACACGCACATGTACAAAAAAGAGAAACGCCAAATCTAGGGGTAATTTCTCAGATGGTATTTCCTTCAGTGAAGCCCCAATCGCCATGGCGGCAATTACTGTAAAAGGCAATCAAAAATCCCGAAACTACGCCATGTACTCCGAAAAATCACGTTAATACATTTAATAACTCAGTGCTGGAGGGGTGTCTCTACATTAATTCTGATTTAAGCTGATATGCCAACATGTCAAAAATGTTAAACAAGAACATATTATTAAATATTTGTACATAAACTCCTCCTCTTCCTTTATTCCCTTCTGTAAGGGCTCTAAAAATGTTCTGGAGTAATTAAAAATGAAACCTATTTTATGGATTTCCTCATTTTGTGAGATGGATGCTGTGAAAAACAAAAATGACATGGTTATGTACCATGTACCACACTGTCTGAGCTCCCTTCCATGCCGTCTCTCCCAGCAGTTCATTGAGCAAATTAAAAAAAAAAAAAGCAAATTTTCTTGGCCAACTGCCCAGCCTATACTCTGTTTTTCGTCAAGTGTGAGTCGGGGTAGGCCTCAACCCCCTGTGACCCCCTCACAGGATAAGTCTGTATGGGAAATACACATGGATGGATGAATTTTCTTTTCTTCGTCAGTGAGTTCTGCATTTATATAGCTTTTTTTTTTTTTTTGATCCTGAGAACATTGCAGAGTGCTTTGCAGAGTCTCACATTAACCCACTCGCACACATTCACACCCCACTGATTTGCAAACTGGATGCAGACTGGAGGTACACTGCTGTGCTAAGGGTCACTTCCGACATGCAGTGAGGAGGAACGGGGGATCAGACTCTCAGCCTTGAAACGACTTGGCGACTCCTGCCTGAGACACTGATGCCTGGTCTGTGCTTTAATCTGTGATTCTCCAGTGCTGGCAAACGACTGGGCTGACCATGTAAAATTAAAACAAATTTGATATCGGATGCTACGTTGTCTTTGGATAAGTTAATTATTCTTGGACTGGGAGTCATTTAGATCTTTGATTTTTTTTGCCTCTTTATTTTGCTGTGCTGCAAAGAAAGTCTGACATCCAGGACTTTTCAAGTAGCATGGGCTTTTCTATCAGATAATTACACTTGTAAAAATCACGAAAAATCTCTAAAAGTTGGATTTTTCCAAAAATAATTCAAAATCTAATGAAAATGGCTTTCTTCAGCACAATGATCATTGTATGATATCTACACTGCTGCTGAGCGGGCTCCCCATGGTTATTTCTGCACAACACTCTCTAAGACTACCTCCTTATTTCAATAATTTGTCAGAAAGCTTTAAATCGAATAACCAGTTTCTCACTCAAATAACCAGATGGACATTTTTCCAACATGTCCCACCCTGCGGTGCTGCCTACAGAAGGATACATAATAAAGCTGAAGCTGACAGAAAATGATGAGCGGGGGAAACTGCTGTACAGCAGCTGAACCACAGGTCTCTGAAGAGAGTGACGCTGCCCACTGGCAGCTGGCAACGCTCATCAAATTAGTTGCTTAGTTTTTACAAGCATTTCAAATATGCCTCAAAAAAGTGGAACATTTGATTACACTTTAGGTAAGTTCAACACAACCTATAGTTATTTTTTCCGTGTCAGACAGTATTTTGGAATAATGAGCTGTGTCCTCTGGTGTCTGTTTTAGCAAAGTGCTGAATGATCACATGATTTAAACTTGCTTAGACAACCTAACACAATGAGAACATGCACACACACACACACGGTTTTGCGGTGAATGTTTAAAAGTCTCCTCTGTGTTGTGTTCATGTTTTCTGGATAAAAAAAATCAGCCGTGTTTATCAAATACTAACAAGCTGTGTTGACTTCGTGAAACTGCAATGTTCATTCTATCAGAACTTTATTGGCCATGAAACACAAGCCCCCAAGATGGGGTCCGAACACTGTGTGTGTGTGTCCTGACATCTCAGAGCAGATAAGTGTGTGTGTGTGTGTGTGTGTGTGTGTGTGTGTGTGTGTGTGTGACAGCCTACGGATTGACATGGTGATATAGAAATCAATAGAGGCAAAAGGGAGGGCAGCGGCCCCATTCATCTTCATTCACCCTTACAGAGTAAGACCTCCAAAGCAGCACAAAGAGAAAACAATGAAATGTCCTAACTGCTATCTGGAAAACACACACTGGATAAGAGAGTACGAGTTTATATGACATCTATTTATATAAAAGAATTTAACAGTAAGAGCAACTCTGTCCATGTCAAGGCTTTAGATTTCTGTCTCTGTACATTTTTAATAGTTTTTTTTTTACTGTCTTTGTCCCAATCTCATATCTCCTTAGCTTTTATATTTTTGATAGAATGAAAACAAACAAACTGCTTTCTATAACAGAATGTCCATTTTATCAAAACTCTGCACAAAACCAACAGACAATGTGGCAACATCAATCCCAGGCTCAATCTGAACAGATCTACTAAATGTATCTCTGTGTGCATCTTTATGTAAATGCAAGGAATATAGATAAACTTTAATTTGTTTTGACAGCAGAGCCAAATGATGACGACTTTCATGTGTGACAGGACTAAATCTGTCCTGTGTGTGCGTGTGTCTGTGTCTGAGCATGCATGCGTGTGTGTGCTAGACAGACGGGGTTTGATAGATGATCTGTCTGTGGCAGTGTCCTTTAGATGGGATGTTTTCCCCAAACAAGGTCTAAACATTTATCATGTGCACCCAAAGATACAAATGGATGGCTTGAGGGACGGATGGTTAGATAGCTGGCTTAATGCAAGGATGGAAGGATGGATGGATGGATGAATGGATGACTGAGTGGATGACGGTGAATCATGGGCCGCTGAGAAAAGCAGAGAGAAGTGGCTGCTGGTGGTGGAGCAGGATCAGAAGGTAAAAAGGGAAACAAGGATACAAGACTTAAACGCAAATCATCAGTGGAGAGAGAAGGCGGAAAAAGAAGGAAAACAGGGCCACTGTTTAGCTTTCATGACGTCTGATGTCAGATCGAGTTGACTGAACTATTATTCAGTGTCTATCTCTGCTTTTCCTTTGCCATGATAATAATGTTACTCAGAAAAACACACTGCACATATGCACACAGTTATCTACCACACACACACATACACACACACAACAATGACAAATGCAATATTGGACAGAGAAGCAGCATGCACATGAAATTACACAAGCAAACACATGCACAAGCACATACATAAAATGTGTCTAGGCAACCCCACAAACCATTACACACACACTACACACACACACAAACACACACAAACACACACTGCTCCGGGCTCACTAATGATTCATCTAAGTGCTTGCAGGATGAAAGTGACTTTTGGCAAACATACAAAAACCGTTATGACATGGATGAAGAGGTAAAAGACAATGTGCTGGCGGTGGGAAAGAAGAGTAATAGGGAGGTGAAGCAATATTGACAATGAAAGGACGACAGGAGGAAGAGAGGAGAACAAGGGAGGGATGCAAAAAAAAAAGAGAGGGAAGAAAGTAATAGGAGGCAGAGAGAGTGACAGAGAGAGTGAGGTGAGGGGGAGACCGAGGGAGATGGATGGGAAAGGGAGGATGCGGCATGTCAGGCAGAAGGACAAAGGAGAAAAAATGTGGGATAAATAAATGAATGAAAGGCTAAGCTGTGCTGGCCAAGCGGACACAGATTAAAGGAAGAAGAATTTTAAGTCCACCTCCCTTCTCTGCTCCGGCTGCTTCGTTTATTGTGTCCTTTTTGTGTTTCTTACATCATGAAGATTTCAACATTTGTACTTTTCTGCCTATTAACGTGTATATGTATGCATATATACAGTATGTGTGGGTGGGACAGTGCATTGACAGCTTGTAGTTCGGCAGTCACATGCCAATACATTGTATGAGTGTATACATGTACTCCAAAAAACATTCCCAACTTTTAAGCCTTAAAATTCTAAATTTTGAACAACTACAATGTTTATTTAGAATAGTATTTATTAATGCATTTAAAAAAAGATGATGCTCATGGTCCAAAAGTTGTTGATGCCAAGCTGAAAAGATCTCTTTCTTTACTTTCAAGACTTTGTGTGATACTCAGTATTGACTTGATGAGACAAAGTTTTTGTACTGTGCAATTTGTGGACGAGTTGGATATCTGTGATAATCTGCGACTGCTTTATTTGTTTCTAACATGTACACTCATGCATATGCATGTGAGAGCATTTGGATAGCATTTGTATGCAGATTAATCTTTGTAATTAGATGAGCAAGAATGTGTGTGCGAGCGTGTTACTCATCTATACGTGTATCAACATATAACAGAGTGTAATCATCTGCACGTGCATGTGCGTGTATTCATTTCTGCCTGTGTAAGGGTGTTTCCACACACAACAATCTCTGCATGAGAAAGTGTGTGTTTTCAGTAGACTGAATTTCAGCATCATCCCCAAAGGGCAATTACAGTGCAGCAGATGCAGTTTCATACCACGAATAGAATATTGAGCAATCTGAAATTGTTCTTATCACACTTACCGGACCATTGCTTTAATTGCAGTAAGAGTTTTGAGTTCATGTCTCAGTGAGGGGAGCGTGAGGGTCAGATGGAAACAATGCAGCACAAGGCCATGGGAAACAGTACAACTCGCCTCATTTACAGGCATACAGATGTACTCTCACAGAGATTCTTTTGTGTCTTTAATAATTACAGTTACAGAATAAAACACAGAAGAACAATACAAGACAGGCTGACTCTGGCCTGCCATGTGGTGTGTTTAACCCTTTTAAGCTGTAGTCTAAATCAAAGATGTCATCTGCTGTGAAGACTGGAGGATCAGGATATTATGGAACAAAATATAGTTGTTTATTACTCACTTCAGTGCAAAACATGGGTAATGGCATGTACAGTTTCATCACTTGGTTTGCTAAGTTGAAGCCTGTCACACAAACTGGGCTTCAGACAGAAGTAGTCAAGGTATAGTGGTCCGGATGTAACTATTCTGGAGAGTGAAAGTGATGAAATTGCCACTTTTCTGGAGCATTGGTGCATGAGAGGAAATAAGAGTGTGTCACATCACGATAAAAACATGTAAATCAACACGCAGTGATGCAAGTCAAGATGCCAGTCTCCGGTCTAAGGATACAACAGTCAGCACCAATATAAACAACAAGAGGCAATTAAATCAGAAACATTCATTGCAGCAGCGCACATCCTGAAGCAATTTTTTATCCTTTAAAAGAACAGGCACTGGTGTATCTTTGCAAAAACATAATGTCTATGTTTATTCCTGTTGCTCCCTTTCTTTTATCTAATCAGATTTGGGACATAAAGGAAAAAAGATCATATTTTTCAATCAGCATCCTCATAAAATGTTATCACTTTAAGATGAATAATATAGCTTAAAGTCAAACTCACTTGTAGTGCATCACTTTGCAAATCACTCAGTGACTCAGTATGAGGACAGTTTTGTGTAATTACTTATTTTCTATCTGTTGTCATGTCAGTTACTTGAAGGTTTGCATTTGTAGGAAGCCCCCTCTCCTTCTCTCTCCACTATTTTATGGCTTAACTTAATGCAGAAGTTTTTTGCCTTTCCCCTGAACCGTTCATCCATCTTCCTTAAACTTGAAACATCTTGCAACTGATGGCTTATAAAACCTCCCTTACAAAGTAGCCTCCAGTGCTCCTCTTTTCTTCTCCTCTCCCACACTTTCATTCATTTATCAGTGTATTTGAGCCTGTCATTTCTCCATGCAATTGTATCATGCTCTTCTCCATAAAACAATTTCCAAAAATTCCATTCTTCTTTCAGTTCTTATAATCAAATAACATAGACTCAGGTTTTTAATACTCTATTTAACATTAAAGCTTTTTTTAAATGTAACAAGTCTTTTCCTCTCATCAATCATCTTTGTCACTCAATAAGTTAAATCTGAATGCTCTTATGTTTCCATGAATGTCTCTCTCATTCAAATATCTGCCTTTCTCTCTTGTATCTGCAATCTATTAACTTCTTTTTTTCCTTTTGTGATGCAATCCATTTATATCCACTTTAAATCTTTTCCCTGTTTTTCTCCTTTGCTGTGGATCTCCATCACTCTAAATATCTGGTGTAGTCATCCCTTCATTCCTCAGGAGGATGGATGGTTTCCTCTAAATATCAGCCTGATCACACCAGCCCTTTCATTCCTGACTCAAAACACATTTCGAATGTCTTCTATGAAAGCCACACTCACCCAGCTCGGCTGTCTAACCACATGAAAGGTGAATTCCTGAGTAATACTAACCACTTCAATTAGTATTCAACCTCTGAGGCGATAATTAATGAAGTATACATGGGGGGCAATAAACAATGCATCGCATTTTGGCAACCTCATTAAACTACACCTAATGATTTATGTCACGGCCTGATAGTTTTAAACCCAAATGTTTTCTACAACACTGTGCTCCTATAGTCGGTCAATAAAAGTGTGATTTACAGTCCTTTTCAGCCATGATCAGCACTATAGGCAGCAGCTAGTGACAAGCTGCCATAAGCAATAGAAATGATTCAATTTACAAAGTTAAAGTTGTCCATTTTAAACAAAGGGCAGAGAGATATGTTGGGTTTATCTGAGGTTAATGGAATTCAATAGGATGGTCAATCAACCAGTCTGTAGTTGCTCATACAGCACCAAGAAGAGGTCTGATTAAGTAAATGAAGTTAAAAACAACTGATCTTATTCACACTTGTTGTCATTTTAATTTGAAATGGATTCTGCACTGACACAGAGAGGCAGCCTCTCTATTGTTAAGCTATGCAGATGTGTAATGTATAATTTGCACTTTGATTAAGGTGGCCAAGCTTAAACTGGCTTTATTCTTTCATCAACTGGGGAAACAGCTGTCAGTGTGTAACACCAAGCGATTGCATTTGATAAATCAAGAAACTGAAATGGCATTTGCTAGTTGCAACTGATTTCTTTAACAAAAGACCTGTTGCATAAATATTAGCACATACCTGACAGTTAATGTAAAAATCAGACTAAAAAGTACATGCAAATTCCTTACAAAAAGATAAATCAGTACTGTTATATGCTGTTAACCAATACCTGATAACAGAAACAGACTTGCAGCCACAAAGTGTTCACTAGTTCAATGGTGATAGGTTCAGCACTCCTGCCTCTGAAAAACCACACTTATTGCTACAAAATTAAAACCATGACCACAGAGACATTTATCAAAGACCACTGCAAAAGCGGAAAACCCTGCAATCCTCAGCTGTCATCAACCGTATTTATGTAATTTCCAAATGATGTGTTCTTACCCAATCCAAATATTGACTTAAGGTTTCCCACCTTTTAACGTTATGCACCAGTGCACATATTGATTGATTAGTGGTGAGGGTGAGGAGGGAAACCGAGAGTGTGTGTCAGGTTTAATCATCGATTTATACCACAAAGATCTGAGGCGTTATTATTACTTCCTTCATTCCAACTGTCAGTGTGTGGCAGAGAGACATGGGGAGAAAGAGAGCAAGCTTGAATGTATGTGTGTAGATAACAACAGTATGGTTTTATCCGTGGGAATGTGTGACTTAGGGTTTTGTGCACAGACAAAACTGTATAATTATTAATATACAGTGTACATACATAATTGTGAGTAATATAAAAAAATACATTTATTCTACTGTGTCCTTTTTTTCTTTTGCTTGATTAATGTTTTGTTGAAAAGTAAAGTCGTTGCTGTGAAAAGCAGAAAAACAGTCTAAGTAGGAAAAGTATCAGAATTGTGGATATCTTGAAAGTTTACTTATCTCAGGTGCTTTTATTTCTCTTGTTATATATAATAATGCGATGTATAATATTCAGTATATAATAATTATATATATAATACATATTATATATACTGTAGTGAACACATTGCACAAAGATACCATTAATAAATTTCTACACAAAAACCAAAGTACCAAAGTTAAAACCAAAGAAAGTGGGCTGTTGTAAAAATAAAAGAAAAAGGGTAGAAAAGATCAGATCAGAGATAGAAAGGAGCAAAAAGATGAAAATATTGGCCTGACTGCTAATAAGAGAGAAACTTGTTGAAAGATATATTCAAGGATGGGAAAAGAAAGAGAAAGACGGAGGAAGAAAATGTGGACTGTAAATATGTGTGGGTATGTGTGCCCGCGTGCCTCCATGCAAGGGTCCGTAACCCAAGTTCTTGGAACAACACCTTCGCAGACCATTGACGTGCATGATAATAATGCCGCAATGTCAGGCTGCGGTAGACGGAGCTTTCATCCCAGGAATTCTATAGTGGACACATATGCTTTTACTATGCGAAGCCCTGAGGGAACTGAACCTACAAGACAAAGTCAGATACAGTAACAGACACCAAAGAAGCTGAGCGATTATGCCTGTCTGACCGGGGATCAAGCACAAACGGCTACAGGCTGGACCATTTCTCTCATAACTGCTAACTGTCCTTGAAGGCATCTCTTTGGACAGAGTATTTTTTTTTAGTCTTTTTCCTCCTATGTTTGTTTTTCTTTTGCAATACTACTGATCATACAAAGGGAAAAAAAGTGGAGTTCATTCCAATGGAAGCCTAAAATAATGTGTGATAAGCTAATATGATCATTGCTCAAAGTCTCAATCCCTCCTGCTTTGAGAAAAAAAAAATGGCATTTCCTTTTGAGAAACATTTTTTAAATGATGTGAAACTCAATCTGCAGTTTGGTTGAAGGGCAATCTTTGTCCTTTACGGCACCACTTCTAGAAAAAAAAATAAGACCAGCTAACCAGAAGTTTTCAAACACTCTAACAGGTGTTACGCAATGTTGACTTACAGCTTTAGGTAATAGAGATGTATCTGGACAAACACTCTTGACCATTTATTTTTGTCTTATGGCATAGTCATTACATGTGTCAGCCAGATGTTTTTAAGGACTGTGCTGCTTGGAAGTGCAAAAACTAATTCCCTATTCAATGAGCTCCTTTTAACGCGTGATTAATGATGTTGCTGCTAGACTCCATTAGCACCTGCTTCTTGGCCATAAATAAATGGATGAGCAATCATTTCTTAAAGTTAAACAAATACAAAATTGAAATCCTGCTGGTCTGCCCTGAGACCACAGGAGAAATTTGATTTAATAGTCTGAGGAAAATAACTCACTGAATTAAAGCTGAGGTTACAAGTCCTGGTGTTATCCTTGATACAGATCTTCAGGCTTCAGGTCTCACATTAACAAGATGACAAAAAAAAAGAATTTTTCTTACCTTAAAAAATATCAGAACTGAAGTTTCACTGCTCTCCAAAACAATTAGGAGAGAGGACATTCCACCACTTAAGTTCCCCTGTACTAGCTTCCTGTAGCTTAAGAATTACTATAAATTGCTCTTTTACATATAGAAGACCCTAGAAAGTTAGGGCCAAGCTATATCACTAACTCCATTCTTAATTACTTGCCTATTACAACATTTCGATCATCTGCTGCTGCTTCATATCTAGTTTCCTTTACATAGCTAAGTCTTCCCTGATATATATGATTCAACTTTTGTTTAAGTTTTGCCCTCCACCCTGCAATGCTTTTGTAACACTGATATTTACTTGATTTTTAAGCACTCTATGCACCTATGCAATTTTTTCATAATTTTTAAATTTCAGTAGGTTTTGTTCTCCACCTTATATTATAAATTCTTGGTATTATTTGTATGCCAAGCATTTATTTATTTATCTATAACTTAGATTCGGGATTAGTGTTTTTTAGTAGGGGAATTACTTCTTTATTTAATAAGTATTATCATGATTTGGAGGCTTCAGTAGATGAAACTTTTCCTTTTTGTCTTTGATGGCATTTTGACTGCTGGTAGATAAAACCACCATGTAAAATGAATATCAGTGGAGCTTAAATTCCAAATACGGTTCTGTGACCTTACACAGACACACACACACCCACGCAGACACACACACACCACCGCGCTACTCACATGCTGCCACTGCTCTCGGATGAGTGGTCGGTATCGGAGGAAGTATTTCAGAGGGAAGTTGTCGATGTCAGGCCAGGTGGCGGGGCTGTGCCAGGACACCTCCAGCCTCCGAGCGTTGAAACGGATCGGGGTTGCTGTCACACGCTCTGGGGGGTCCGGTTTGACTGTCGGGGGGAGAAAGGAACACTCTTCTGTAACTCTTGAGATTGATAACTGTGGAGATATCCAAAGTTTTAGAGAAAATAAACCTACTGATAATAAAAATTTTATCTTGAGATTGGGCTTGTTTACATTATAGCAGAAAAACAAGGGTCTTCCCTGCTAGTTGGTAATATTAATGTTTCTAGAAGTAGAAGACTACACCTAAATCAAACTGTGCTGGCAGCATCTGCATTATGATATTTTGTTAAGTAAATATTTTAGTTTTTTGGTCAAGGCCAATGTGTAATCATAACAGTTCTGAGAAGTCTTTCTTTTTCGTCCTTTTTCTAAGTTCAAGCAGCGTTCCCAAAGAGCTCAGCACAGCTGGGGTCAAAGTTCAACAAATTCAAACTTTCGCCGCACCCCGCTCTGCTCTGTGCACTGTGGACATTTGCCCAGAAACATCCCAACACAACACATGCAAAACGCTGGAGGAGGAGGAGGAGAGCTCAGAAACTGTTTTTATACAATAATGTGAAAATGCCTCAAGGCTGGAGAATTCAAATATTTAATGGAATAAAAAAAAACAAAAAACTGCATAATAAAGTAGGGGCATTGAGCTTTAAACATGAGGGAAGACAAGGTCAAACAAAAGAACAGGAAGGGATGGTCTAATGAAAGATGCTATTGAGTTACAAGATCCAGAGTTTTTTGAAGCTTGACCTGTCATGTCCATCCCTCTTATGTGCTGATATTGATCATTCTTTTTAGGATTTTCTGATGGTCACATGTTCTGTTAAAAAATAATTATTAACACCTGGGATAAAGAATGAGGGTTGTTAATTTATCATGTTTGAGGGACCTGTGGAAAAGAATTAGATGGAAAAACATCAGTCCCTGATAAAATGCCAGGTGTAGATGATGCCTTCTTGAATACATGTCTGAGAGAGAGACACGCAGACAGAAAGACTGAGAGAATTGAATTGAATGCTTTCAGAACATATTGAATGACCCGGTCTCTGTTAGATCACTCCCACTGGGGAACACACTGGCCTGCCACTTTAGCTACATGAAACCCCTTTTCAACCAGATACACACATGACATTATAAAAGGAAATGGATAGCAGCAATTACAACTTGAAGGTCTGATAACACACACACACACACACAGATATGGCACTGAAGGATGAAAGCAACTTAGGTTAAAAGAAAGCACAGTAACACATATAGAAAGGCATGCAGCCAATACAGACACAGACAGACAGGCATCTCATTTGCCATGATGACTTTAAAGAATGAGTGATTAAAAATATGAAAGATGGAAGGAAAAAGAGAAAAGCAGGCCAAGCAGGCAGCTTTTTCTCTTGGGCAAAGAATGTTCATTTCACTGTGACCTCCATCAAATAAATATGTAAAAAAAAGATGACACAGTAAAGGGGAGGAAGGCAGAGAAAGAAAGGAAAAGTGCATACTGTCAGAGTGAAACCAAAGTGAGGGCTGTGGACACAAGAGAGCACAAATTCTCCTCTTTGTCCAACTTTACGAAAACATGTGCAAGCACAGAGCAAAACAGAGAGAAACTGTATGGGTGGGGTCTCCCCTAAGACTTTTAAAGTATTCATCTGACTTAAAACGGAGAGTATTCGCTTTGTGTTTAATGAGTAATGAACACATCCTTCTTTGATGACTTGTGGAACTGCTGCTATCAATGAGAGCTGAAAAGATTTTTCTCTTAAATGAAAGTTTAAAATTCACTGACACAGATTTCAGGAAAAATAATTAGAAAAATGCACAACAGATGAGAAACAGATTTCAAGCTTAAAGATTGAAAAAGTTTGCAGTTTTTATGACTCTTAAAGTAAAGTTGCAGGTAGTTAGACATAAGCTATCTTTGCTGAGAACAAATTTTGCTCTTTGGCAACTTCTAATGAATAAATTATAGAAAAAAGGAACAGGGTCATGCAACGAGGCGATGTTAATACAAGAAAAGAAAAACACCTTTTGACACATACAGCTAGAATTAGGATGTAGTATGAAGCAAGAAATCTTGCTGTGGAAGCAAATGTTAAAAAATTGAGCTACGGTAAAAGAAAGAAAAAATAATGATATTTGATCATAGGGGTATAGTTTTATGACATCCCATTGTTGTGCCTGTCCGTGCTCAGCCTTAAAACGTCGGTCATGCCTCCCCTGGCTCTGTTCATTCAAATTTGCGTCCACATTACCATTCCTCTTTTATTCCCTTCGCTCTTGTGTTGCAACAGAGGCCGCAGCCCATTTTTTTTTCTCTTTGTCTGCTGATGCAAGTGAACAGGTGAACTGTAACATGAAAGTCTTATCTTTCAAACAGCTACTTGCAAGGCCATTATATTCACTGTCACCTGCAAATAGAATGAGACAAAGGGATGAGAGCGACTAATCTTTTTCACTAAATAAAATAAATAAAAAATGTTGCTCAAAGGCTGTCGCACTGGCTCGGACAAGGAAGACATATAAGAGAAAAGCTAAATTTGCAATGTAGAGCCTTAATGTACCAATGCATGCCTGATTAGATTCTTTTACCATCTGATTGTAGTGATTCTAAAACTATTATGTGTCATGCATCCTGACTGCATGATTTGAAAAAAAAAAAAACAGACTTAAAACTCTACTCTGTTTTAAATAACTAGGCTTTTCAGAAAGAACAAAAGAAAAAAAAGTGGAATCCATTTGTTGTTTTTACAAGAGAACAGGTGCTGGATGACAGCGACTAACAGTGCACTTTAAGAGAAAATTGGTAGAGGTAGAGTGCTTTGATCTGCAGTAAGATCTTACAAAAATAACAAAAGGGAATGGAGGAAACAGTTAAAAAAAATACACTCTAGCACTCTAATATTACAGGAGTTATATCAGCAGTCAAGAACACATCTTACTGAAGTCAAAACAAGTGAGAACCAAACTAGTAACTGCAGCTAAACTCAAAGGGAAGTGACCTATTCTATGTGCACAGGCACTATGCATGTGTACAGCAAATATGATAGATGTGTTCAGTGCATTTGTACTTAATAATATGTAAAGCAGAGCGATGCCAAAGTATGAAATTAGATGACTTAAGTGGATTTCTCATCAACTCACTAAACCAAAATTACACAAAATTTCTAGCAAGCTCACAGAGTTTACTGAGTAGAAGAAAAAAGTCCTATATTTGCATGGCTTTTCCCTCGTTCAAAAGCTTCACCAAGCAAAGAGAATAAGTATAAATTTTAAAAGAACACCAGAAAACTCTCTGTCAGGTTTACTCTCTTTCAAAGGAAGTTACAGATTATTGTCGTACCACCACTCAGACTTCAGGGAGTCAACATTTGTCAGCCTTTCATCTCCTGACTCCTCAATTAGGACGAGGATGCAGCAATCTGATCTCTCACTTGTGCTCTTTTTTCATTCCAAGCACATCTGCGCCATTTGGGACCATGTCTACGCCTCGGGGATTTTTTAGTTGAAAATTGCAACTTTACAGCAGCTCTTCAGAAATCCCCTGCTGTTCTGGAGACAGTAGTAGTTGTTAAGTTTTGAACATGGTAGTAATTAGTCCATCTTATACCCAATACGCCTGTAAACCTCTGCCAGTAGCCAATGCTCTCCCTGACCTCCCTTGTGGAAAACGCTGAGCCTGTTTTTCTTTCTTTTCCCCCTTTTTTTCTTTGCTAAATAAATGTTCCTGAAAAACAAATCAGTCTGTCAATTTAATCTTGGCTACTCATTTTGGAATCTTAGAGAAAATAAATTATGAGACAGCTACTGTAAATAACATCACTGTGTTCTTACTGCATATTGAGCTGGATCTTCACTTTTGACTGACTGAAATCCTCTTTACTGGCTCCCTCTGGGACATGGGACACTTCTGTTTTTTCCCACATACTACCACAAAGTAACTGCAAATTAAACCCGTGTATGATCACTTTTAAGTTTTAATTGAAAGTGACAGATGATTTAATGGTGCTGTCGAAATGCTACTGCAGCTACATTCACGCTGTGGGATTAGGTTACAGTTTATTCATTTAAATCACAATGACTGAGCCACGTAGTGGTGAATGAAAGCAGGTGTTCAGGTGGGCTAACGCTAGAGCTGTCAAAAAAAATCTTTTGCAAGTAAAAGCAGCTTAAACTTTAGGAGCCCTTTACACTTTGACAAGATCAGTTATCGTTTGATCATCCTGACACCAGAAAGCTTGAAGTTATCATTTGATGAGTCTGGAGCTTCCTTGAGGCTTTTCTTTGTAACTGTACCCACAGCATGCACATGTGAGGACACACACACACAGCCACACACACACACACACACACACACACAATCTTTTCTCATCTAATTTCATCCCAGCTTGGTCGGATGAACAAGGACAGTTGAGAATCATCTTACTCCCGCTCAGAATTCAGAAGTGCACCAGGAAGCATGAAATTGTTTTATTTATTTACGATCTGCCTCGTTGTCCCTAATAATGAATGTGACTTACTACTTAGAATGGCATGAGAAAGACTTTTGACAACACAGAAATGAGGAGTGGATGAAGGGAGGAGGGAGGGGATGGGTGAGAGGAGTCAAACAATGTGAAACAGTTAAAGAAGAAGAGGAACACAGAAAAGGAGGAACAAGACCACAGCCTCACTAATAAATCTTGACAAATTTTTGTTGCCTTTTTAGCTTTAATTTTTTATGATAGAAAAACATATACATATAAGGTGTTTTCAGACACACTTTGCTGTTCTTGTGTTGAAGTATGAAGAAAAAAAACTGTTGCCTCTGACTTTTTTGGTGAAAAACGACAGCAGCTATATTGTGTAATCAGTCAAGTCAAACTAAAAGCAACGGATCATGTTGAAGACTGGAGCTTTAGCCTATTAAAACAAGCTGAGTATGTCATGTCAACACAAAAAGCAACGTCCAATAAAAATCAATCTCAAAATAATGGTGTAGACGGAAGCTATTTGTCATACAAATGGCATTTTTATGGCAATTTATCTGATCGTGGTAGCAAAGAAACATTGATGAAAGGAGTGTTTTTTAAGGAAGAAAAAAATGGGAGAGAAGAAAAGAAAAAAAAAAGTACAAAGTCACAAGAAGGGCATGCAGGAAAGAAAGAGAAAGCAGAGGAAAAGAAAGGAACAGTGGGGTATTTTGCTATCACCAATAGTTGAAGGATATTTCCTGAGCCAGGGCGCTAATCCGGCTAGCATTAGCATTTTCATGAGTCCTGTGTCCGGGGCTTGGCAGAGCATGTCACTGCCTAATTTGGTTACTTATGTACACACACACACACACACACACACACACACACACGCACGCACGCACGCATGCACACACACACACACATGCACGCACATCCCTCCCTTTCAATACCTCACCCTCTCAAGCGACACACTCCACACAGTCGCTCACAGCCCCATTGGTTTCTGTGTGTGTTTATGCGTCATGCACACCCATATCGCACTCCAAGCAATACAACAGAGCTAAGGGCTGCTGGCAGCATTTCCCTTATCTATCAAAGTACTCCTCATTCCTTCTTTAAAATGAATTTCTCCTCTTCACTGCATTCCAGTCTGAGTCGCTCATGAATTCTAAGAGTCTTGCTGTTATTATGTGGCCTTCTGCAGCCTGTGAACAAAAACTTCACAATCCCTGCTGCATTTTTTTCCAACTACTTACCACATGGCCATGAAGGTTGTAATTTAAAGAAATAGCCAATGAAGGGAATGGCTTTAAGGAGTATTTTTTAATATTAACTATGATCGTAATGTGCTTATAAGGCAGCTGGTGTTTGGGTTATCTGGCACTCTCAGTGAGAAACCAGTGCATTGATTTGTGACTGTCATATCCTGTCCAAGCCTCAATTAAATACTGTTTGCTGCCGAAAAGGTTCAGAGGTAGCTTGTTTATTACCCAGTGCCTTTCATAATGACAGTGGTGCACAGTCAGTGAGTTTTCGCTAATGGATTTTGCTGTTGGTTAAAGGAAAGAAAAAAAAAAAAAAACAACAAGCTGTGCAGTCTCCTTTCAGCTGGGTGACATTTATTTGGCCACTGAAATTTCAAAGTTCTTTGTCTTTATCGCACCAAGCATAAATATGTGTGCAACACATCTCCAGAGGGAACCAGAAGTGAATGAAATCAGTAATCTGTGGCCAAACAAACACATTAACATTTCTCAAGGGTTGGCATCCTCAAAGAAATGCCTTGACACTCTGCATTTTGGTCCTTTTTGATTTGCCAAATTTGTATGGAAACAGGGATGTTAGATTTGTCCCTGAACTATAGTTCAAAAGATCATTATTGGCAAACTTTAAAGAAAAGTGTTAACATTCTGCTGCCTGAATGAGTTGGGAGCAAAGATTTTCTAAATGCACAAAATGTCAGCGTGCTCTCTTTGAACCCTTGAAGCTTAGAATCTCAATTAAACTATTTAATTTTGGGCAAAACCTCATCAGAAACCCACGTAAATGCAGCCCCAGTAGTGATAAGCCAGTAATTAAATTAGTAAAGTTTGGTGAGCGAGGAAATTGGTGTTATAATACAACATGGTCACCTAACAACTGCTTGCAGACACAAGAGAATGAAGGAAAACTGAACAGGAAAGAACACAACACAACATAGTGAGGATGTCACAACATCTTTCTTACCTATACTGGACTCTTCAAAGGAGATTGTGGCGGAAGCTTTCCCCAAGGCGTTGACTGCTGTCACATTAACTATGTAGGGGAAGCTGGAGAAGACCTCGGGAAAACGTACGCGACAGCGATTCTTGTGGTCCGGGTCTTTCTGCACCTCCAGTGAACGCTGGTTGTGTCTGGTGAGGAAAGATTTCAAAAATGGTCGGAGACAGTATAGAATAAGTATGAGAGAGATGGATTTACTTTGACTTTTTATAAACTTGTATGTTTTCTGCTAAAAAAGTGGCTTCACACACTGGTGTAAGAGGGTAGAGAGTTGCAAGGTGGTGAGAATTTTCTCCTCTTTTTCTGTCACAGTCTTGGAGCTATATATCAAAGCTGGGACGTCATTTTAATTCTGACACTAAAATATGCTACACGGATCAGGACAGCTAAGGTCCAGGACAAAGTAAGACAGAAGTTTAACAATCGTATTTTACTTACCATACATTTTTAGCCTGGATTCTGGGCTGGATTCAGATGTCCCTTTTTTAAATTTATTTCATTACTGCTTATAAGCTAACATCCCCTTTGAACATGCAATATGTAACTCCTGCCACTAGGGGACTGTCAGTTGAAACAATGAACATAAAAGATGTGGTTTGATGATGAAGTAAAGTTGCATGGGATCATGGGATTTGTTTAATTCATAATTAAATAGCATGTAAGAGCTGTAGCATACATGCTTCAGGGTTATAATGCATAATTGATAATTGTTTGATAATTGATTTAATAATGTCATGCAATTAATAAGTAAGTCACGTATTTGATGAAAGGTTATGATTTTAATCTAATGTGATTAAAATGGCTACAGTACACAGATATGTTGGTGTATAACAAGTGAAAAGGGCACCTTGTGCAATAGTTCATTGTTTATATTTCCATATTTTGTGCTGAAAATAATGTTCCCTGTTAGTCTACCATTATGATGGAATTCATTGTGGGCTTTACATAATCCAACATGAGTGGATATATTACAATGTTGTTGTAGTTATGGATGTCTAAAGCTGAAGCAGACAGTCAAAGAGACTTTTGAAAGACTTCCAAGGACTTAGGGAACATCTTTTCATCTTTTTTTAAACATTTAAATCTTTTTAAAGGCTTGTTACAATAATTCCTGGTTTATGACTTTCTTATTTTCTGATTGGTATCACTTGAGAAGTTAACGACAGGTGACAAAATGAAACACAATGTTGAATAAAATTACAGATTTCTCTGAGTTTAGATATTTTGGATTATCATTTAGAATAGTTCTAGTACCCAACAAGGGTTGTGATAAAAATATAAACAGTTGTGTTTGTACATTTTAACATGAAAATGTTACATACTGAACACTGAAGTCTTGCATTTGACTCATTGCAGATGAAACCACGTTGTCAGCAACAGCTAAGAGAGCCCTCATACAATTACAATTCTTTTGTTCTAAACTTCTGGATGTTTTTGGGAAGGCACAATCTACCTGTTGAATGTTGCTCTCCTCTTCTCACATAAATTGACTGACTTTGTCGCTAATGACACTTACTATTTTTACTGTTCACCTCTCAATTGTGCTCCTCATCCATACTTCTCCCTGTCCCCCTGCTCATTATTATTCAAACAGAATAATGTTGGTGTTACAACATTAATGAAGGCAGTGCCAACCTGCTGTGGTGTGAGCTGTGGGATTCTGTGATCTTTGAATATCAAAGGCGAATATGATGGGGAAACACTCGCTGGGTTTTCATTTACACATTTCGAGTATTTAAGGTCTACCTGCTGTTAAAGCATGGCTGGAGGCCCGAGGACAGGAAGAGAGAAAGGTGTTTAAATATAGAGGGAAAAAAAATTATAAAAACCCTCGTTTTTATCTTAAAATGTTGAGTTGTCATGCATTAGTGTTTTTCAGTATTGAGTCCTACAACAATACTCTCTAAAAGTGATTTCTTTCTAGGTTTTCAATGTTTTTTCAAAACAAATTCCCCCTGACAATAGAGAAGTGACAAAAATTCTGACACAATATGTAGAATCTATTGTTTAGCTTTGTCCCGTGGGTGTAGGCTTGTTTGATTTTTTACTGTACAGTTTGAGGAATGAAAAAGTTGTAAAGAATTGTTTTGTTCATTAAAGGGAAAACACATTGTTTTATGCCAAAAGACAAGAGCAAACTAAATGCATTCGTAAGATGAATACAGACAAACTTTTCAGTTTGCTGTTTTCTATAGATGCATGGACATATTTTTTTTGAATATTTAAATGTTTTGTCGAGAGATGTGTTCTCTATTAAAATCTTCCTTTAAGCATCAATTTTTTCATCAAGTTTTCTTCTCAAAGTCCAAGGTTTCCAAACTCTAACACTTTACTTTGTCTTTTCTGTACTTATTTGTTTACATTTGAAAAACTGGCAATGTTAATTAAGTATGGTAGTTAGCTTTTAGCATTTTGTATTTGCACTTTAGCAATGGATGTACAGACAACTGTGATATGGAGTGCAGGGTGGGGTTAAAATGTTAAAATGTTCTGGAGTGATAAGGAGTCTTGATGGACATAGGAGATAATGATTTCCTCAAAAAGTGTAAGTCACACAGAATCTTAATGTATCATGTCTATGTGTTGAGGTTTGAAGGGGTAAGATTTTTGATGCAAATTGCTGTAATTGGGTGCTCAGGGTCTCAAAGTGCTTTGAATCCCCCCACCCCCTTTCAACTCCACTGTGCCCCCCTGGGGAGGCGTGCCTTACAGTTTGAAAACCAAATGGCTTCAAATCAAGGCAGTCTTTGGCAGAAAAGTAGAAAATATTAACTTTTAGTAACATTTTCTACGTTAAGAATTTGGAAATACACTGTAATAAATAATTAAGCTATGTTATCACTACGGTCTCAAAATTATAATTATAACCATCTTTGCTGTCTGTAACTATCAGATTGTCCAACATACTTGTTATTGCAAAGCTGCGGTGTTTCTAGTTCTGAGAATTGACCTTGGTGATTACTGTGGTATGATAACTCTTAAAAATAACAAAAACAAACAAACAAACAAACAAACAAAAAAAAACTAAGGCCTTCACTGAAATAAATGTGAATTATCCTTAAATTTAGGTCACTCAGGTCAGGCTAGATCTTATCTTGGATGTCATCCTAGTTTTATGAGATGACTCAAACATGTAAATCCACACTTGCGCCCTGACATTTTTTTGTAAATGTAATCATAAAACAAATGCACTTACTGTACGTCCACTTCAAAGGTGGTGGGGATGTAGGTCGGGTGCGTCTGGTGCCAGCTGCAGTAGAAGCCTTTAGGGTAGGTGTTGGATCGACAGGTGATAGTGGGCTCCCGAGGGGGAACTGCAGGGAGAAAGAAAACAAGAGAAAGGGCAAAGCAGTTAGATCATATATACATTATTTGACTGATGAATATGAAACAGAGACATACCACATACAGACAGAGAGAGAGAGAGAGAGAGAGAGAGATCAACCCATAAGAGTAATACAAATTAGATTAATTAAATGCAAAGCAGCTGCACCTTATTACACTTCCTTATTAAATAATCCATTCTTAATCAAATATTTCAATTAAAATGCTACTGATACTCACTTCAAATTAAGTTGTATCTTTGGTTATGTTTTATTAGAGATGCTTTTAATTTGTTTACCTGTGATTAGTGCGAACTTTTTGAATTTACCTTCTATTTTTTATAACAAATAAACAAAGATTCAGAGGATGATTCAGAGGTGGAGTAATTACAGTTGTTTCTACAGATGCACATGGCACAAAAGAATCTTTTAGGTTTCTATAGTAGCACTTGCATTTATTATAAACTTCAAGCTCAGGCCAAAATCTAAAATTAAAATTATCAGGTTAGCTTCAACACAATATTTACCAGTTTACTGAACCATTAATACCAATTTAATACCCCAAACCTACTTTCTCAGCCACTCTGCAAGAATATATGTCTACTTTATTTTTATTGCATGACTGCAGCAGTTTTTTTTCTCAAACTATGTGTTGTGACAGAGAAAAAAAACATATTGAAATGATCATAAAACAAAGAATTATTTATTTGCATTGATTTTTTTTCCCCCTCGGCTGTCTGAATGTTGGATGAAGGGGAAACTGTGAACTGAACACCTAGTTGTAGAATTTTTATGACCCAGGACAAGCAGCTTCTGCAACAATTCAATTTAATCTGAATGATTGAGAATATGAAAAAAAGAATAGAAATGATAGAGAGCAAAGCTGGAAAACTCAGAGGAGTAGAGCAAGAAAAAAAGAGGAGGAGAAGATGGGAGGGAGGGAAGGAGGATGGTGTGGAGAGAAAGGAAGGATATTAGAGTGGTAGAGCAAAAGAAGAATAAAAAGAGGTTGGCCAGAGAAAGTGATGTTATGCCAACTCCAGCCTCCTCCAAGATTAGGGGTCTTTTCTTCACAGCTAGTCAACCGCACACTCGTCTACTACTCCCTCTTTCTCCCCACAGCTTTTTACCCCTTTGCCCCTATTATCTCTAATATATGTGATACACAGTAAGTAGAGTCTGGCATCAAAATCAACAATTTCTTCTTTTATTTTTACTTAATAGTAATTTTTCTCCCAAAACCTTCTTTCCTCCTCATCTTTTCTTTTCACATATGCTGCTTCATAGCCTCAGTATCTCATTCCAACAATACAGAGGGCTGACATTAGACTTTCATTGTTAAATATTGGATTTCAGCCTGTGTTAGTAATATGGTCTTCAGATGTGATAGATCAGCTGATAACAGCTACATTCAGACAATTTAATTCTTCATTTATGGTCCGTAATGTACACCGGTGTTGGATGGGTGGGTTAGGTCAACCTTCTCTTTAAGGGCAACTAACCCATTCAGGGTGGACATGGGAAAAATTGTACGAGCTGCTTAGTTGAGCAGGATTTCTCTCCCCTGTGGGAAAAACGATAGCTCTCAATGTTTTTGCAGAACAGGGCTTCCAGGGTGTGGCCAGAAAAAAAAAAGGTAATAATTATACGGAACAATGTTACAAAGAGGGGGCTTTTCAAGGGGAGAGATGGAATATTTCAGACAGACTTTGAAGCTGTTTTCAATGGTTTGATGGAGATAACTTGAGGGACAGTGGGGATTATTTGATGTGTGACCCTGGGGTAAGATGTTTGTAATGATTTAAGTCATCTAAGTCATAGTTGTCTAACAAGTGTTGAATTTATGGCATCTGCATACTTATAAACAAGTGCAGTTAGCTTAACTTAACCCTCTTTAGATGACGGGGGGGGGAGGGGGTAAGCTAGTGTATGAAACTGTTCTTTAAACAATGGCCTGACTGTTCTTTTTGAAGGGGATGAAACAATATATGCTGGTGTAGGATATGTTGAAAATTGGGCAAAATCATAATACAAAAATACACAAAGTTGCTAAAGTTAATTATTAGCGTGAAACTGGAAAGAAACTGACAAGATAAAGGCAAAGAACTGCCACTCCATAAGTAACTTATTTCTTATACTTGCAATATCTACTCTAATTTCATTATAGAATTATTAATAACAGAGGCACTTACTAAAACATTATCTAAAAAATAAAGTGCATCAACTAAAAAAAGATATTTCTGACTCAAACTTTGGCTAATGAGATGAATGTCTTTGCTTTCACCATCATTTAGTTTAGAGTCCAACTTAATTAAGCATTAATGTTTTTCTCATTAATTGGCACTGATTTAAAAGGCTGGTTCTCGTTTTGACCGGAGATGTCCTGAGAGCCAATCTGAAAAAAAAAAGTGTTTTCTGTGTGGAAAAAAATGGCAAAGTGAACCAAGTGTGCGGAAAAAAAATTGACAGAAAAGAAAACAACACAAGCAGAAACTCGTCCCTCAGTAGGAATGGAGATACAGAGAGCAAACAGATAATTCATTGCTATATCATATATCATAAGAACCACTTCTACTTCTGCAATATGTTTTCTTTCTGTGGCTCCAGAAAAACAAAAAACACTGCTTGTAGTGGTTCCTCTGATTTTTATCTCAAGTGTCTCTGTCGGCACTGACGACTCTTGAGCTGAATTATTTGCAGCCAGTTTCAGAAACATTATTTTGAATTTTTTGTCGTACTCTCAGCATTTTGCAATTTATCTATGGTCCAGTTGCTTCTTCAACGCTGAAATTTCCTTCTAACATAAATAATTTATTTTTCTGTATTAATGATGCCTCAGTGGAGATAAACTCATAGCAACAACCCGTTTAATTATTTTGTCATTTGTAATCTTGACATCAAAACATTTTTGGCACATCCTTTGTGAATGACTCACTCTATTTGATCAAACACATATACACACATACACACACACGCACACACACACACACACACACACACACACACATGCACATGCACGCATGCACAAACAAGCAAGAAGTAATCTTGATTGGCTGCTATGGGGTCATTTCACTGTCACACACAATCAGCTGTGTTTAAACGGTCACCACGGCAACTAATTAGTCTGTCAATAGCATCAAAGATGAGGTGCCAGAGACGACATCCAATCGCACTCAATTAATCGCAGGGACTAATTGAGGCCATATCAATCAATCGGCTCCTCATCTGAAAGCTTCAGTCAATGTCAAGAACACACAATGTTGACCACAAACGTACTCACACGCATTATTGTCAGGTTAACACACACAATCTGTATTCCCTTTGGCTGTGTAGACTTAGCTGCAATCAATCAAATCAGTTTACTAAGAACTAAGAGAAGTTGAAAGTCAAGAAAATAACTAAAGATCATAGATTTAGAGAGAAAAATGCAGCAGAGAGGAAGTTAAAAGACAAAAACAGCAGGTCAGTGAAGGAGTAAAGGCGAAAAGAGGATGAGCAGAAGTGTGTGTTCAAGGCAGCCATGTTTGGAATGGTTTATTTGAACTCTGGAGTGTTTACTCCTTTAATTTATAGCTCATTTTGCCAGACGTGAGTGATGTCAATCAAACCACTGACCGAGACTCCTAAAAGGGCAGCTCATACTGTAGAGCTCCTCCAATGGGACTGAGGTGCGGTTTGTTAGTAAGGATGAACGTGAACTGAACCTTCAATACAGAATGACCCCATAACACAAGGGGTTGTGGGAACAGGAGGACAGATGTCGACACTAAATTGCAGCTGCTCATCACCGATTAAAAGCAGAACATAACAGAGGCAAGGTCGTTTAAAAAAACTGGATTGATGCTGACATACGATACTTTAACTACTTGTACATCCATGTGATTTGAGTTTGCAAGCCTTGGATTTCTTGTATGAGGCAAGAAGGAATTTCCAGAAATGTGATTTCTCTTCTTTCTTTTGTTTGCTTTAATGCACTTAAAATTTCATTTTCTGCATGGTTTTCAACACATGGTGCTGAATGAATTGAAAACCAAAACAGAACAAACTAAATATTTTGTCAGTGCTTTACATTAAATACATCTGTTTGTTAGATGACAACATAGGAAATGCCAGAGGAAAGGAACAAGCATAGTATTAGTATTATACAAACAAGATATGAGGAGGGAAATAAGGACAGGATGAAAAAGATGGCGTGCATCTATAAAGACGACAAGCAGGGGCAGGAAAAGGGAAGAGGAAATGATTGACGAATGTTTGGAAGGAGAAAGTGAAATACATAAAAAATAAGAAGAGACAGACATTTTTTAAATCAGATTTTACTGATGCGCCCTTGAACACAACACATATGTGTGCACGGAAAAAAAAACAAAAAACAAAACCCTGCTGCTCAGCTGCTGCGATAATAAAAAACATCAAACACTTTCTATGCATCTAATGAAAGTAGAGGTTGAAACATGAAGGAGAAGACGGAACAAGAGATAATGCACCCATCCAAGAAACAGAGAATAAAGACTGAATGAATAATAAAGCGAATGAAACAATAATTCAAATTAAAATGACACTGTGCATGCTGTTCTTTTTTCGTGAATCCCCTCTGTGAGATATCACCTGATCAGTGGCAGACAGGACGCCGCTCATGAATAAATGGTATTTGAATTAGCAAGCTTTAATCATCTTCTTTGCATTGCTAAACAACAATGTGATTTTGAAGTTGCTCTTTGTTAACCTCATGAAACACACACCTGCGTGTGCGCCCATGTGCTCATGGACAAGTGGTTAGCAAGGTTACTTTTAAATGCTAATGTGTCACAGATTCAACTAGCTGCACACAGTGGCTCATAAATCATAATGAGAACAACAACAACAAAAAGGTAGAGAGAGAGAGAGAGAGAGAGAGAGAGAGAGAGAGAGAGAGAGAGAGAGAGAGAGAGAGACAAACCCAGGTTGGAGAATGAATATTTTGTTAAAATGTCTTTTTATTTTTTTTATGTATGAGATAACAG
>JAPZDV010000011.1:5186374-5201721 GCA_029814665.1 Acanthurus lineatus | reverse complement strand
AGAGAGAGAGAGAGAGAGAGAGAGAGAGAGAGAGAGAGAGAGAGAGAGAGACCTTCCCAGGTTGGAGAATGCATATTTTGTTCAAATGTCTTTTTCTTTTTTTTCTGTATGACATAACAGTAGCAAACATATCATGTTCACATGGATACTTGACATGTTTAATAATTCTGTCAATTACTGAACTAAAAATACTGACTGTAATGGCAATCCGAAACAGAGAAATTCATAAAATTCTTAGTTTGGTGCCTGGCTTTTACTGCTGCATTTTTACTACCTTGTAAAGTCAGAAAATATCAGTTTTAAGATTCAAGTTACAAATCTAAAATTTAATATATTTTTTTAAAATGTCATTATATCATGGTGCATGCTGCTCTTTCCGTCTTTAATTCAAAGTGAAATAGCTGTTCTAGCACCTTTAGTGCCTGAAATATGATGTATCTCTGAGTGACTCAGATGCTCAGTAACTTAAATGACTTATTGAACACTGAGTCTTAGTGAGCTTTCTTTAGAGAACTGTTAGCCACCAACACCTCCCTCACCCACAGTGTCAAACAAGGAGGTGGGGGAACACTCAGAAACTGAGGCTGCAACTGCTTACGTTCAAATGTATCATATAATTCGAACCTCTAGCTTATTGCCACATATCATGTTTGATAGGATAAAGTTTTATGCTTGCATGTTATGTTTAAGAAAAAACATGAAATGGATAGATATTTGTACAAAAGTACTCATAAAAGAATCTAAATTAAAAAAAAACTCTAAATCACAGCATGAAAGTCATGATATATTTTGTTTTTGAGCACTATGTTGTTGTCTTTTTCTTTTTTCCACTTTGCTCTATACAAACTGATAAGAGCAACCAGAAGTTTATTGTAGTTCTCTCTCTCTCTCTCTCTCTCATACTCTGTCTCTCTCTCTGTCTCTTTCTCTCTCTTTCTTTCTCATACTCTGTCTATGCTTTCTCTTCTCCTGTGGCACTATTCTAAACCTGTCACACAAAAATTCTGGTCTCACAAAAAGAGGATCATTGTCACAGGAGGGCACGTGCACACACACACACACAAACACACACACAGAAAAGTGATGAGGGACAATGACATCCAGTGGCCTGGTTGCTAGGATGCAGAAGCTGTAGTAATTGCTATTTGGTTGTGTTAGCAGCCTCCCTGTTGATTGTGTGTGTGTGTGAGTGTCTGTTTGTTTGCATGCATCCTTGTGTGTGTGTGCACATTCATGTCTTTCTGAACTCATGTGTGTTTATCATGGATTCTCTTGCTATGACAACAAGGATGAATGCCTTTTCTTCCCTTGCAGCAATTCATCAATTTCATTCAGTTTCTTGTATGAAATTCAGACCTGACCTCAATAAAAAATACAAAATGACCAACTTTGATGCCGTTTTAACTGTCATGGAAATTAGTTTGATAAAACCGAGGTGTTTACTGAACACAGCTGTTGGGATAACAAAGCCATGAACTGAAAACAGCTAACAAACTAACCTGTCTGTCTCTCTGTCTATCTATCACATTTCATTTAGCTCAGCTCAAAATCACGTTTTTCATATTAGAAATCCTACTGGGAAGAACTTGATCCTCTTGGAGTCTGCGCTGCTCTCAGTGGCATAACTCGTTTAAGCAGATGGCTTTGGCCTCTACTTGGCTCAGCCTGCCAACACCGGGCTCGCTGCATTTTAGATTAGCTGAGTCATGTGTCATGGGAGAACGAGGAATGTAAATAAACTTGTAGGACAAAGTCATAGACAGGCAGAGACAGAGACGCTGTGGTGCCTTTCTGTCCAGACCAGCTGTCGTGGCTAACGGTAACGTAATTGTGGTGTAATATTTTTATCCGGCGCGCTCAAGCTATCCCGAAGCATGAATGCACATGTGAGTGTGTACGTGCCTGTTTGAAGCGAGTTGAGTGAACTACAATGTAAATATGCAATTTAATATGTACGTAATTACGGTGAACATTCCTCTCAACAATATGTACAATATGTGCACTTCTATGTCTCATTAAAAGTAAATGAGTGAGTGCCAAGTTATATTGAGCATATTTAAGGAGTGGCTTTGGTCCATTACCATTTAATTATGTTTTCTTTAAGGGGGTTTAGCTTTTTTGGTGTGACATTTTATACGCATGCGCTTAAAGTTCAGCGGGGCATATCAGACATTTGACAAACTTTTGGATCCTTTTATTTGAAAGGAAAGCAATAAAAAACAAAACAAAACTTTAAAAGACTTGTGTGCGATCTACATGTTGTGTGTATTTCTAAGTTTGTGTGCCCTTTATTGCAATGCGATATGTTTAACAGAACTTTCAGTCTAGTTTACACAATTGTTGAGACTTACTTATTAAGTGCATACAAATTGAAGCAAGTTGCACACCAAGCACACCCTTCTCTCCTTTCCTTCTTTTTCTCACCCTCCCATCCTTCTCTTACTGATAACTGGTCAAGAGCTGCTCCTTAACATGAGAGAGTTGAGGGTGTATGCACATTCACACAAACACACACACACAAAACACACACTGCACAAAACAATGATGCCCTGGCATTCCAAGAATGTCTCTGGGCCAATTGGAAACAGCCGTGTGTGAAAGATGAATGAATGAGAGCAGGATGAATACCTTATGAGAGCAGGATGAGTTGATACGTGAGAGAGAGACACAGAAAGACAAAGGTGAAGAGAAAGAGGAAAAGAAGTGTTCAGAGAAAATGAAAAAGTTTAAAAAAGATAAAATTGACATCAAATTACATGTTTGTCTTTGTAAAAGTTTGTTGTGCCATGCTCTCTGAACACTGTTGACACTTAACTGAAGGATATATAATGAAAATGATGAGCAAACCTACAAAGAATGAGATACAAGCCAAACTAGAATGATTCCTTAAATGTCCATAGAAAGGTGAAAGTGTGTAACAGGTTTCTCTGACCCCTGTAGCTCTGGAGGTCAGACACAGGAAGACAACCATTATACCTGGACACTTAGAGCATCCCCCCACCCGATTCTCACTCTCTCTCATGCACACATGCCCACTTAGCCACCTGACAACGCTAATCTTTCTCAAAGCTCAGGACTAATGTTTCACAGGAAATCAAACAAGACTCTCAAGCAGCTTAGCACATATGAACAAGATAACACCTCAAGCACATATTTTAACTTCTCAGCTGCTTCCTTCCTCAGAAGAGACCTCTCATGGTAAATATTGCTGAGATGACCAAATAGGTTTCTTTACCAGAGACTTAAAAATTCACTCATTACTGGAATCTGTGAATGTACAAATCCGAGTTTTAATGTTTTTAAGAGAGGCTAATACCTAGCAGCTCCTTTCCCACTTGTCTCAGTTCTTTTGGTCTTTCCCAGTCCCTGCCATTTGTAACTAATATCAATATTATTTGCTTCTCTCTGTCTTACTTTTGTCTGCTGTTCAGTATTCATGGTATGGCTGCTTCACATCCTATTGGAAAAGGAAAGGGGCCTCTAAGTTCAGGGGAACTACAGGGGGAAACAAGCAAATAAAATAGTATCCAAAAGCCAGAACTTCTTAAGATTTCTTTTGTATTTGGCCTTTCAAACACATAAACGCATTTATTATATCATAAAGTTCTTTTTTCATTCATACTTGAATGTAATTTGGTCCCCTGGATCGTACTTAATTTGCCTAACATGCCTAGTGGCATTGAATCCAGAAGCTTACGAGAGGCCAGGCATTCCTTTCATGCTACTTCATCCCGACCATATTTCATTATTATTTATTTTGACAGCCCACTGAAGATTGCCAGGAAAGTTGGGAAACAGCGGAGTGCCACTCATGAGTGATTTGTTCATTTAAAAGTAATCTTCTTAGTGAAACTGGAAATTGAATTTTTTAAGCTGTAGCCTCACACTGACTGGACCTTTCTCCACACGGTTACAACTCTGTTTTTCAGTGGCTGCATTCATGCCGCAAGAAAGATCTGACATCGGTCATCGCAGAGGACAAATAAAAGCAGAAAAACAAAATCATTTGCTTCATTTTCATACTTCATTTTTTCTAAAACTTGACTGGTGGCAGAGGAGAAATTTATTGTTAAACTTTAGTGATTAAATGGTCTTCCATTCCCTTAGAACAGAGCCTGGTTAAGACTTAATTGCCTTTGTTGGGGCACTGCAGCAGGTCACACACCTTGGCTAACAGGACTGAGTCTAGCACCCTGCCACTCTTTAAGTAATACAAGATGACACTCAAAACCTATGGTATGAGCAGTCATAGTTTTATCCTTTGCAAGTGAGAGATAGAGGGCAGACTAATTATTTCCCTCTGCTCTTTTCTTGCCTTATATTCGGCCGTTATGCCAATCACTTTTTGTGTCAGGTGTGGGTAAAAATCCTCAACACTTTCTACGTAGCCCTTTATAGTGCTAATACAAGAAATACAAACTCTCCGTAGACGTTTTCTGCCTCAGGATCACCTCTGTAACAACTTCAGGCAAACTTTCCCACTTTTATCTGAGTCAAAGTGAAGGGTAAAGCGCAAGTACATCACACTGACGCTGGAGAAAGTTGTGGGTGAAGGGAAGGAATATGGAGGAAGATACTGAGGTGGACATAATGCCAGCACACTAATAAAACTAGAAATTGCCATTCCATCACAGAAAATCCTGTCAACGCTACTAAGCAGCAGCATTTTACAGTGCAAAATTGAAATTTGAGTGTGTTAAAGCTCTTCAGTTGAGATGTCTCTAGTCTCGCTAAGAGGTAAAGCTCCATGTCACAGTGGCAATAATAGCCTCTGGCTCTTTGGCTGCCGTGACAATTGCCTCTTAGCTGTGGTGTCAATGATTTTGAAATGAGTGACAGGCTGGGATTGACCAATCAGAGATGTCAGTCTGCCAAATGAACAAACACCTAACCGCCATCACTCACAGGCGGGCAGGTACAAACTGAATCCCTGACGCCTGAACTGAAACAGCTGACTCCTTTAAATTTAGCTTTCAGATTCAAAGTGAGACAGACAGACAGAGAGACAGAGAGACAGAGAGAAATCAAAAGTGTCTGTAAAGCTTGAGGCCATCATTGTGTATTCAGCCAGCTGCTTTGTGCAGGAGCACTCTGCTGTCCTTTCACATACACCATGTTCTCTTTATGGAGTTATGAAAGGTGTCACATTACTGTGGAGGAACAAAGGCTTGTTCTGCACAGTCTGAAACCTTTAGATACACATATATGCGGATAGAGAAAGGGCAAACAGGCAGCCGCACACAAACTGTGACTGCCTAAAAGCAAAAAAGAGCAGACTAGTGCACACATATAGCACACAACCAACAAAACCAAGCAACAAAGACAGATGGTATTTTTTTTTATGCAGCTCTGCAGACCTTCAGGCATATATAACAGTTTTTATCAGTGATACTGTAATATTGTTCTAATGGAATGTTTGCACAGAGACTTTAAGCTGCATGGTTTCAATCAGGTCCTCCACACACCAGCTGCGTACTTGTCGATCTAACCCAGACCCCCGGTCAGCCATGCTGGAAGATCTCAGCTCTTTGGGGTATTAGGGGAAATTGAACAAACAGCAAAATGTAACACCTCGGCAGTATCCACAAGAAATGGCTAATAAAGCCTCAGTGCTGCTTTCACATTTTATTTCAGCCGATTAGCTCATAATACTGTTGTTGTGGAAAATAACTCATTCCCTCATTAACGTCCTCAGAAAAGAGCTGCATTCTTTGAAAGGTTAGAGCAATAATAATTCAAGATGGTTTAAGATTTAGCAGGATTTAGATTAAGCATCTTGCAGGTTCATTTGAACAAACTTTATGAGAGATTACAGGGAACACTAAAATTTTTGCCTGACTTCAAAGAGTACCATGTTTAAGAGTTAAAAAGCATTGCATTTGTCTACAAGGACTTGCCTTGATAGAGCCTGGCAGTAATTTAACATGTTAGAATTTCTGGAGTTTTAGTAGAATTTTATCACAGTGCAACAATCCATGCACTCTGCAACACCCCTATCAGCACGACAGCGCCATCTGTCTATGACTTTCAAAACTGCTACACATCAGAGTTGTAGTGAAGTCAACTGACTTTATTGAGTCACCAGTCACTAAACAAGTCAGTACCTTTTTGCCATGTGGTCCCATCACTGGTGACAGAGAGAACAGTTGTTGACTTAGCTGTAATTGACAGCATATAACAGTGTATACAAAAGACAGCATCTGTCTTTTTTTTGGCATGTACTGTAATCTTAAGCCCTGTCAAAATCACATTCAAGACATTTTAAAGCCTTCAATTCTCATTAACGGATTTTAGACCTTTTAGGACTCAAGAAATGAACAGGGATCTTTAAGTCTTCTGCTGAACCATCAATTCAAGCTACTCTGCCCCCTTCATGAGCTTTATGGCTTTGTAACAATGACACCTGACTTCTGTCTTTACCTGCATCACAATTACTATGTCTACCAGCTTTGCCACATGAACATAAACATGCCATTTTGAATCACTTGCCTAAATAACTGATGTATTTATTTTTCTTTGAAGGACTTTTTTCATTGTGAAATACCACATTGTGTTTCTATTAAAAATTCTGCCATCTACATCAATGATTTCAAGGTTGTGCCTTATACAGCTTCAGGGCAACATTACAGCTTTGCATAGAATTTCATGTAAATCTACACAAAATTATTGATTTACACTTTGTACAAGAAGGAAATGTGTGAAATGTGAGTATGAGTGCTGATGCTGAAATTCAGAGTGAACTTTCCCCTCCGCAGTGGTTTGATTCAGTCGGCTCAGAGTAGAATGACCTGGTCGCTGTACATCACAGATGCGAGTTATTGCTTGTCAACACAAAAAGCAAGCTTCAGAGCAAGAAAATGGCAGCGTGAAGAATAAAAGGATGCATCCCTCTGTGAAGATTCCAAAGCAGACAGCCTAATCATAAAACTCAATTCCCTCGTCCTTGAGAGAAAATGTCTCTAACATTTGAGTCTTGGAGTAAAAGAACAGGCAAGGAGACGAGGTAATTGAGGCAATAAAGCAAGTGTAAGACAGTTTCCATGTTTGAATAAAGGGACAAACAGTGATCTCATTCCCTCAGCAGTGTTTTGGCAGAGGCACAACCACAACAGGCTACTCTTATCACACCTATCTTCATTCCTTTGAGTCCCTGCTTGGATTCAACAGCAAAGAAAAAACAAACACACAAGCTGATGTCTCAGTTTTTTGTTTTTTTTTTAGCGTAACCCTGAATCAGAATGATGGGTTGAAGTGATGCATGCTTTTTCCTGGAAGACACCCCCCCTTGCCTTTCATTCCACTCTAGCTTCAGCCAACTCCACCTCCTGAAGTTGTTTTATATGTGGTGAAAAATGGAATTTTGAGGGCAGATCTGAGCAAAATACAACAACATTAAACAAAACTATAAAATATGAGCTTTTCTTCCTTTTTCCCTGAAGGATTTGTAATGTACTGAAGTCTACTTTACTGAATTCTAAGGACAACTGCTCCATCTTGGCTTGAGATCTCTTACATAGAATTTGACACAAGTTTTCACAGGTTTGCAGTTCAACAAAAGACTGATGATGTTCTTTTCTTACATTTTGCTTTTTGGAGTGTTAAAACTATAAATAAACAAAGACATGAAAAAGTCAAAATAAAAGAATTTGTGCAGCTTACATGTTTTTTTGCTTTTTACATTTTTTTCCCTCTCTTATAGTATTTTATGACCCAAGTTGGGAACCACTGCTGATTTTAACTGTTCCTCTGTTTGCCTGTGTCTCTTTGCATGACAAGTACAAACATTTATTTAGAAGCATTTACTTCATTCTGTCCATGCCCTCGATTTGAAGTACAGTTCATGTACAGCAGTTGCTACACTAACAGACATACAGCTACATAAATTGTAGCTGGAGCTATGGGGTTTGTGTTGCCAGTACCTACACTTTAAAATCACTGTTTCAGAGTTTTATCTTTTTTATTTTTTTAAAGCAACAACTGCTGGGTATATTACATTAAGATCAATAGTTGTTCTCTTTCAGAGTCAGAAATAATGGCTGGAGGCAGGGGAGAGTACACTGCGCATCTTCACATTCTTTCCGTCTCTCCTCTCTCTCTTTACCTTTTTATACCTGTTTCTCTTTATTTTGTTTCTTCTGTCACTCTTTCTCATCACTCTTCTGTATCTCCTTAACTTTCTCCTGTCCTTTTTTTTTCAAAGGTGAGTTCAAATAATGGGAATCAGTCAACCTAAACCTCAACTCATTATGATCTATTATTTGTTGATTACCAACAGCTTTATTGGCGCTCAGTGCAGCAGCTATACAACAGGGCTTTCAGATTGCAACCTGACATTATATTTTTTAACCAAGCTTTTTTAAATGAGGGTTGGATTGCTGAATAATTTGTGATTGCGAGTGTGTGTGCGATCAAAAGTTGTATGGTATTGGCAATTTCTATCTATTAATAGTCTAATTTACAGAGAAAATTCTTTTCATTTTGGATACAAAAATGTTAAGAGAAGAGGCAGGCAGACGGTGAGGATGAGGGAGACGTGTGTGGGGGGGTTAAGAGAGATTAAAAGCAAGGAAAAGAGCTAAAAAAGAAAGTGAGTGGGCAAGAAAGAGAAAAAAGGATAAATGACACTCATTGTTCCTTCCTCTTGCTGTCAGTTCTCAGTAATGCTAATCATTAGGCTAATCTGACAGGATGGCACACACACACACCCACACGCACACACACACATGCACACACACACACACCACGTCCCCTTGCCCCCCCTGTGTTGCATTCCAGTGCCCAGTGTCAATGAGAGGGAACCGCCACATTACATGGCTGTTTGTTCCCTTTGTATCCTCGCCTGCAATGCTATTAGGAACAGAAAGTGTGTGCATGTGTGTGTGCGTGCATCTATGCAAATTTGGACTAAGTAGACTTTTTTTTTTAAATAGGGGACTAAGATTAATTTCAATTTAAAAGTCACTGGTGTTGAAACACAGTTTTTATGGAATAAATCAATTCTTCATTTTGCCAGGCTTACTGACACCATGTACTTTTGCTGCAGCTGCTGTTACTTTATTACCAGAATGTGACTAAAAGCAGACTAAAAAATGAAAAATGTTGCTTCACTTCTGGCTTTGCTTTAATGAAAGAAGTTTTTTGATTTGAAACAAAATTTTTCATACTGAGACTTATTGTTTTACTTTAAAAAAACTAATTCTGACAGTGTGCCACATGACTGTGTCCCTGGTTGTGGTATGTAAACATAATCTTTCAATCTTTTAATATGAATTGGGCTTGCAACTGTGCTCCTTTTCCTGGAATATCATGGAGTAATACTTTCTCCTTGAAGGGGGCGCTCTTGGTGCACTGTTTAGCTTTTTATGCAAAGGAATAAGGGTTGGCTCGGAATATTTGCTGTGGTGATAGAAAGGTTGGGGTCAGTGCATCCTGTACAGTATGATTTTATTAACCGAAGGCTTGTTTTTAAGGATTTATTCTAAAGTTAATTTCCATAAAATCCGGTCCTCTTAAATCTCAACCTCCTCTTTTCACAAAGTAAACAGGAGCAGAAAAAGTTCTTTAAAGTCTCCACAGCACCAAACCATTCTCAGTTAAGAAGGCCACACAACATTGGGCTTAAGTGGGATGCAGTACCGTTAAATAAGTATTTGTGTGTATGTGTGTGTTTGTGCGTGTGTGTGTGTGTCCTGAGGGAAAAGAGGTATCTTGGTTTAGAATAGGTAACAGTGGAATGTAATTGAGCTGAAAATTGAAAAGCTGAGCCACAGCAAAGCCAAGTTGGTGTGTGTGAATGTGTGTGTACACAACAGTGTGTGCTGTGCAGGTACGCTTTGGAATGTCTGTGTGTATGTGTGTGGGGTTTTTTTTGTGTGTGTGCACATGGTTTTCTGTGTGTATACCTGTGTTTGTTTGTGTTTTAAACCAGAGTGAGATGCCAGTGTAATCCTCACACAGCCAGACCCCCAAGGATAACAGAATTTACTGCTGTGTGGGTGAGCCACACAGGCATGCATAAGAGAGTGTGTCCACGCACACATACACACAAACACACCACACACACATATATACCCCCATGCCAACTACCTGAGAGAGTAAAGAAGAGGAAGGATGAGAGCACGCTGGGTCTCGCTTCCCTTCTCCTCAGAAACACTCGCTTGGAAAATTGGAAAGAGCTTTGCCATCTCCTCTGGGCATCACTTATGATGGTTCATTTTACACAATATACACATGATATACCGGGCACAGAAATAGGTCATATATGCTGTTACTTAAGAGCATAAAGTATTTATATTTTTTTATCATGTTTCCAGGCTGTCAAACCCTGGGTCTCCTTGAGTAAATATAATAAATCTTTTTTAAACTACAAGCTGAAGTCAATGATTAACACAAGGCAGAAAAGCACTAATGTAAGATAGAACACATTATGTGATGGAGGTGAAGCGTCCTGCAGAGTCTGAGATGAGGTAATCCCAGTTTAATGCATCATCTATATAAACAGACGTGACGGCTAATGGCCACTAGGTGAAGAGAGAGACTTTGAGAAAATGAGTTACGTAAGACAGTAATTGAATTGAACAAGAATGTAGTAGCCTAAAGGCTTCTAATAATGAAAAGAAGGTGACTGCAATCTCCATATTTAGAAAGTTTGAACCTAATACACACCTGTTAGCTACTCTGAATACTCTTTCTTGGAGTTATAGGGTAAATGGAATTAGTGTCAATCCCTTGGTAAAGATGCGGTTCAATAATTCAAGCTTCAATTTTTTTTGTGAATTCTTATTTTGAGCACAGCATTGCTGTTATAAAATAAAGCTTGGATGCACACAGTGTAGCCTGTTTCGCACCCACACTTCCTGGAAAAACCATATATGGTGAAACTTCAAAAAAACAAATGCACCATTTGCCAACTAGGTGCCATATTTTTCTGTTTGAAGAACAGAATCTAAAAACAATAACAATGTGCTGTCCACATGTAATCCATGCTTCTTACTTTGTGTGTGTCAAGACAGGTAGTTGTTTCTTATAAATTTTCCACACTCTTTGAACCACTCTGCATACATTACATACCATTCAAATTATGTTTCTTTGCTACGAGGGAAATTGGACGCACTCTACAACATCAAGAAAATGCTTTTAAAATGTAATCAACTACCTATTAAAATTGTACTCACCATCCAAACTAATTAGTTACATTATTTAAGTTCCATCCCTCTGCCCTGCTCAATTAGGTTAACTTTTCTTTTATTTTTATAGATAAATAAAAACCATTGTGATTAAAAAAGCATCCAGCCTTTGGATGGGGTTTATTAATTGCATTTAAGGGGTTAACTAAAGGCTTAGCGAGCAATTGACACAAAGCTACCCATAGCTTCTCAACAGCTATAACCACAATATGTAAATAAGATGACTCTGTTAGTTAACAGGAGGCACATTTCCTGCTTTTTTGGTAGAGGTTATCTGCCTCTCCTCATCTTCCGCCCTGCAGCAAGCTAACACATCCTGAAACAGTCTGTCCTCTGAATGCACAGAGGAGAAACTGATATCAGTCCTCCATCCAGCTCTCAGTAAAACAGAAGTCCATGACGGAGGGCTACTGGGCTACTGGGATTGGTAACCATAATGTAATTACTAAAGTAAGCAAACACTGTGGTGTTTTGAGCCTACATATCACATTCCGTCTTTCCAAGTGAACGCCTTCTGTGTTTGAGGAAAATGGCGCAATTCTGTTGACTAAAGGTTGGTATCAGTGCAGGCCGGAGCCCTCACTGCCTCTATCACTCTCATTTAGATCAACATGAGGCAGAATCACTGAGTTTGTTTGACAATCTTGGCAGGTGGTTCAGCTCAAGAAGAAGCAGAAACAAAACTAAATAAGAAAAGAAAAAAAACCCAAGATCTTTGTTTTCATTTTGGTTCACATTCTCTTCTCCAGCTCACTGATTTCTTTACCACTTACCTTCTATTTGGTTTGCTATTTCATCTTTTCTCCAAGTGTCTTAGTGTTTTTATCTCTGTAAGTTCATGGCTGTATGTGTGTGCGTGCATGTGTGTGTGCATGCGTGTGTGTGTGGTCTACAGAGATGGTATTTGACTGCCTGATGAGCGAGACACACGGGCACTGACAGCTTCATCCATCAGCATGTCTGTCTGACGGACAGGCCTCTGTGGAGAGGTCACGCATATATATATATATATGTGTGTGTGTGTGTGTGTGTGTGGTCAGACATAAATATTCCTCTATCAGGACACACACAGTGACTCTGCCTTAGAGGGAATATCAATGTGATACTCTTTTCTTTACCCTCTCTGTCTCTGCTCTCCTTCCTCCCTTTATCTGCCCTCTTCAGCTCCTCTCATCCGATCCCGTCCTTACACTCCTCTTTTCTCATTTCCATCATGCTCCCTATCCTCGTCTTTGGCTAGATTTTCCACATCTTACATCTCATACCCTTTTCTCATCCCTTTCTAACCTTGGTATCAGCTGAAGTGAAGATTAAAGGAAAGAGGCAACATGTAGAAACATTTATTTTGTCGTTTTATTCTCCCCATTTATTCATGCACCTGCGCCGCTGGCAAGCTGGTTTATTCATTCGGCCGCTTGACAATCTTGGGAACTTTGCTAAATTCCATATCCATTCATTTACTCGCGCACACAAATGACAACATGGGTATGTGAGAACATGCATGCCAGCACGGCGTCGGAAGAAAGGCTGCTGTCAGAATCAAAATAGTTCCCTTGCACTCCACAGGGAAGTGCTCCCTGGCAACAGAAGCGACTAAAGGCAGTAATGAGGACACTGACCCCTAATTTCTGGACAAATTGACCCCTAAATTTTTGAGGATCTTTGAATGCGTTTTTCCTATTCACAGACAACTTTCTTCTGGGAACGTGATGAGTTTTTTTTACCGGTTACGTCATCGTCAACAGGAGATAATGCCTTCTAGGAGAACTGACATGGGAAATACATTGCTATCTGGTTCCATGGTAACTTGACGGAGCATAACTGACATCTGCAAATACGTCTTATTTCATTAACATTTGTTTCCAGTCTGCACATCATTTTGTCAAATCACAGCAAAATTGTAATCACACTTATGTGACATTATATCAAGTCAGTTTTTTGTAATTTCATGCCGGCTCTTTTGTCTTTTAAACTTCTTTGCAAAATACTGAGTTCAATTAACATCTTTCATGCCTGTAAGTTTTGCTTTTGCTTTTATATTGTTAATGTTTGATCTGTCATCTTTTGTAAAGCACTGTGTAATCTGGACTGTGACAAGTTGTACAAATAAAGACCATTATTCTGTTCTGTTTTGAATTAATTCCCACAGAATACACAATGAATCCCCACAGCTAACAATGTTCATGTCTCAGAAAAGAAAAGCAATTTTCCATGTTAGAGGTATGAAATTTACAGTTTGACTTGTTACAGAAACAAGTCAAAGAAAAGAAAGACTTGAATGTTTAGTTTTGGTGGCACTAAATTGATTCTATCTGATGATGTTTAGTTGAACTGAAATCTAACCAAGCTGTACTGTTGTATTATTTCTTAGTTATGCTGTAACTCATCACTGTGTCACACTGAAACTTTCATGATAAAATGGAAAAAAACAGAGATGGGTGGTCCCGAATGTCGCTGAGTCTGTCTCATGCAATTTACTATTTTGAGATGTCTAACATATCTGAAATTTTGAAAGGATAAAAGACCAAAAAAAACCCACCACAAACTTCGACATCCCTATAGGAATACTGTTTTAATGATGTTTACCAGAACTAAAATCTAGCCAACAAGTTTGGGAATTTGGTAAAATCAGGAGATAACAGAGTCTGATGTTGTGGCCCACCATACAAATATTAATAGTGCAATGTGTGATAGAAAACTAGTTTATCTGAACCTCTTTTTCCTTCCTATTATGCTTTTTTTTCCCCTTGTACTCGATGGGTAATCATACTTAAAGTTTTGGAACGACATTGTGCTTTGATGGATGTAAAATGGAAATAAAATTTTGCATTGGAGACAGTGAAAAACATACAATCCACTAACAAAAACTATATACATATGTATTTTGAAATTGAACATTAACAACAACAAAAATACTTTTATAAAATAAAGATATGCTAAACAAGGTGTTGGCAGTTCCTGTTTCAAATGTACCTATGGAGGAATTGTACACAAAGTTTTAAAAAATAATTTTTAAGATTTGTGGATGCCTGTTTAGTTAAAATGAGATCCTCAGAAAACGTAATTGACACTGAACCTTGAAATATGTAAATAGTGTTTGAGTGTTTATTTTTGATTGAGCAAAAAACTCTGAGAAGGTGCAGAATTTTTGATGCAATCTGCAGCAACTGGGCACTTAGGGCTTGTTAGTATCTTAATGAGCTGTGTGTCAAACCCTTGGCTGCTTCACCAAATGCTGACCGTGTTGGTAAGTAGGCCAAATCAACAGTCTTAATACACTTTCTCCTAACCAACATGCAGTGGTCCCTATAAAATCGTTTCTGAACCTTTTTAAAACCTCTACTCTTAAAAATATGCAGGAACTTTCTTTAACTTAAATATTGCTATAAATTCTTATCTCTTTCACAAAATTTCATGAAACCAGAAAACGCACAAGTTGTAACATCCTATCTAAAATTAAGGCTATTTCTTCATATTTTGGACACTGAAGCGCACACATAATTCTGTCTGTCTCATGAGATTCCCTTTTTTGACATTTCCAGAATATTTGCCACTCCATCCCCGGGCTTCCCTGTCTCCTAAACCTTTTCTTATCCTTTCTCCGGTTCCCTCACTGTCTCACTGTCTCTCTCAGTCAGTCTCACATTCCAGGCAGGCTTGCCCTCTTTGTCCTGAATGACATCACAGACATAAGGCCGTGACAGGCAAGACGGGGAGGAATGCGGGGCAAGAGAGGGACAAAATCCATAAAAGAGAGAGAGAGAGAGAGAGAGAGAGAGAGAAAGAGAGAGAGAGAGAATAACCAGATGATGGAGAGAGGGGGGGTGTGAAAGACACAGGGAAAACCAGAGAGAGAGGGAGAAAGAATTCCATTGATTCAGCAGGGCATGAATGGACTTCACAGAGGACTCCCCAACCAACACACACACAGACACGCATTCACACACACACCTCCCCAACCACTACAACCCTCCTACCCAACCCCTCCCCTCCCTCACGGCCTCTCTCTCATCCCTACGTCTGTCCCCTCCTTCACTGTTTGTACTCCTTTCATTAATCTCCTTTAGAGGAATCAGACATTCCCCCCCCCCCCCCCAAAAAAAAAATCACCATACACACACACACACACAGACACACATACACACAATCCCAAAAAGAGCA
>JAPZDV010000011.1:5156962-5186186 GCA_029814665.1 Acanthurus lineatus | reverse complement strand
GAGCAAGTTTTTACATATGCAGCAGTGAGCACATGTCTAACTCTTCAGTCTGGTGAGGAGGACAAAGTTTCACCATGCAGGCCAGTTCGGTCTGATCACTCTTTAACGACAAATACATCTGTGTTAGCGATCTTAATCATGTAGTTAGACTGAAACTGAGAACTTAGTGGAGCCAAACCACTCCATTTACTCAAAGTAACAAATTAGAACCGGAGACAAATCAATTAATTAGTGGCTCCAACGCTAATTGTGATAATTGTTCAACTTTTTTTAAATTTGAAAATGCCAAATAAACACCAGCTTTTCAAATGTAAGAATGTGTGACATAACATTGTTTCATCTTCCTGTGAATAAAATAAAGGCAGGTTCTAGTCAGAAGATAAACAAAAAAGCATTTTTCTTTTGTTGTGGTTGTTGTAGAGATGTTCTTCTTCATAAAAAATAGCCATGGCTGCTGTGGCCTTCAGCACTTAATAGACTGGGTGGTTAGACATCAGATTATATGTCTTGTAGGTAAAAGTGAAAAGTCAAGCAGTTCACTTCCAGCGTGCAGAGATGCAAGATGCAGTTTCACTTACAAAAGGCTCAGCACTCATAGTTTATTAAGATGCTCTTGACACGATGCTGACCTACTGTGGCTTTTACAAGAGACACCGTGTGAAGTCATTGAATCACAGAGGACCTAATAAATACTTTATACACAAAAAGTACAAGTTCAAGGTGGGTAGTCGCCATCAAAAAGTCAAGTCTGCTCGTTTATATAGTCTTCAACGCAAACAACTTTGTCAGAGAGCACTTCATGTTATTAAAAGGGAAGATGGCATAAAAGGATACGATGCGATCTCACATAAAAGACTACACACATTATAAATGTACAGTATATCAGTCACACTAAAAGCCAACAAAATGAAATGATTTAAGCAAATCTTAAAATTGAAATGGCTCTAATTTTTCAGAGTGCTTTCTTTAATGCAATTCTGCTACTTCAATACTTCAACCTCATGATGAATCATTTGGAAACAGCTGTGCTAACCAGGAGGATAACTGCAGGATATGGTGGTCTTCCACAGCGGTTACACGGTAAAAAGTAGAAAAGTGGGATAGATGCAGGATGTGGGGACTCCTACAATGGCTACCGCTGCATGAAACTCTAACTTTTGACCACAAAATCACACAAGACAGATTGCTTTCCCTGGGATATCTCAGCACAACCACATCAAGGCGAGGTTTTCGTTCTGACGGAGAGAAAAGGGGGGAGAAGGGAATCGCAGAAAAAGAGAAGGAGTCCGAGGAATGAAAACTGAAACTGGAGCCTGAAGGAGCGACAGAGAGTTGGACTTAAACAAAGTGAATGAGGGGAAGAAAACGCATCAGGCAGACTTCCATGGTGACAAATTAATTTGTTGTCAGATCAATAAGTCATTATCACATTCAAAACAGAACAGCACACACATTCATATGAAAGCACAACAGGGTATGCCCACATTCCACATACATTTATGCACACAAGCACACACAAAGTTTTAGGGGTTTGAGGTATCGAGCGGTTAGATGAACTTTTCTGAACCTCTGTGCTGATGCAGTGAAATAATTTCACCCCATTAAAAACAGCAGAGCAGCCTTGGCCAAACTAATTATGGAGGGTTCTGTCAAATGCAAGCAAAGAGGAGAGTAGTAAATAATATACTGTGCGTGTTTGGGTGAGTGTGTGTGTGTGTGTGTTGTTGTGTGCGTCTGTAACCACAGATGAGTTTAACATACACAAAAACCCATGGTGAGTACATCATGAATTAAGGATGAAATTAAGAAACGATACAGTCCATGAAATCCAGAATCAGCTGAAATGATCCGAACTGGATCCTCTTTAGTTTCCAGTCAATCGTACTTCCAGTCCATAAAAACTTCAATAAAGGCTCGAGTAACACAAAACAAAAGACTTGTAGACCCAGCTGTCAGATGGCGTATTGATGACTACTAATTGAACCAATTAAGACAACAACAATTACAGAAGAAATAAGAAAGACAATGACAGTCTGGCAATAATTACACTAGCTGTTAGATTAGTCCTCCTAAATGTATCCATTTAATTAACATAAGTCATACAGTATCACAGGTAGCCCCTTCAGGAGTAATGTATGAGCATTAATGAGTAGTTAGAGGTTTGAGCGTTTAAGGTCTAATCTGTCACACTTAGTATAAATAACATTAAGGGCCCCATGTAATTGCATATGTGCAATGACAGAAGAGCAGCAGGTCTCTCCACACACACACTAGAGCAAAATGGCCTTTTCAAAGGGTAAAGGTGAGTGAATATGGATACATATCTACATGTTCTAGCTACATACAACAGATACTGTTAATCCTTTACAGACTGTCCAGTTATAACCCTATGAAATGCCATTTTTGATGCAGATTTAAATGCATCTACTGTTTCTTGAGCGATTCATTATAATTCCCTGGTTTATACATTTGTCCATCATTACTGTTCATTTGCTTCAAATATTGTGTCTGTCCTCATTGCAAAAATCACCAAAGTGGCAATTAGAACAAAAACAGGGCCATAAAATCTGTAAGTGATCTTTTTTTTCTCAGTTAGTCTTATTTACAGTCACTCATTTCTACCAAATTGGGCTTTGCAAGTACAAAGAGGAAAGCGCATTTCACAGCCAAAAATGTGATGACAGCTGGACCATGCAAATACATATAAACCAAGCACACAATCTCGCACACATACTCACACAGAAACACTGAGCTAGCTAGTCATTAGTGTGTGACTGATGGTGTGTTATGTTTGAGCTGACTCATGACTAAATCAGGGCCTCAATGCAACAACAAGAGCTGATCACCTAGACAGTTGCTAATATCCTCTTTCATCCTGCTTGTCTGCCAGCCTGTTATTTCTTTTTTTTGGATACATTCCTGTCTTTTCAAGAGAAAAAAATGCATTATCATGTGTTATTTATGACTCACTTATTTCCTCTTTTTGTTAATTTCTCTGCTGCTCCCTTTCCATCTCTCTCTCATCACGCCTTCGCTGTGCTTTGTAAGACATTCAAACCCTTTCTCGATCTTACTTTAATCCTCTCTTGAAATCTGCTCTGCTCTTCTCTTCCCCTAGATTC
This sequence comes from Acanthurus lineatus, assembly GCA_029814665.1. Classification (NCBI taxonomy): domain Eukaryota; kingdom Metazoa; phylum Chordata; class Actinopteri; order Acanthuriformes; family Acanthuridae; genus Acanthurus; species Acanthurus lineatus. The sequence goes on along the minus strand of JAPZDV010000011.1, from coordinate 5,183,064 downwards.
CTTCCCCGTCTTCTTTTTTTCTGCCTCATTCACTTGTTTCATGATTCTCCCATTCTCTTTTTCAATTCTCTCATTCTTACCATCCCATTGATTTCCCTAATCTCTTCCTCCCGCCTTGTAGAGAGTCTGCTGCTCCATTTAGGGCATTTGATTAATTTGATAAACCGAAAACAAACCCCTTAACAACAATGCATAAACACACACTGTACACAAATTAATCCATGTGAGACAAGATGAGAAGGGGTTGGATAAAAAAAAAGAAAAAAGCTAGAGTAAAAAGCAGAGGATGGATGGCACTCTTGCTGGACAGAGAGCTTGTCTGTTTGTTTTACTTTATGGTTGAAATATTAAATATTTGGTTTACAATAACGTTAAGTGGCCTGGGTCTGAGTTATGGTGCTTCGGTGGCTCCTCTGGTTGTTTTTTTTTGTTGTTTATGGTTTTAAAATATTAATCTCCTGTCGTAGACTAATAAGGCTAAGTGGTTTTGGGGGAATGAATTATGGTCCATGCATCAGCTGCTTTTTGAAGCATTGAGCACATTTACATGCTCACAAGTTCATGTCCCATTCGAGGTCAGATTTGAGACATGCTGTCAATATGCATTCTCATTGTGAAGACAGCGTCAGATTAATTACACCCAGTCATATGTCTTTAATTATATTGAGGTACTAAAATTATCACAATTTATAGTTTTAACTCTATGGTTTAAAAAAAGGAATGGATATGGCTCCATTGAGAATTTGGTGTTCATTATGATGTTTTTCAATTTTTGAAAAGTATAAAAATACAGCTTTTGTTCTCTGTTATCACTCTGAAGCTACTGGGATGCTTACAAGGCATTTGCCAATTTACCCTTAGTCCTGTGATAATTTAGAGAACAACTTTAATAATAAGCTTTAGGCTGCTGCCGATGTTATCCAACTAGTTAAACCTGATCAGATGAAAACAAAAAACAAACCTGGAGGAGGAAATGTTAGGAAAAAAGAAAAACACTAGATAAACCTCTTAGATTTAAACCTCTTCAAGGAAAATATTTTGTTTTTACAAAACAAAAAGCAAACTTTTTTTTTGTTCAAATTGTTTATGATAAGAAAAAGTCCATGTCTTCTCATCTCAGCTGTTGACAGCTTCAAAAAGCCTCCCTATCACCCACTCAGTATTAAAATGATGAGTTCACAATGTTCTTCTGAGATGAGAACAAACTTCAGGATGCTATACTATGTGTGTTAGCCCTTATCTAGCTGTTCAAAATGTTTCAAAAAACTCTGTTGCTGCTGTAATAGGTAGCAAGGGGGGGAAAATGCACCCTAAAATCATCTGCTACTTGATCCTAGTGTGTACCTTTCATAAAACAGTGCTTTACCCCTTCACAAACAGTAACACTTTTGCACTGATGAGTTGTAAGTTGTCCTTTTAAAGTAAAACACCTGCTATAACCTTCAAAGCCAAAAAATGCATTGGCTAATTTTAAACAGTATTTCTGAGACATTTCAGTCTTGTTTTTGAGCTCACCAAAACATAACTCAAACAACCCTGGCCTGAATAAAGCATGCCCCCTCTAGAACTCTACACCTATCCAGCTTTGGCCTGAGGGAGGATGAAAAGCCTTGCATCTTTGGACATCACCTCTTGAACTTGGGCATCTTTAGATATCACAATCTGCCGACAGCTTCAGATCAAGTCCCAAAGCAATGCTGCCTGAATAACTTTCTGAAAATGTTGCAAGTCCAAATACTTTCAGCTACTCCATGAGAGGTGAACGGCGAGACAACACACACTGCATGTCGAAATAAATCTAATAAAAACCAAAACAATATATTTTTACTTACACATATACAGACACCACATTTAACCAAACTCCGGGTTACACAAAAGGCTCCACTGATGTCTTCTACCCTTTGACATGACACTTAATAGTTGGTATGTGGAGATGAAAAACAGAGCATACTAGATTTACTGAAAAAAAAAAAATCTAAAACTAGCTTTATTGTTTTGTCCTGTTATTTGTTGATGTTCCTGTGTGGAGTATTTTGAATTATATATAAATTTGCTTTGCTTTGCTTTTGTACGTTTGAGCATTTTTCTGTTTTTTTCTTTCTATAGCGTGCATTGGTTCCTGTCTATATGTGTGGTTTAAGTCTTTGGGAGGGGATTATGACTGGGTAGAATAATGGCTGTGTGATTATTAATTGGATTAACAGATTAGACAGAAGATTACGCCATGGCTGTCTTCATCCCTGCTGTATGCTGAAGACAGAGACTTGAAAAGAAGCAGACAGAAAGGATGAGGTTGACTAAGTAAGAGATAAAAACTGTTTGATGGAAGATGAACAGCTGCAACTAAGACAAGAAGGTGTAAAGAATGAACTCTGTGGCTCTATGGTCACAGCACAAATACTGAAAACTAAAGTACTGAAAGCTGTCACGAGCGTCTGGTCATTGTTTTCACTTGCAGTTATGGGTAAAGTTCTGAAAATCTGTGCACAAGTAAAGGCAGAATTACTTTCATTAAAAATAACTCAAGTAAAAGTGAAAAATACCATTTTAGATACTTAGTCAAGTAAAACTGAAAAAAGTTACTGCTTAAAACAGTTTTTAAAGTACAAATTTCCTTTTTCTATTCTAATATAACTTCTCTGATAGCTTGAAAAAGCCCAGGAGATCCCAATAGCAACGACATACCGGGTATTAAGCATTAGATTTAGATCAACATTTCTTGTGAAAAATTAACGTAACTTATCTGAGGTTAGCTAGTCAAAAGCCGAGATCTTTATATTTTTGTTTGGACAGCAGACAGACATGTGACTGTTCCCCTTTGTGCCCTCTCGCTCAATAACATACGACAGACTAGTTGGAACTGCGCTTTATTGCAAATGTAGTGACATAAAAAAGGTGGATTACTGTCTCAAAAAAATACTTGAGAAACAGTAGAAGTATAGCTTTAAAAAAAAAGCAACATGAAAAGTACTTGCTTCTTGTTTTTTTTGTTTGTTTCTATTGTAAAACTCAGGGATTGTATGATACAGGTATCCATATTGCCCTCTTAAACACCCACAACCATGTGAACTGTTCAACTGTATCTTATCATTTACGTCATACCATCAAATTCAATCATAAATGTTTCTGTCTCCTTGTTTTTGCTCATATTTACCCCCGCCCCCCTGCTGTCTGCAGGACATAACACCGGACTACCTCGACCCATCATACACCCTCACAGACTCATACTACTTAACTTAATGTTTAACATCTGGTCTGAACCCCAGGGGACCGATGGAGTTTGACTGAAGTGAAGCCCAGATCACCGTTTTAAGGTGGCCAGCTTTTCTGCACTGCACTTGGATTTGACAACACCTGTCACACTTCAACGGTTCTAACAAAAGAAAAAAAAGAAAAGAAAAAAGAAAAAAATAGGAATCTTTCTCCCAAGTGTGATGTGTAAAAAAGCCTTCGGAGATTTAGTGAAAGACAGCTCCAGTCTTCTGCCGCTGATCTCAGTCACTTCCAAACCATCTTTGCCAGTTACATACTTTACAATTGCTTGTAACATAATATATTTTGTTCTGATGAAAACATCCTGTAAAAGTATCCCCATGTATGGAAACCATTCATTATTGTTGTATTTCTATCTTATTTTGTTTATTTATTTTATCTTTTTGTGTGTGTGTGTGTTCCTGAAGTATAACCGCTTCCCAAAGTCTACACTGAGTTTGGAATATACTGAGGTTTCTGGTTTTTAGAGCTCCTGTGGCTAAACACGACCTGCTACCATTAACAACCACTGGACCTGAATACACACAACTGAACACACACGCTTATATACAGTATGCTCAATTATTTACCCACACAGTGGCAGACGGGACAAGGCCATGGACAGACCCAGCCAAGGCCACAGGTTTGCAGATTGCTTGTCATAACAACGCAACCTCCTGTCTGGTTTCGCACAGGATATCTGTGGTCGGAATGTTTTTTTCAGTCTAAACAAATAATAGAGTGTAGTTTAGAAAAACATTTATTCATTTTCCACTTTGAGCTCTTTCTGCAGGAACTCTGAAATGCAGAGATCCAGGCTATGGCGCAATATAAAATGCAAACTTGTCTGAAAAAAGATTCAGATCTTCAATAATTTTCAAGTTTTTGCCTGTAAATGAACTAAGTGAACCTGCAATTCCACATAAAAATAAATTTAGTGGCACCAAAATCATTTCATAGAGTATAAATTATTCACTCCTCACTATTTCCACCTTTTGTTTCTTTATTCTGGAATAAAATTAGAAAATGCAGAATCCAATAAAATGGTGGCAATCTCAGACACAACCAGATGAAAACTTTACTCCACTTCATTACAAACACTCCTATACAGTATGTCATACATGGGAGTGGACAAGAAAGGAGTGCATTAAGAAATCTAACATCAGAGATGATTCATTTTGAAATTTATTCATAGTGACATGAGCCATAATACACTTGTTCCTCATTATAAACACATTAGTGTGTTTCTGGCAGGTTGGGAGCCGGTCCGGGCCTGCTCTCTATTACAATGAAAATATCTTTAAGAGAGTAGCTCATTGTTCTCAAGTCCACTTAAATGCAAAGAGAATATATTCAATGAGGTATGATGCTCGTAATGTACTTTGCAAAGCTTTAATCTGACAGTGAAAAAGAGGCTCCCAACGGAGGTGGTGGTGGTGGGGATCTTCGAGAAGAAAGCTACAAGGACAGCAGGTTCAAAACCAAAAGTATGGATCACATTACTAATGTGAGTCCTGGGAAAGGGAACCTTACCTTTGTTCTTTGCCTTCTTTTTTTTTTTTTTTTTAACTCAAAGGGACCATGTGGAATCTTATTGTTCAGTGTCTCTCACTGAATCGTCCTTCAGCTATAACAAACACTGTGGATAAACTTTCTTTCTAATTTTAAATATCTGCAAGATTTAAATCCATGTTTTTTTATCAGCTAGTAGATCTTTTCCACCCCACATTTTGCTGGCACATTGCTAAATTGCTCAGTGCATTATAATAACCTGTCGAATGCCATCACCTGCAGATATAAACACACCTTAAGTGCCCTACATATACATTACATTTGCATCAGTGGAATCTGCAGTGAACAGAGATGTGTATTCCTTCATTTTCTTTCTTGTCTGTTGCACCTGTGTGTCCTAGTGATAGAAGAGCACAGTCTCTTGAACTTGATCAAAGTCGATACTTGTCTTACTTCAGTGCAATGACAAATCATTTTACAAGGTTTAGTTTTGTGCAACACGGCATTCACTGCCAGTTCTTATTACATGATCTTTTTTATTTCAATATAGGACAGTAAAGGTTAAGAAAGCCAAGTTATATAAAATCTATTTCTTATTTTTTCCAAATTAAAAAGGAAGTTTGAAGAAAGCGCACTAGCTTGCCACGTGTGTGTTAAAATGTGTAAGGTTGCATGCGTGTGTGCCACAGAATATCAAAGGGTGGGCTACGGTGTGAGCAAGATGCGGATGGAATGTGACATGACTAACCGCTCCGTGCTGTGGCACACAAATACCACCAACGTCACCTGCGAATGGACCTTTTCTCTCCTGTCTGAAGACTTACACACACATACATGCACACACACAGTCACACATATAGGACACTCACACACATATTGCAGTAAGATCAGACAGAAAAAAATCTGAAAGCTGTAGAGAGTCGTTGGTCAGAACTGTGCTGCCGATGATTGTGCGGTTACTTTGAAGGGCAATTTCATCTGGCTGACGGAAACATTTCTGTGTGTGCACAAGTGAGTGAGGGGAATGTGTATTTTTTCAACACCAGGGGGTCAGTCACCTGGGGTGTTAGGGAATTTTCTATCAAAATATTCCTGTGTAATTGTAGAAGTCCACATACAGAGCTGAACGTGTGCATGTGTGTGTGTGTGAGCATGCATGCATTCATTTTAGCTGCATAACCTGCAAGCGCTTCTCCGTGAGGCTCCATAGGCTCTGTGGTGTGTGTAAACGCGTGCATGTGTACATGTGTGCCGGCTGGCATGAGGCCAAAGTGAATAGAAGCATTGTTGGTGTTTTAATGCCTCCTTGTATTTGACAGAACATGTGCAGGCATATGAGCATGCCAATGAGGTGTGTGTGTGTGTTTGAGACGAATTGTGTGTTTGCATTTCCAGCAGAGGGATGAAGGAAGACCATCATCCACAAGACCTATTGTCCTTTTAGTGCATCTGTGTTTGTGAGTGTGTTTGTGAAAAAGGCAGAGAGAGAAAGAGGCAGATGTTATATATTTCCATGAAGACAGTCATTTCATGTTTCAGTTCAGGGAAATAAGCCCCACACACTGTTCCTGTATTTCCCTACTCTTTCTCAAAACAAAGCACTACAATTATCAAATTATGCCCTTGATGTGTTGCTCATGGATGGAGCTTCATCACCTATCCATCAGACCTTTAAGTCTGATAATAAACTCGTGAAACTGTCCAGGAGACAGATGATGGTACATCTTGCAAGATGGCTCGTACAACATTTGGATTGCGTCGCACGATTAATAAATAAGAATTACCTATTCACTGTGACTGTATTATACTGGTATCTGGAAAATTGGAGAAAAAATGCTGTTTGTCAAATAAATTTTTATTGTGTGTTAATTTAAGGGGCAGTATTAGTTATGAAATATTATTGTCAATGTTGTAATGATATTATTGCATCATGTCAGTATTTTATTTGTGAATATCATGGTTGGCATCAATATTGTTGTATGACAAACCAGCCTCTAAGAGGGACAGTCAAGAAGTCACAGTGGCAAGATTTTTTTTTTTTAACCAGGAAAGCCTTTGTTTTTCCCATCTAATGGCATTTTTTTTCAAACTTAGAAAATGCTTCAGCGTATTCTTTTGTTTTATTTGTTTATTCATGTATTTATATAGGTTAGGCAGTTTAAGCTTACAATGTTTTTAAGTTTTTGTACCAAATTTTTTGTTATGATGTACATAAAGCACAGGTTTATGACAACTGTAATGGTTTTAAATGATGTAAGAAGATTTCTGCTTGTTGGTGATAGTGGATGTCATCTTTGGTCTTAAAAGTGCCTATTATAGAACAAGAATAATGTAAAAACTAATTTGATGTCAATGCAAAAAAACAAAAGAAAACAAAACAAAATTTGGCATTACAACCATTCTTAACTGTAGCTGCTCACAATAATCTTATATAATCTTATAAAATCTTAGCACAGATGCTGGTGTCCTTTGGAGTTACTGTAGCTCTCTATCTCAAACCCTGTGTTTCAATTTCTTTATAAAATGTTTTTGAAATGTTTGCACACAACAGCGGGGAGGCAATTTCATTGCAAATAAGGTAATAAATTGAGTATTAGAAAGTCCGTACTGTGGGAGGTCAAGAGGTGATTTTTCCAATATTTGCCATTCAAAACTGTTTGTAAAATATATGAAAGCCTTCCCTTTGGGATAATTGCATTCCCATAGTCATCTGACAGTGGCATATATAGTGTTTTCCAACTGCAACATTTAATTAGGGGTATGAGGCACATTCATTCAGAGCACCACGCAACTGCACATGGCTTTTTTAGTATTTGCGGACTAAATAAACCCCCAAAAAATTATTAATTATGTAAGTGATAATGAATTCTAGTTTGACAAAGTGCAGTTTAATGCCTGCGGGCAAAACAAAAAATAAACATGGCTAAGGAATTTTATTTTATTTTTTAAAGAAACAAAATTTAAGCTTATAAAAGTTGGTGCGTTTGTTAGTTTGGATTTTTAGTTTGGATTTTTAATTATGAACAAGTCAGTGGCTCAACTCACTGGCAGTCCTCAGTTAAAATGAGGCCTCAGCTGCACTGACCCCTTTGGTCACAAAATTACAGATAATAATTACCTGATGGTCATACTAAAGTGAGTCACTCAATGCTGGCCACAATTTGCATTTGCCCCTTGAGTAGTGATAGCAACCCTTGGTCTAAGATAGTGAAATTAAAACCAAATCAAAAAACAAAACACCCTAAAGGTTCCATATTATGGTTTTCCCTTCTTCTTCCCTTCTTACTTTGAGCCATAAATGTAATGTAAATGTAAAGGGGAACTCCTGGAAGAATAACACATTTTCAGTCAACACAAGTATATACCTTTCTGTCTTTAACTACACTTGGTAAAATGGGGGTATGAGATTAACATTAAGCATCAAACTACAAATGCATAAAAAAATGACTGCATGTTGCATTCAAGTTAATTATTTTAGAGTTTGTGATATGAAAGCTAGCAACCAGCCTTCATGTCATCTTCGGTTGTCCTGGGAAAGTTCAGGACACTTGGTCTTATCTCTCTCTATTTTTCTATCTCTCAACTCTAGTTGATGAGACAAACTGTTAACAGTTAAGATACAAGCCACATGATCAGAAACATGAATGCCATGTTGAAATCAGGGAAAAAGAAAAAGGCCAGGAGATTGGTGACTGATTGAAAAAAAATGTTTCAACAATTTCAAGTCATATCAAGCAAAAAATCACAAAACGTGATGAGAAGCTTTAGAAAATAAGAAACAATTACATATAGGAACGAATACAAGCACAGCCTACGAGAAGAACCTGGCCAACCAGGGACCACCAGTGTAATTCCACTTAAAACCCCTGCCTGCCTGTAGTTGATTTCTTCCTTATTGCAAGCACCCTCCTTTCTCCCTTTCTGCATTCATTTTAGAAAAAAAATATGAAAGAATATATTCAAATATTTCCTGACATTCTGCACAGATTTCAGCTGTTTATTTCCAATAAAAGAGAACAGTGAAAAAGAAAATGAAGATTATTTTATGTTGTAGCAAAGTTTTCATCCTTCACCAGCAGCATGTGCTTATGTACATCTATATATGAATGAGATGGTGTTTTTAAATGTTTCTATTCAAAGGTCCGATTCATGCTTCTGCATAATTTTACAAACGGAAAGAAAAAAAGAAGGAGAAAAGCAAAAAAAAAAAAAGTGGAGACAGAAAGGAGGCAGAAAACGAAAGACAAGGCGTGAACAAGAGTCGAGAGCATGAGAAAGGATTGAGAATGGAGATAAAATCAAAGAAGACCAGGAGGAGATAAGGGCAAAAGTGGTGTAAATCCACAGATGAGAGAGGAAAGAAAGCGAGGGAGTGCATTGACGTCTGGAGAATGGTAAAATAGCATAGAGGGCAGAGAAAACACAGTGTGAAGAAAGCTGTCGGGAAGAGAGGGAGCATGGGAAAGAAGCAAAGAGGGCCTGACAGAAAAGGAGGAGTGTTTGAGAGAGCTTTATGTAGCGCTTGGGTGATGAAATCATGAATGACCCCCTGCCGTGGACCACTCTTTGAGGGTGCGTCCATCCTTATACACACACATACACACACACATTTAAAAAAAAAGGCCTCCAGACAAACAAACACAAAAACACAAAAGTAAGCTCAAACACACAGAATCCACATTCACACAAATGCATACATCTCTTTTTGTGTATGTTGGTCAGAAACACACACACACACACACAAATCCTACACACCAAATCCTCATCTCAACCGCCATCCCGAGCTCCCATACTGCTCTCCTGTTTTTTTTTCCTCCTCTCATGCATAGCTTCCTGCTCTCGCCTGCCTTCCCTTCACTTTTTTCTCCTCTCCATCGCTACTCACGCTAAACATAAGGTGACAGTCCGTGGCCAGAGAGGGATAGATCGACACAGAGGGAGGGAAAGAAGGAGACGGAGAGACCAGAGGCTATGAAACCTCTTGACAAGGGAAGAGGATAAAGGATAAAAAGAGTTTTGGTTGGAGAAAAAAATGGAGGTCTGTAAAGGAAAATGCTGCAAAATTCCAGCCACATTTTTGTCTACTAAATCTTCCTCTCAGTGGGTTTGGTACAGTATTTATCCTGAGCACCTGAAATGACAAAACTTGAATTTTTTGAATTTTTCCACATGATTTTGGAGCATAGCCATAAAAGCATAAGTGAGGTCGGGAACTGATGTTAGACAATGAGGCCTGGCTCACAGTTGGCGTTCCATTTCATCCCAAAGGTGTTGGGTGGGGCTGAGGTCAGCGCTATGTGCCGGCCAGTTGAGTTCTTTCACAAAAAACTCAGAAAACTATTTCTTTATAGACCTCACTTTGTGGCAGGAAGTAGTGTCAAGCTGGAACAGACAAGAAATTTTAACAAAACTGTTGGTTCAACGTTGGAAACACACTATTGTCTCAACTATGTTCTTATAATTTACAGTCAAGGTTTCTTTGAATTGGAACCAAACCATGAAAGACAACAAAGATGAGACAGGCCTGATGGTTATGTTGTCCACAAAGTCCATCCTGAAATACTTTAACGCTGTATATAAAACTTCAGGATCCACCCTGTGATATGATGTGTTTCCCTTATTGTAAAGAAAACTCACTTATTGTAGATGAAATGAGATGCCAAGGGTTGGGGTTATCCGTTCACTCCGAATTTTAACAAACATACAAAGAGAAATCCATTATTACAGAGAAAGAAAATACTCTTTTCTCCACTAACAGTGCAGCTGCAGTCACATCTTGCTTTTTAAATAAGAGACTCACCTTTTCTGTACTGCAAAAAATACCCCTCATTTTATCGCTAATGTCTATATATTTAGTCCTGTGCTAAGTGAATTTAATTAGCTCATTTTCTATGGGTTGTGAAGAGGTATCCTAGGAAACATTGGAAGTCAGTAGCTAGAAAAGTTGGACTTTCCAGATAAGGGCTATTCTGCTCAGCTAAGTGCCCGGAACATTACCTCATCACCACGTGGCTAAACAACATAGATACGGGTCCATGTGACTGATGGTACATTCAATTACAGAATGAATTATAGGTAAAATTAGAGAAGAGCGAGGGAGGGAGGAGCAGAAGGGAGATGCGATTTTCCTCTAATGCATCATGGGAAACCACATGCAGTGTCAATAAATACTGGGATTTTGCAGACAGCGGCATTTTGAGTTCATGGCCTGTTACATTTTACAAGCTTTTTTAGAGTATGTGACTGTTGGACAGGCACTAATGTCTGTAAAAACTGCACTCGGCAGATGAGCTCATTTAAAAAGGGTCCTGTTTAATTGCAATATGACAGTTTTTAGGATCTTTGAATGAATAAAATCAAATAAATAAAATCAAACCACTATTCGCAACTCTTGTCAGAGTTTGTGGGTAGGTGTAGTGGGCTGACATCCTCATGCAAGAAGCAAATGGTTAACTGTAAATTTAAGAAGTTAACTCCACTTTTATGACTTTTAACACAAAGTTAAGCTGAAGTTAACATTTGCAATAAAAAAAAATCTATAGTTTTTTTCTGTAAACATCTAAATTTCCATTTTTTGAAACTTAAGATCAGTCAATGTATTTCAAAATATAACATATGTAAGAGTAATTCAAATCTTAAATATGTCCTCATCGTATGATTAAGTTTAGGTTCTTTTTTTCTATATTATAAGCGCTTCTTTACAGACTCCTCCCTGTAAACCAAAGCAAATGCAAGCAGTAAATGTATGAGAGTGCATTACAAAAGCAATATATGAGCCACGAGTTTTCCATTTGCACAGTTGTCTTATGAAAACAAGATCACGGTCTGTCAAATTTAAATTGAGCAAATATTTCTGTGTAATTCCAATAGGAGTAGAAAGAAGAAGCCAGTGAATTAAAAGGAACAAGGTCAAGTAGGATGGAGGTAAAAAGTGGACATAAATATGGGGCTTATGGGAGGTGCGAAGTATAGTTGCCTTAAACCTCTCAAATCCCCTTATCAGACTCACACAGAGGACAAAACTGCTCTTTATGATGTACAAACAAGAGCCCGCAAGGCTGGGAAACAGCTGTAATGCACTGTCGTCATTGTAAAGTTTAGAGAGTGTTTCTATCTTGTTCATAGGTTTATTCCAGTGTATTTACAACCAGTATAATTTTCTTTCGGGGGTCAAATGTCTTTTTTAAAATAATTTCTTTGCTCCTGGTTTTATTTTCAAAAAGCAATCACTCGACAAACAAACACTTGTGTGGTGTAGAGAAGCAGCCATATGGGAGGCAAATACTTTTAATTACTTGCTTGATACATGACAAACAAAAAAACAACAACATAGCAACTTAATTAACCCTTAAGAGTCTAAGGGGATGTTCAGACACTGATGATTTTGTGGGAAGTATTTCATGATTACTTTATTGGAAAGCTGACTTGGTCTCAATATTTGCAGTCCAGTTGAAAAATTCAAACCGTCAGAGAAACAAAGATATGCAGGAAAATTAGTTTTAATATCAACCTAAACTATTTGTGCCCGCCATTAAACGCATTTAATACAGCTGACTGGTTTCCTTTATTGTGTTTTTATTGCTCGCTGCCATTAAAAAGCAAGTTCATAATTCAATTAGTTTAAACATTTTTGAGGCCATGTTATTCCAAGAATTCAAAGGGTATAATTCTAGCTTTGTTTACTATTTGAAGATTATGACAATGGTAAGCAAATTAATGTAGCGGCATTTCAAGGTGTCTGAACCTTAATTACATTTTTAATAAACGTCCTGGCATGCATGCGTATGAATATGTGTGCGCCTAAATTAGCCACTAGGAAAAAGCATTTTTATGTGTGTTGCTTGCTGCCTTGTTTGCTTTTGCTAAAGAGTAATTTGTAGACACACAGGCACATGAATACAAACAGTACATGATCATACACAGCAATACACACAAACACACAAACACACACACATATGTATATATATATACACACATGGATAGCCAAATGCTACATGAGCTGTATCCAGTGAACTCTAAGACACGTTGATGTTGAAGCCTCTAATGGTCGTCATTAATCATATGATACTAAATCACTTTAGAGATAGAGTGGGAGGAGGAGATAGAGTGGGAGGGGGGGAGATGGAGAAGGGGAAAAAAAAGGGAAGTTTGATAAAAGACCGAGGTAAGAGAGAGTGAAAATGAATCTAAAAAAAAAGGCAAACAGAAAGTAAGAGACATGAGAGGGCAGAGGGAATCAATAACTGAGCATGATGACATCCATTTTACAAAACATGCACACATCCGCACTGCACCTCTTCATTTTATTTAGCATGTTTGTGATGGCAGTTCCCAGTGGCTCCTATGGTGCACTGCACTGTTGCCTTTAAGGTGATGCAATAACTCAGGTTTAGTTGCCTGTTACTTTAAAACAAAAAAGCAAAAGAGGAGCTGACTGACAGAATGAAGAATTGATTGTGGTGGGTAATGATAATAATATATTTTGTAATAAAAATATTCATGATGATATCAAAGACAGCTGAAAATATTCAGTGAATAATTTAAGCAACACAAAACCACACATTCAAGGCCAAGTTATAGCTTTGCAAAGAGGATGGTGTTGTATAATGTAGGACAATGGAAACTAAAGAGTTATTCTACTGAATGGACTTCCTTACTGAATGTCTCAACTAGAATTATACAGCAGAACAGATGAGAACAGAACAAAAAACATCAGGACAGAATGGAAAAAAAAACACAACAGAAAAGAGCATAATAGAATATATGGAACAGAACAGAACAAAGTAAAATAGAGCAGAACAGAATTGAATAGAACACAGAAGAATAAATCAGAACAAAATAGAACACATCACAACTGATCAGAACACAATGGAAAAGAGGATGTAACAGAATAGATCACTCACTGGAACTTACCAGAACAGAAAAGGTCACAATAGAATAGAACTTAGTAGAATTAAACCTAAACGCAACAGAGCAGAGAAAAAAAAATAACTCAACAGAACAGGACAGAAAGGAAGTGGAGGAACGCAGAATAAAATGATATAGAAGAGAAACCCAATGGAACAGAAGCAAACAGAACAGAATAGAACACAAAAGGATAGAACAATACAGAACATAATAGAAAAGGACATCACAGAATAGAGTAGTATAGTATTGATTAAAATAGAATAAAACAGAGCACAACTTCATATGAGATAACAGACTAAAACTGAAGAGAATCGAACAGAATGGAATAGAATAGAAACACTTGTGTGAGATTCTCTGTCTTTCCTCCCTCTGGCTTGTGGTTGGCAGTTTGTGTGGCGAGACCAAAGGCAGCACCCATATCATTAGCTGTGCAGACGTTCGAACACATCCCATTTATAAACAGTCAACAACTCTGAGGCGAAACACTTCAGCCTTGAACGTGACCCAAAAACCAAAAGGCACACATCAGCAAGGCTACCATCAGATTACTACCTTCAATATGTGCGTGTGTGTGCGTGTGTGCATGTGTTTGTGTGAGCGCATCACATAACCACTGTGTGAAGGGTAAATGACTGGTTTTGATACTGCCAAGGGAAATTCCCCGGTTAGATTATATACAGATCAATTTTCATGTGGGTTTAGGTGTAGTCAGACGTTGCTATGCATTTATCACTGCTTGTGCTGAAGTACACACACGCACAAACACACACACATGCACGCAGACAAGCAGACACGCGTATACCAATTACTACATGCACAGCACCCTGAATATGCACATTTACACACACACACGACAAATTAAATGGATTACTTTCACCATGACAGTCATTGCAAGCTGTTTCTGTTGTGTCTTTGAAAACTGTTATCTGTTTGACCTCCATTTCCAGAGAAAATCAATAAGCTAAGTAAACATGATTTTTACAAATACACCCTTTTATGCTAAGGCTTACTGGCATCGAAAGATGTTTGCATTAGGTACACTGGAGATAATGTACAACATTTGTTAAGTGCAAGTCATGATTAATCCGGTAAGTTCGCAGTTACCTGCTTTAAATTCTGCATTAGCATTTCACAGATTTTTCAGATACTCCTTTACAGAGTGGTTTACAGTGAGTGTAACATAGAGGCCGGGTCAGAAAATGTTTTTCCTCTAAAGACAAAAGCAAGGTCAGGCGCAATGAGAAATGGATGGAACAGAGAGAAGAACGTGAAGTGATTCTTCAAGAGCTGCATCTTCTATTCATGAGGTAAGACAGGGAGTGACTGTCAGTCTGAGAGGAGCAGAAGGGACGTTCCCCCCAGAAGCTGAGAGGAGGTGGGGCAATGACATGATCGATACCAGGAAGGGAGACATAAGTGTACACAGGCTGCACAGCAGAGCTTTGATGCATTACACTGGCGGAACTTAGAGAGCTTGTATGCCTCCACCAGGGCTTTGACACTAGAGGGCCTGCAGCAGCCACCGAAGGGAGGAAGGAAAGGTTGAGAAAATGGCAACATCTGGGAAGTTAGAGGTATAAGGGGATTCAACCATAGGGCAGGCACGGGGTTAAAACATAAACTTCATCTGGAAACACTGTCTTCATAGCAGGCATTCAAGCATCATATTTGAACTGTAGCTCTCATGTCTCTCAGGTCTTGTTTTGTTTTTTGTGCCATATATGTGATTAAAAAATCATGTGCCCTCCTATGTAACTTTATGGCACCTAATTTCAGTTGTAACTTTGGACAGGTTCTCTCTTTCTTTAAGTAAAAGTTAAACAAAAAAAAGGTATTGCTGTTAAAGAGCTGTAAAGTACCTTGTGGTCCTAGAAACTTTTTTCTAATAGATCAATATAAAAAAAATGGGTCTGTGTAATAGTTTTAGGAAACCTCAAGAGGCAGACACGGTCGATTACTTATCTGTATTAGGATTTTTTTTTTACTGTGCAGTTTTAATATTTAGTGGCCAAGGGCATCTTGTTTGGCTGCACAATAAGGATGCAAAACAGGAAGTAGTTCACCCTGGGAGAGCTTTTTTTTTGTCTCCCCCAGGATTAATGGTTTCGATTTTGGAAAGTAGTATGCCCTTCACACAATACATCCATGGATGCAACTTTTGGGATGAGCATGACACTTCTGCAACTCAAAGACTTGCAGTTGTCTGAAAAAAAAGGCTTTATCTTGTATGAACACATTACAATTTTTTTGCAGCATGAGTAGCTTAACCATATTACCACAAAAAAGGTTCTGTCAACAGACAACCTTTTCACCAATTATCATAATAAGCTATGTTATGTGCATTTAAATAGAAATGGAACTAAGATTGATCAATTAGTATGTTTGAAGAAAGTCTGAATAGCCATTAGACCAAAGATCAAATGAACAGTGACATATCACATTGCATTATTATGCTGCCTTTAGCTTATGACACCAGTACGTAATCAAATATATTATGTTCAATTTAGCCATGAGACCATTAATACAAGTTTAATGGTTTAGTTTTGCATCTGAGTGCATGTTCAATACCCTGTAATGCCTTTCACCTCTAAGGACAGAAGGGTAAGTAATGTTCTACCAAAGCTTGATTCTTTCATGTGTTTCAAGAGGTGTACACACTGCCCTTGACATTGCTATAGCCTGCATTGTGAATTTTATAACAGGCAACTGCCTGGCACCCTATATCCAAAGGATATCTGAAGATATTAAAAGCTGTTGTCATGTTGAAACCTCAAATGAATAATTCATTTTTTTTTAAACTGCAATGGACAGCAGACATTGTCTCCCAGGAAATGTGTTTTGAGCCTGGATACGAGTTAGACCACTGAGATTGAATTCTGTAATGACGCTAGCGGCCAGATCTAATAAGCTCTTCTAATACCTTTTCTAAAAGGGTATTTGACGCTAGAGGTGTTTGACGACAGCCCGTCATTAACCTGGAGGTCAGAGAATCAAGACAGTAAGGACAAAGCAGGAATTTTCTGCACGTGGCAGGCTATAATTTAACATGGTTTATGTCATGGTGAAGTTTTTTTTTTTTTTTTTTTTTACAGATATAACAAACTTAGTGTGTGGATTGCAGTTTTGCACACAAATATAATGAGTCTTTACGAGTTATTAATTGTCACACAGGCATAAATCTGATCAGAAAACAGATCCAGTGCAAGAAGCTTTGCTACTAGCTTGTGTCAGGTGGCAGTTTTTGTGGCTGAGCATGAACCTGTCTGCACCAAGATAGACAGAATGGAGCAATAAGGGGTTTGTCAGTAAAGATATGCTCATGCAGTGCAATTTTGGTGTCTTTTTTTGAGGGTACAATCATGGTCTAAGTGCAAGGCAGCCAATGGAGGGGGTTAATTTTGTGGCTTCAGTGGGCATGAACACACATGAGCAGACCTATCCAAAATCCCACAGACTGGTTTGGTGGATGTCTTACATATTTCATCACACTTACATGAATAATTTAACCAACGTTTTTTGATGTTGTTTAATTTATCGTCTTTTGAATAGAAAGTGAAACAGGCAGTTGGCACCATCATGATCCGGTCGCAGTTTACCACAAATGAACTGCTATTAAATCATATATAATACAGTAACAATTCAAAAGCCTTTTCACCTACATGTCTGATTTAGTAATCCACCTAGCAGTGCAAGACAAGTTGACACTGTAATTTAGGCTTAAAGGGTAAAGGAAACCGACACAATGATCAGCGATGGAAAGTAAATGATGCAAACTCCAGTTGCCAGTGTTTGGTGTTTGTTAGATGTAAGTTGTTGTAAGTTGTTTGGCTCTTTACCACTGAACTGCTTCCTACACTGGGCAGTGGTTTTCATAATACCGAGGAAAGAGGCATTTCTAACCTAAGTCTGATGGTTCTAAGCCAATTTACCATCATTAGCCTGTGGACGCTTACTCATGGTACCATAAATTCTGTGATTACTAGCCTTAACCTCTGGGACAAGTATTTCAGTTTCCTCCAGCGTAATGTTTCGCTGATGGTGACAGTCTGCTGCATCTTCTGCAATTACAAAGTTAGCAGTAAGCTGTGGTGCAGTGGTCTTAAGAAGGGTAAGGGGCTGATTTGATTAGCCATGATTAAAGTGGGCTGTTAAACCTTCTCATTATCTATTCCTCTTATTTTACCACTGTGCGATGCTTTGCCTCGGTGAACTTGCATTTTTGTTGACCAAATAACCAAAGAGGTTGGTCATGACTACAAGTGCACAAAACTTAGATCTGCGTTTGTGCTGCCAAAGAGTGACAAAAGTAAAACCCATTAGCAATAAAGATTAATTCCATCTTCACCAAAAAATACATTTAAATGCTGCAAAAATGAACTTCCCGAATGCAGGTCTTTTACTTGAAATATTGCAATATTAAGTCAGATCCTTTGATATCAAGTCAAAGGAATGATACAACCACCTGTAATTAGCTTCCACACAACTGCAAGAGAGAGCTGCAGTAACACACTCCTGCATGTGTGAGTGTGTAAACAACTTCGCATGGGCTGGTTCATACACGTGCGCCTACATATGCTCGAAAAAATCTTTATATCTGTTTGGAAATGTGTTTGCTTTGTGTTCATGTATCTTAGATACTGTGTGTGTCCATTCCTCAGTTGTGTGTGTGTACATAGGAATGAGTAAGTGTATGTCTCTCTGGGAGTGTTATGTATCTAATTGCTGTATGCTTTAATAATTTACATTCCCTACTCTCAGATGCTTATCATTAAGAAATGAGGGAGCTACCCCCATCTGTGAGTGTGTGGTTGTGTGTGTGTATATCTTGTTGTCTGTGGTTGTGCATATTCTGGTGTGTTCATGTGTCCTTAGTGTCCTTAGAAAGTGTTTGTTTGAGCATGTGCGTGTTGTTGTGAGAGTTTGTAGCCTTGCGTTGTCTGTGTATGTTGCAACATATCAGTGCATGCCTCTCAGTGCACTCATTAAGGTGTGTGTGCGCATGCGTGGCCTTGTGTGTGTGTGTTCTCTGAACCTCTTCCGACCATTACGGTAAGTGTACATTATTCATTGTGGCCTGCCAAGATCATTATCAACAGAGAGCAAAGATGGACAAAGAGAACGGCTGGTTGGAGCAGAGGAAACATGTTATGTCCTGTTGGATAGATGGCACAACATTTCACCTTTTGTCGCAAACTACAGCCTAATTTTACAGTAATTTATTAACTCAAGACACTTCATAATGACCCGATTTACTGTTCATGTTGCTTCTATATGTTATTAAGTGCATTACCTCTCTCGTGTGTGGTCTTATATAATGCAGATTTTCCTGATAATGTGAGATATTTGGCATTTCTGTTTAAATATTTAAATCTGACTCAAATGCTATGAAAACAAATGTCTCATAAATTTACTAATCCTGTTTCTGCAGCTCATTAGGGTCCAGAGGGAAATTCATGTGGTCAGGAATGTATTCAGTCTAACTTCTTGAAGCATGCAAAATTAGCTTCTTTTTTATTAGTATAGTAACAAGCCATCAGGGAAATGGGTTTGGGTCTGTAATTGTGGAATCAATTTCTAATATTTTTTAGGCTTTCAGGACAGAACACAGACTTTTTTTCTATTTATAAGGTCATTGATCACTGTTCCACTGACATATTCCAAAAAATAATTAGCAACTACTGACTGCTGACTACTACTGCAACCCAGAGATATGCGCAAAAGATGTTAGCTAAACCTGCAAAGGAAGTTAAAGTAATCCATAGGCAAATGTGTAATTCCACTTGTATGAAGGTAACCATTCCAATAATAAATAAAAGATGAATGAGTATTTACTTAAATTTTGAATAAATGTTCTCATTATGGGCATTCGTAATCTCCCTTTGAGTAGTACAAACTTTCTAGTAAGCTTGCACAAAAAAAAAAAAAAAAAAAAAAAATTACAGACCCAAAAAAGCTTTACAGTAGCACATAATGTACTCGGTTAAGTCTATAACTACACACCTTTTACTCACAAACTGCTGTATTTTTGCATTTTTTATTTAAATATGAAAACAAAGATGGCAAACAAAGTTCCAAAACTCACATATAAACACAAAGCAAATCACTTTAAAAGTTAGATGCTCACAGCCTCAGTGACCACGACCAATGAGATCTCTGCCAAATGGTGTGTTTAAACATAAAGCTTTTTGACTAGTAGGTTTTTTTTTCCTCTTGCACAATATTTCAGATGAACAATATACTTGACTCATACCATTGTAATTAACTTCATGCCCAGTACAACAGAGCTATGTTAATAATAAATCTGTCTACATTTCCCAAAAGCATATTCACACTGTCAACTATCTTTCTTTTCATTGTAAGTCAGTATTATAAAATACCATTGGGAGACTCTGCCTACAGCAAAAGTGAATTAGGTTAATTATTTCCTAATAAGCTTTATGAAGATAATGTAACAGGGCTGCAGAGGCAAGACAGTGTTTTTCAATTAATTGCTTGAGCAAGAAAAATACATACAGTGTGGTTGTAAATACGGTTTAGGGACAGACAGAGGAGACGGGGACAAGAGGACAGGAGGAAGAGGAAACATAAAGATGCTGTATGTGAGAGAAGGAAGAGGAAACCCACAGAGAAATATACGCTAAGAGCCGAGGGCCAAAAAATCCCATTTCCATTTTAAATCTTATCTTAAATGTTAAATGTCCAAATTGTAGCTTGCAAATTGAATTTGTGCAATTACACCGAGTTAATATCTGCTGCAATTATGACACTGGTTTTCACAGAAACAGCTAAGGCGTGAAAATGCTGAGTAAGGGCATGTTTCTTCCATCCAGCAACATCCCAATTAGCATGGACGCCTTTTCTGTAGCATCTGTAGCCTTTAGCAGGAGGAAGCATGCGTCATACAAAACAATGTCAGCAACTGTACAGACTAGTTATTTTTTCAAGGCTCTATGTTTTTTTCATATCTACTTCAATTTTATATATTATGAAACTCAAAAATATGATCTAGAACAAATTGTACTGCTCAGATGAAACTGATGGAACAACCCAAACTGGCTCCGCTTTTATAAGATGCATATCAGAAATACAAAGAAAAAGGGTGTAAAAAGAGAGACAGGCAGGTTTGGAGAAAAAAGGGAAAAAGGGGACTTAACAGAGGGAGCGTGAACGAGAGATGGGAGCGCAGACTGAGCATGGAGATGCAGGCCGACTCAGTAGACTGTAGCATTGCTTTGATGATTTCATCTTTCTCTCTGATTAGCACACAATAACTTTCCCCTCCAGATATGCTGAAAGAAATCTGAAATGATTTCTTTTCTCTTCTGAGTTTTCTGATACGGTTAATCTCACTTTGTCACACACTTACAGACAAATGCAAGCAATTTTTTTTGGTGCACATGAACCACAGAAAAAGTCAGAGAGAAAGGGTTGAATACCTCTGAACATATACATGAATTATTTATCATTTTGTCTGTTAACAAGGTATTGGAAGATGGTTTGTGCTTGGGATCTTGCAGGTTACGTGCTCCATGAATTAGTCTCTGCCACGTGTTGTTCAATCTAACAGTACTGACGACATTTAACGGATCCTTCTGAACATTCACAAAGAAATGGAGGTAAGATGACAACTGTTGCTCGCCTCTGACAGCCTCTTCAACTGTGTTTTTCACTCACAACAATGCACTAAATCACATTAGCTGTGTTACAGCAGACGATTTCATGGTGGATGGATGCAAACTAAAATAACTCCAGCTCAATATAATGAGTTCACCTCAGAACTGGAAAGCACTTGGAAAGCAGTTACAGTACTGTGTACTGCTGCTGTGGCGGCACTGTCCTCTAAGGTGTTATCATTTGATTATAGATAATGCTCAGAGGTTTTTATTCATCACAGTGACAGTGCAGTGAGAGACCATCATGCCAATTTTTGGCACAAAGCACTACAGGTGTTTCAGTAATGTTCAAGGACGCATGGTGTAAGATGTTTAGTTAGACAAAATGTACTCACATTACTAACACAGGCTCAGGCAAAAGTTTGCTGGGTGTATATTAGGGTAGAGGAGTGTGAAAAAAAGGTGCCATTAAATATATTCAAAAGGATTTTTTCCAAGAGCATGATCCCCCTTTAGCTGAAATCACTAATGTGTTTCTAAGAGTGTATGTTTTCCCTCCCTAACCTCCAGCATACACTCCAGCAGTCACATTTTTGATAAGATTGTCATGGAAAAGAGATAGAAACATTCTTTCTAAAAACTTTCAAACCTTAAACTGGAAGATTATTACAAGGTATAATTAAACAGACTTAATCACGGCAATGACCTGCTTTTTTAAAATAGATTTCTCATGTGATTAACATCACACACTCATGGGTCATCATTTCATTCTAATTCCACACACTGCAAAAGTGGATGTGCAACTGTTTTGAAATGTCAGTTACTTTTTGGTTATGTTCAATTTTAACTGACAAGAGCTTATATAACTGACAAAGATTTGGAGCCAATTCAAGGCAGAACTGAATACTTTTCACATCCAATTCAAAGACAGAAAAAGAAAAAATAGTTTTTGTGTTTCCTGAAGGGTTGAGTAAGTCAAAGCTACAAAGAATTCACCTCACAGCAGTGCGGCATTTGATTCAAATTCTGTGTGATTTGCCCTCCCAGACACTTGAAAGCTAACAAGGCAATTTTAGGCAGATGAGATGAGCAGGTATGCTGCTTAACAGGAGGAAAAAAAACAGAGAGAGGATGAATGACATTTGCTGCTGATGCCTGGATTAAAGACAAAACAGTATCTGAGGTTAAAGAGAAAAAGAAACAGAATGAGGATAGAAAGAGTGAAAGGAATGATGGAAAGAGGGAGGAAGAGGTGCACATACACACACAAACATACACACAGACAAACTTCTTTAAATGCACAACCCAAAATGTGCCAAAAACAGCCTGATTCACACTTTTCCAAACTGTAAAATAGATAATTAGACTTGTTATGAGCACCTTTTATGTGTGTCTTTGCAGTTGACTGTATGTGTGTGTGTGTGTGCGCGTGTGCGAGCTGACTGTTGGAAGCAAATCCTGCACAAATAACCAGCAAGCTTGGGCTTTTATTGCAGCACACACACACACATACATGCACACGCACACACACACACAGCACCGATACAGCCCACATTCTTGTCCGGCCAAGACCAACATCCCTGTGTTTTTCCACAATAAGAGCGGCTCATTCGACACGGGAGCTGTGTTTGTGTGAGACTCCTTTCATCCTCCCACCGCAACATGTGTGTGTCTGCATGTGTGTGTGAGCACATGTGTGTGTGTGTGTGTCTTAACATCCAGAAGGCAGTGTTTGTTTATTCTAAACACAAGCACAGTTTCTACTTCCCATGTCCCCCTTTTCCCTATTTCATGTATTTATTTATTTTCTGTTTTTATCTCAGATCTCTTGAATTTTATTAAACAGTTCTGTTTAGTATTTAAAAAATAGTTTAAGACAGACTGTGAAATGTTGTGATTGTATCACAGTTAAGGGATGTTGTTTGTCCCAATGCACCAATACCAAGTTTGGAAAAATGTTATGCACATATAAACTGTTTTATTTAAATGTTCATAGAGCATTTGTGAGCCATTATTCCTTAAAAGAAACAGAGCTCCCTGGCAGAGTAAACAGAGAGTAAGGTAACAGCTATGCAACTAACTAGCCCAAGGACATAGCCTGCTGCCTGTTAACTTTACCTCGTTTAGCCTCCAAGCTCAATCTCATCACCTGAGTAAACCCAATTTACAACACAACCTACATGACCAATCAAGTTCATCTGTCTCAAGTAATCAAAAGATACAATGGCTCATTTTCTGTAGAGCTTTGATGAGACAACATAGTACCGCTGTGGATGATGGCAGAAATCTCAACAGCTAAGAGTTTGGTAAAAAGTTTCATTTATCTCTGAGATACGCACTGCTCCACAGTGAGGCCACAACAGAAGTCAAAGCTGATCTTAAATGTTTCCATTTTGTAGCAAGTACCTGTTTTTGTATATGTCTCACTGTGTTGCTTTGATATGAAATAAGCAAGACGAGGCTGCTTACACACAGAGGATACAGAACTGTGCAAAGCAAACAGATATTATTGCTGTTATACATGTTTATAATACCACAAGTAACATTCAATCAGATTGCCTGATTTTAGCAATCTGTTTTATGGATTCATATAGATAGAATGATAGTGAGCTTAGCGCACAGAAAAGAGCAATATTATTTTTCCATATCACGTTCTCAGTCAAGGTAACTTCATTCCCGTCTTCTTCTGCTTCCTTTTTGATCTCTCCCATATCAGTCCCTGCTGATCTTTCTTTCCTGTCCCATGCTGCTGTGTTTTGTGTGTCTATCTGTCCTTTGGGACCTTTTCATTCAACCATAGTCCAGGCTCGCAGCAGCCTGGTCCCCAGACAGCGGACCAACATGGGACCAGCAAGCTGGTAGAATTGAGACGTCGCCAGAAGAACAGCTTTGTATCTTCCTGACTAAAACTTGGGTTTATACAAAACTAATTTTAGACAAATCAGACACAAATAAAAGTACAAACTGAAGTAACTGCTGCTTTCTCTGGTGTTATAAAACTCCTATTGCTACTCCAGATGCTACTAGCACTGGCACCATGCTCCCCTTTTTTTTAGTTCTTTAACCATAACTAAAACTCCTCTTGCTAAAAGTACAGCTCCAACTACTGTCGTTTCAACTACGGTTACCTCTATAGTTCATATGACAAATAATGGATGAAACAACCGGCAATATCACTAAATCAGGCCACAAATAGGTGTTGCAGTGATCACTTCAGGTCAGTGGTGTAGAAGAGTGGGCATATATACAAATGCAAATTAACATACTGTACTATCTTCAGCTCTGCTCTTTCTGATTGGCCGATCAATCAATTGGTTAGCTGTGTGATGCCTGAGTTAGTGTGATAGGGGCCTAAAGTTCAAGACTGTTTCTTGAGCTTTCCAAATCACATCATTAGCAATTATTCTGTGTTCATCTTTCATGACATGTTGGGAGGTTTTTTTCAGACAGTATTGAGCTGGAAAAAAGACTATCTTGAAGTAAGAAAGGCACTGGGTTCAGGCTTCAGGTTTGCACAAGGCCACTTTGAATCAGCACATGGCTTAAAATGCCACAGATGTCTTCCTTTGTTCCTGCAGAATATTCTTTTGAAAAGCACATCTGTTAGTGCCAGCAGACTGCCCGTATGTTATCGCCAAGTCAGTGAGTGAGTGAGAAACAATCTCTCTTGGAGGTGCAGATTATTTTGCTGCATCAGACGAAAAATGGTCCAAATATGCTAAATAGAGGAGTCACTTTTATCCTGAAGTGTGAATTTATGTTAGGGTCTGGTCCATTACGCATAAATATAAGGATCTGTGCTGCAAAATATAGTGAGCATGGACACACTTATGGAGATGCATAAATATATACATCACATGTAAGTTCAACATATACACCCAAACATGTACACGTTTTGTTCTCTGCTCTCTTGCACATCAACACTTTCCTCTCTTTTTTTCTTACATTCTTTTTGTCAACAGACACGCACTGTCTCTCTTTGTCACTCTATTTCTTTGTCACACACATACTTCTGCACGCACCACAGGTTTGTTATTCGACCTATATCTTTGCATGCATGTAGATGAGAGTCAAAGGACGCTTGCTTATTTGCCTACACAACTATTCCAGGGTTAGGGTTTCGGGTTAGAGCAGAAATGAAAATCCAGAGAATTCAGAGGAAATATTTCGACAACTTAAAAAATGCAGTCATAACGTCTCTCTCATATATATATATATATGTATATATGAGTATTATAATTATTAGGGTTCTGTATATGTTTATAAAATAGAAACCTCTGTGTGTGAGTCATATGCAATGTTTTATGTAAGACTTGGTTTCGGCGGTATTTAAACTTTTATTATGATGATACGTGACAATCTATTTTTGATGAGTTGTTCTGGTCATGAAATGTCACACTGAATATCTAAATAGTTTCAGGAAATGAGTTTATTAAAAAGTTTAACTTTCACCTTGTAAGACCTGAGTCTTGTTTTCATTTTATTTTCCATAATACTGATCGCCTTCATTGGCTCAGTGCTGAGTGTCTTACAGCTTGTTTTTCTGAGATTTAACTCTTCAGAATAACAGTTTCCCAGTAAGAACCCTCACATCACCCAATGTAGACATCAGTAAGTTTTTTATTTTTTTAACATAATCAATAAGTACACAGTTTTTTTCTGGTAACTTTTAAAGAGTTTATGTCATATTTCATCTTTGTGCATAACATTTCATTTACATGGGACATTGATCTTTTGGGGTAGCCGACACCGGTAGCTGTGTGCTCAAACTTCACACAGAAAGTAGTCATTGTAAATATTACATATTATATATATATA
>JAPZDV010000011.1:5111813-5156862 GCA_029814665.1 Acanthurus lineatus | reverse complement strand
GTATATCTTATACGATTATTATAGCTTTGGAAATTCATCAAGACAAATACATGATTGCATTTGAATTTTGCATAAGAAGAGAGAATTACTGGTCTTTGGTGTAGCTGTGCACTCTCTGAATGCCCTTTCAGTTTATTATATATACAGTATATCTCTGCACAGGCCAGTGTCCTTTTGAAGTGTTTTTTCTTTTTGATAATAATTTCAACCAACACAAGCACTTTTAGATAACAGTGCACTGAAATATGGAGACAATAGAGGAGTAAAATAGCAGAGGAACTAGGACAAAATATTATCATTCAGACAAGAAACATTTTAAGAGAAGAAAGATTTTGAGTAAAGAGTTTGAATAAGTTTTCAAGATGAGCCAAAGCATCTTAGGATGCATCCATGACTGAAAAGTTCCTGCTTGTCTCTGACATCATGTTTTTGTGTGCTTTTGGCTTTCAAGGTTGAGGACACATTCATTGCATTCAGCTGAATGGATGTGACACAGCTGGCTGAAAGGGTCAGCAGGACCGGTCAGTTTTACATCTAAAAACATTTGACATTTAAATCTTTTTTGTAGCCCCACACACACATACACAAACACAGAAACAATAAAGGCACAGACATTTCTGTTTTGCTGCATGTCAACTGAAGGAAAGTGGAGCAAAGAGAGAAGACAAGATAATAATGCAGGCAGTCAGTTTATTTCACTACCTGTGGATGGGTTATTAGAGTCAGAGAGCAAGAGAGACACATGAAAAGAGACCCAAGAAAGAGAAAGAGCGAAAACACAATGAATCCAAGCTCTCTTCATTTTATTGATCCTTTTGTCCATGAGTGGTCTATAAAAATGATGACAAGCATAAGTTATTGCCCTCAGAGCCACATTTAAACATGTTTACTGCAATAAAGAAGAAGAAGAAGAAGAAGAAGAAGAAGAAGAAGAAGAAGAAGAAGAAGAAGAAGAAGAAGAAGAGGGGGAAGAAGAGAAAGAAGAAAGATGAAGAGGGAGCCTCTAAATTTAAAAGACTGACACAAGAAGAGAAGGTGTAGGATTAGTAAAAGAGGGCAAAGGACAAGAAGGTTTAGGACGGCAACACTGCCAATTACCACACATACTTCATTGGTTTTGTTTCATGCAGAGCATTTGAGTAGAACGGAGCTGAAGCATTGCAAATTTAATTGGTGCGAGGAGGAGCACATTGGATGACAAGAAGTGATGCTCCGGCTGCTCAAGTTCAGCCACTAAAGTTTGCTCCAGTTAGCTTTAATACCACAAAAACATAGCACCCTTGTTTTTGACAAGAATGTGGGCATTTTTGCATTTTTCTTTTTTAAAAGTTTCCAGGTTGTTTGTGTCTTCACTCAGTCTCTTTTCATAGAGTTGCACAGAGACGAATAGCTAGGCCTTGAGGCAGAGATATGCACATGATAGCTTCAAGAGCATGAAAGAACATGTGTCTCAAACTCTAAAATCACAGCCTGTCTGATCACAAACATATGCTGCCATGTCTTAGTAAATTAGTTGGCTTAACTACCTCATTTTAATATTTGGTTGTATATTTAGCGAGCTGATAGGTTGATCATCATGTAGTTGTTCTCCTCTATTTACCTGGGAGAGACTTTTCTTGATTAATTCCATTTGTATAACCTAAATGGTAGTTAATTATGTGGTTGTGTTTGTCCTTATTTGGTATTAACTAATAAAGCCTTCGTAGCAGCATAGATGTGTTTTTTTATAACAAATTTTCTAACAGAAAAAATGCAGTACCTATTTTGGCTTTTTCTCATCACCACATGCACAATTTCATTTTTTGTCAAATCCTCACAAGGATCCTGAATCCTGCTTTATCCACATTATTTCCTGTGTAAGGCCTCAGTTCCTTAAACTAATGTCTTTGTCTCTCGCTGTGCTTGATCTAACTTAGTCCACTTTAGTTTATTCCTGGGGGGGGGGACTTTCACTTCGCCCAACCAACTCGATCTTCAGGCCCTTGTTATTAACTTCAGCCTCATACAGTATTGCGTTTGCAACTTTATCTTTTTCCTCTAACCCATCTGCCTTTGTATAAAGGTGCTTGACTCTCTCTGCAGACACATGATAACACTAATGATTAGCTTTTAATAGATTGTGTATATCTGAACTGTGGATAGAAATTACACCCAAATATTACCTACTAGTATAAATGACAACCAGTGAGGAAAGCAGCGTGACAAAGAGTGTGACATCACAGCATCAGACTACCAACAGAAGCTTATATATACCTACAGCTAGAAAGACGACAAGAGGAGGAGAAAGTGATGGGTAATCAGGGATAGACCAGGGGATGGTATAAGAGGATTAGTTGAGAAGCAAGGAAGGGAAGAGAATGAGATAGAAACCAAAGGTTCAGGGTCAGAATTTTAAGTTTTAAGGAGGTAAAAAAAAAACAAAACTGTTGTAGTCAGGCGAAAGTGATACATGAGTAAAAGTGATGGCTGAATAGAGTGGTGGAGAGTTAGAGTGTAAACTTATGTAGAAATAAATAAATAAAAGAAAAAACAGAATACTAGAGTCATGTCTTGACACAAGACAACCTTGGCTGAGCTTCAAAGCCTTTGAAAGTCTACTTTACAGATACATCTGAATCTGTATGTGTACAGTGAATGTGTATGTCTGTGAGTGAGCAGCAGCTTCTTTATGTTGACACTGTACTTTCTTTAAACCTTAATTTGTATGTTTCATATGATAAAATTCCAACATTTCCATAAAGTGACATAGTTCAGATATAAACTAACATCAGGATGAGGAGAGGACGGTTTTTGCCTTAACTTTTAACCCTAAAAAATGTGAGGGGGGTGTTGTGCCTAACCAGACTTTATCAGTGTTGTCTCAACAAAGAACTGAAAACTGACTCCCAAATAACACGTTTGAGCATATCCAAAGGTTAACATTCATTATATTCTTTTACTGCCTGAACAAACGATGCCAACATGCATTTTGGCAATAGGGTTAGCAAAACATTAGTAATATTAAAAGCAGGCAAACAATGAGTTTCCTACAGCCTGAACGCTACCAATGATTTTTTGCCACACTGTGTTTGAAACAGTAGCATTGTGAGAAAATGAAAGGGAAAACAATCCGTCTTGCCAAATTACTCCTGATACCCAACGGATACAAAGAGGCCAAAACACACAATGGCTTTTTTTTTTATAATATGTTTGAGTTTCCCTCATGGCTTCCCATTGACTTCCAAAACCCCGGCACATTTTCCCATTTGTTATGGTTGTCTGCTACAATAAAGTGATGGGAGTAGCTGTTGTCCTGCAAATAGAGCAAAAAATGGAGAGGCAAGAAATTGGCGATATGGAGCGGAACAAAAGAGGAGGAACGGGTACGGAAAGAAAGGGAGGAAAGGGAGAGACGAACAGAAACAAGGATGAATGTTCAGATTTTCAGTCCAACACCTACCATGCAGAAGATAGTGGGGAAAAAAAATATGGACAACTAACTTGTACTCCAACTCAGTTTACATTTAGCATTAAAATTCTTATCAAGCTGTCCGAACAAAAAAACAGCTCAGTTTTTGCTTTGTTGATTCTTGCTGGAATGTCGTGTTTTCTCTTGAGAAGTCAGAGGTCAGTTACATTGCAATCCCTCCGCAGAAGTAGACGGTCCCATTCTTGCTCAAGGACACTCAGTGGCACTACGGATTTGGGCAAACAGCATAAAAATTTACACATTTCTATGATGTTTTTGAATCGACTATAAATCTTTCGGTCTACAAATCAAGATTTTGGAAAAACTTTGTTTTTTTTTCTCAGCACGACTGAGAAAGATATGAGGTCAGTTTTCTTGAACATACACTGACACATGAGGTGGAAACACAGTAGTTAGAATCATCGTTTTCTACTTGGTTGCATTAATTATTTCCACGAGACTATTTAAATTTAATTTTTTTATAGGCAGGTTTTACCATCTGAACATGCATTTGAATTTTGAAGACTTTAAATTATTGATTTAACAAACTAACAGCAGACTGGGCTGCTTCGGCTGCTGACCGAAATGAGACCCCGGGAGACCGGCGAAGGTTGACAAACTGTTGGACTGTAAGGCCGTGTACAACCTCTGTGCAGGGATCTTCTTTTTATTATGACTGGCCGAGCTCTGTGACAAGCAGGGGTAGAAATTAAAATGGAAGCTGAGTGGTTTCAGCAATGGCCTTACATGCGAGGCAAAATACTTCCTGGTTTAAACAGAGAGTCCCAGAGGAGATGGAGCTCTAGGTATTCACCCTCCTCCACAGCGATCTGTCTGCAGAGAGACAAGACAATTCCATTACCCAGCCATGTAGCAAGGCTCCCTTGAGCGTATGTGTGTATGTGTGGGGACACACGCAAAAACATGGTGCCAAGGGAAATAGAGACCGATTGGTGTATGTGCCTGCGTGTGCGCGTGTGTTTAAGTAAGTTGCCTGCGGGTAAGATATGTGCATCAACCTAACAAAGATAGCTCACCCCTCCTTCAACTCATCCATGGCTGAGGGTAACTTTTACATATGTAAGCATGTGTGTGTGTGTGTGTGTGTTTGGTCTTTCATTGGTTATGTTTGGTGGTAACCATTAAATTTAGCTAACTGAGCAGGAATAGAGTAACTTAATTTAAACTTACTGTACCTTATTTAATCTTGCTTAAAATAAATGTACTTATATGTATTTATATATTTTACATGTATTATAGCTGAAGTGGGGGCAGGGGCCCATGTAGTAAACATGTGTGACTGCAGCCTCATCCAATGCAAGGTATCCGAATGTGCAGCACTGTAATGCCAGGCTGCTCTTTATGTGTTGTCTATCACAACCAGCCTAAAGCAGGTAATGACTTGATTTAAACCAGTGCTAACTATAAGCTAACCAGAAATTGTGTACCCTATTCTAAAAATCCAGGTTTCCAAATGTGCTGTCTTGCTCCATTGTACTTTTATATCAAGAAATGCTGAAAGAGTTGCTGTGATTACTCAGTATGGCAAATTTTTAATGGCACACTTAAGGATACCCTCCGATATCTTTTATATTGGTGACTGTATAGCAGCACGACATCAGATTACCAACCAACTACCTTTTTTTTCTTGAGATGGACAGACAGGAAATTAAAAGACTGAAGAAGTTTAGAAAGAAAAATAGTGTGTTTCTAAATGAGCTTTTCTTTTTTCTTTAACTCTCAGTTCAAACCCACACACACACATAAACACACGCACACCTTAAGCCTAATGGACATTATCTCATAAACCAGCTTACACCTATAGCACTGAGAGGTAAGATTTGTGTTATCATTTGTAGATTTGAGGAAAAAAACAGTCTTCACAGCAACAGATTTTACATAATGGCATGGCTATGATCTGTGAGTGACTCAGACTGGATTTGTTTACAAAAATGAGTCGAAGCCAAACCAAGAATCTTCTTTCCTCAAGTGATAATTTATGCTATAAAATCATTACTAAACAAATGCCACCCTGACTGAAAATACAAATGTTTGTCTTCATAATAGATGCTTAAAATCATGTCATAGCAGTAATGAGAGTGCTACGTCTGGAGTGCTCTAATTGTCCCATGAATTATCCGTCAAGAATTTTGGGAAGAAAAAAATGATTACTTCTTCTTGTCTAGTGTCAGCTGGCAGGCTGAGTGGCTAATGGGCTCTAAAGGCGGGTAGTGATCAGTAACAGAGCTTTCACATATGCATGACCCGATGTTTGGAGGGCCCCTGACATTTCACAGCTCAGCACCAAATCCTAACATTTAGGAAGAGGTGGTTAAACTGGAGAAGGACAGCCATCATGCAGTTTTATCCTTGTGTGATGTTAATCATTTTATACATTATATTTTATTCAATCACATCAAAACTTACAAATATAAAACACTGTTCTGTCAGTCTTCTACTAGCAGGTTGGCTAGCAAACCAGCCTTAAGGCCCTGCAGTGTGCTGTAACAACTACACTATACTGTAAGTAGGTTGTTTCACACTAAACTGCAGAATATTTGTATAAAATGGTCAGTGCCATTAAATTTACATCATGTTAGCCATTCATACATTCTGATATGGGAAAAATGTGATTTATTAGTTATCACCACTGGCAACAGGAAGTAAGTAACAGTTACAGGTATCTGCTGAAAAAAATCCATAATGTGCATTACTAAACACACAAACAGAAGTGTTATCAGTTGCACTGCACAGTTACCCAACCAGGGTGTTTTGCCAAACGCATGACCCAAGGCGGTCGATGTGTTAGCTGGGAGGCTTAATAGCTAAATAACCAGGTGGCTGCAGCTCATGTTTTGATATCAAAAACTGGTCCGCTGACAGCCATTGGAGACAACTATAGATAGAACAGACTAAGCCAGAAGTGGGCAAAAACGCAATAACTTCCTCAGCAAATACAAAGAATGTTGTATTTCACTTAAGAGCTTTTGATTGAATAATGAACTTTTACTCTCCACGCTTTTCATTGTTTCTTTGTCAGTTCATCTATCTCTCCCCCTCTGCCACTGTACTTCCTTTGGGTCATTGTTTTAAAACACAGTATTAAAAGAGTTGTGCTGGATGGTGCTTGAGGTCATGTGAAAGCCCTTTTTTTAAAGACTATATGGCAGTAACATCCTGTAGTGTGTCTCAGCTTAGCACATATGCTTGTAAATGCACAGACAGAAGTACTTACTTCCATCCCTCCACATAAACACACAATACAATATTCATGAATATTTTGGAAGTTTTGTTTTTTTTTTAAGTAATTGTAGCCTTGTATCTACAACTGTATCCAAAGTGGCAGGCAAAATGTAAACATCCTACAGTTATATACAGTGGTAAAATAAGGCGAAGAGGAAGAGAAACAGACATCACAGCGGCAGTAAACTTTCACATAAAAATACATGTCAACACACATATACCCACACACGCAACTGTGGTCTCCATTTGCTGACATTATGTTGACACACTCCTGGAGAAAGATCACAAAAGCTCCATAAATTGGTGTAAATGTGAAGCAAGAACACAGACACACATACAGACGGGTTCGGGGTCAAAGTATGACGTCCTCTGCTCTTAATGCAAACCAGTGTAAACACATAGTTAAACGGATGCCGCCTCAAGCTACAAGCCAAACACTGAGAAAGAGAAAAATGGAAGAGGAGGGGAGAGGACGTATGGAGGATCTGCAGAAGGGTATCCAAAATGTGAGACAGGAGGAGAATAGAGATAGACAGGCAGAAGAAAAAAATAGAGGATGTGCTAAAGGAAAAAAAAGTAGATTAAAAAAGTGAGAGAGCTTAGAGCATCCCAAAGTTTGAGGGAAAAAGAGACAAAGAGAGAAGGGAAAAAAAATAAAAAGGCATAGACAGATGGTTTTGTGCTGTTCTCCTGATAACACTTCTATTTGTGTAAAACATAACAAGCCCCTGGTGTAAGTAATAAACACTGCATAAAATCAAACTATCAACATGATGGTAATCATAACAAGTGTAGCCTGTCATGATGCCATTATCACTGTATCTGCACAACACTTTAAAGTTTTGTAGATGACAGTTAATGCAACAAAAATGCAGATAAAAATAGAGCCAAAGACAGAGAGAGGAGACAAAAGAGAAAAGCACAGAAATAGCGGAAAACAGCAGGGTAGTGATTACAGATTAACAAAAAAACAAAGTAGACTCACAAAAGACAATTAGAGAAAGAATAAGAGACAAAGAGAAAGGATGTGAGATTGTGTTCTAAGTGTCTGTAGTTTGAAAGGCAAAATTAAAGTCAATGCTCCCCCAGTGTGTGCCTTGAACATGCCATAAAATCACCAACTGTTATCAAGGTAATTATATTCACAACCAGGCTAGACCACGAAGGTATTGTTCTCCCAAACTCGTAATTGACCCCTGATGAATGTAACTCTGCCTCTCTCACACACTGTTTGAGACCACCAAAGTGCTAATATGATGCAGAATATTACCACTGGTGAAAAGAAACACATGCACTAGCTTTTGTACGGATATGGGATGCACATCTCTCCAACTCCCTCTCAAATACACACACATGCTCACACACACACACACACACACACTAACACACACCCATTTTGTTTATGCATTGCATCATTCAACCTGCTGACACAATCTAGCATAACATAAAACTCTCATTAATTCAGTATTATTTCAGCATTCAGTAATTCATCATTGCCGATACGATTAACCAGACTGTCACCCTCCCATACGCTCTCATTCATCAAACGTTTGCCTGGAAATGTTGCGTTTAGCGTCAGCCTGGAAAGGAGTCCTGATGGGTGGCGGGTTTGGCTTTCCATCGGTTTTGCTGACAAGTGCATGGAATCATAAAGGTGTGGTTTCCTATTCAACTGATGGAGACCATTTTTTTTTTAAAGTGATTCTGTATATTATTCTGTTTTATTATTGCTTTGAATTTGGGGCAATGAACAGATCATTTCTTAGTATAAATGCTGTGTTGCAGATAAACGGCACAGCTATTTATTGTGGGAACATTTTGACTCAGCACAGGCGAGGCAACAGGACCATTCTACCTTTCAATCTTACTTTCAATCTTTGATTTTGACCTGAGGTGGACTCAGTTTATTATAA
The DNA here is from genome assembly GCA_029814665.1 of Acanthurus lineatus. Classification (NCBI taxonomy): domain Eukaryota; kingdom Metazoa; phylum Chordata; class Actinopteri; order Acanthuriformes; family Acanthuridae; genus Acanthurus; species Acanthurus lineatus. The sequence continues at coordinate 5,148,258 of JAPZDV010000011.1, read as the reverse complement.
CAACGTCAAAAAAGGGGAAACTGGTATTAGCCCCTATTTTTCAAAACTATGGGAGCAATGAATCAAGGTGTTTTGTCTGCAGTGTATCAAACTGAGTCACTTTTGGCATCGTTTTGAAATGGCCTGTCGTGACTGATGCCAAAGCGATATCTAATTTCACCTGCTAGCCAGCTTGCAGCTGCAGTATGACTCCTGTGGAAAATTGAATTTAAAATGTTGCCTTTTCCCTAAACTACCAACTGACTCAATCGCATTTCCTCCACTTATAATGCGAGGAAATGCTGGCCAGCAGAGATAAAGCAGCAGTGTGTCCCTGTTTTTTTTTTTTTTTTTTTTTTTAGCCACAGAGAGAAAACATTAATTCACTATTGCCAAGGATTTTTTTCCCCTTAAACCTGTCATTTAAGAGTTGACAGGCAGCCATCAATCATGGTGAATTACTGCAGTGGCAAAAGTATTCAAACAGCCAAACTGAAGGGGAAAGAAGGAGGTTCAGGTGCAGATTAGAGCAGGAAGTTGTCACAATAAATCCAAGGTTTCAATGGATGAAGTATAAATAAACCCTAATAATTTTATTGAATAATTCTTATTTTAAATAAAAAACTAAATAAAGGCAAAACATTTAAATAATGACCGAATAAAAATTTCACTCTCAGAGTTCTTCTGTTAATTCTGTCAATTTGTGCAGTTTTAAAACAATAATCCATGCATAAATTAAAACTTTTGACTAAATACTTCATTTAACAAAGGTGTTTTCATTCTAATTATCCTCAGGGGCACTTTTCAGTTACAAGTCTCTCCTATCTCAAAACCATTATTATTATGCATGAGCCCAGTGTATAAAACCTTCGCCATCAGAATGATGGATCTCAAAGGAGGCTGATTGCCAACTCACAGGCCACTGTGACATGGCATTAAATTGACACTCATTTAGCTTTTGTATGATTATTAAAATGCACAGCCATAACTGCAGAATGGCCAAATGTCATTTTAACAACTAATCATTAGAGCTTGTCAGCTGGCGGCGGGTCTCTATTGTAAGAACTGCTATAATGACAATTCAAGTTTTATATTCCCATTTTAAATTTAAATGAAAGAGCCCTTCAAATATTACAACTGACTATTAAAATTTTCAATTTGCTTAAAGGTTTTACTGTAAAAGCAACAAAAATATGGTCAATTAAAGATGGTGCTTGAAAGCATTCAGTATTTAAAAATAATTATGAAATGAACAATGGAAGGAAGAGTAATTTGTGAAATTGTCAAAGAAATAATTAAATTCCGGCTCCTTATTTAAAAAATGGTATTTCATCATTCTTATTATCATAACAACAGAGTTTAATGACACTACTTTTTTATTTCACAGTGGACATTTTTATACCAAAATGGCCTTTTCAAAGGTCTGCTTTTTATTGAATAACAGCATTTTTTACCCAGCAGTGCTCGTATTTCATGCCACTTTTTATTTGATTGAATCACTTTTTATAATGTCAAATTTCATGACAGTTTTGTAGCCAGCCAACCACATGTCCCTGCTTCTTAAGCCAGCCAGCTCAACAAGTGCTCCCAGAGTTAGACGGTCAGCACCTGTTAGCTAGAGCAACAACAATGCCAAAGTAATTCCGCGATTCTTCCATCTTGGCAAAAAAAAAGGATTCTGCAACAGTCAGTGCCTAAAAGGGTCCAATTTCCTGTTACAAGCAGCCAAGTGGAGCCAGCAGAAACTCCTATATCAAGTGAAAGCTTGTGCCCATCCGTTATAAGAGGAACAAATCTGAGTGTCTGTGCCATTTTCATCTTAAAAGTTAGTGAATGTAGTTCAATTAGCTGGTGCAACAGCCAGCAGTTCAGCCACAACGGAGCCATAACATGATCATCAGCACTACACATGCTTCAAGTCACATCTAATTACAGCCGCAAGCCAATTTTTAAATGATTGTATATTGCTTTTGTCTTTGCTTCTGCACATGCATGCAAAGTTAAAATTCATAAAATGTTTTTTTTAATTATTCATCATTTGCTAATTGCATCTGTCATTTCTTTCTGCTTTTTCCTTCCCCCCTCCTTACTGATGTGATGGCTCAGTATCCCCTCTAACATAATTAAAGATTCATCAGGTCATATTAGACATATTATTCGGCGGGCAATTGTCTGGCTACTCACTGCCGATGTGGAGGTAAATGGTGTCACGTCTCTCTCCATGCGGGTTCTGAAAACAACTGTAGAGTCCGTTGTGGCCCAGGTCCACCTCGGTCAGGATCAGCCTGGGACCCTCTAGACGGTGCTGGGCTTTCACGTCCGTCCCGTTCACCTTCCATGACACTGATGCATTGTTGTCCAGGGAGCCGCACTGCATGGTGACATCACTTCCCATTCGCTCATATTGGTTCCTGGCAACTGGAAACAGGCAGAGGCAAAGAAAAAATTGTTTATATCAATTGCTAAGTGAAATATATGCGTGATTAAATAACTGCCCTCTATGCATGCTGGCTCCTAAGCGGAGAGTCAAAATCAAAGCCTGTATAATCATATCAGCCTATAAAATGAGCAAAATATTCTGTGTTGGGACACTTGTGCTCTTTTTGTCACGCTGGTTCCTTGCAACAAGCAAACAGAAGCACAGGGAGAATCTGTTATTTGATAAAAGCTTTCAGTTGACACAATAAACTAAAAATGTGGAAATGGTAAAATTATTACTCTTGGCTCAGCTGAATTCAAACTCTTTCAATCAATTTTGGGTTATTTATTACCGTCCAACTTGCTTGCCATTGATCTTTGGTAGCAGAAAAGCAAGGAAAGGAAACATATTACCACATTCTTACAGTTTATAAATACTTCAGGTTCAATTTATCCCCATTTTTACCAGGTCTTCATATTGAGAATCGGAAAAGGAAGTCATTTTATTTCATGCAGGGTGCTAGGTTTGGTCTGGTATGAGAGCTAGGGTAGAGGCACAGGAGAAAAATGTTCCTTTAACTGTAAAATAATAGAATGAACTTTGCAAAGGTACAACAATATCTCACTTGTCTGGATTGCTTTTATACCTTCATCCACGACCTCACAACTGACACCAACACTGCCTTTGTCTTGTGGTTCAGATAATTTGTGGGGGCCGTGACCCCGGGGGGCTGGGGGTTATGTGTGAGTCTAATGGGATTGTTGGCCAGGACACTGGGATTAGCAGCCCCGCTCTGTTTACAAGTCCCATGGGCCCTGTCATGACCACTTGGAGTTAAGACCTCCGATTAACGTCTAAACGCTGGGGATCAACAGAACAACAAGAAACAATAAAATATTGATTCCCATCTGAGGGAAAATCCCTGGTGTATAAAGAAAAGAGGGGAAAATAGTGCCCCCACTGGACTGGAATCACACGCTGTTGAGATCCTTGTCCGTCTCTGATGTCTCTCTCTCTGTCTTTGCCTTTGTCTACCAGTCCTTTGCCTCCTTTCATTCTTACTACAATAACCTCGTTTTGCTGTTTTTCACTTCCTCAGACACGCCTCTTAACGCAGCTGATAACCTCTTGTTTCATATATATTTCATGTCCCATACCACAACCATCTATATTCAATAGGACAAGATCTCTGCTCCAGTTAACATTACCCCGACACTGTTTGTTCTCTCTCTGCCTTCCTGTCTGTCTCATGTTTATTCTCCTTTAAACTCCCCAGCACCTAACACTCTGCTTTCATTCATTCTTTTATCACTCAGTCTTTTTCCTCTCCGTCCATCCCAGTTATCTCCTTGCCCTCCTCATTTTCCTGAGCCCAAATAATGTGCATGCATATGCATGCGAGTGGCAAGAAATGCCAATTTCCTTTGATCCTCTCTGCTGTCAAGTTACTTTGAGTGGATGTGTGACTTTATTTACATAAAAAGTTATTTCCATCTTAGCAAAAACCATACAGTTTGACTTTGATGTTAGCTTTGATGGTGATGCTGGTGCCCTTGTGCTTTATGTGACAAGAAAGTGGAGAAGAGAAGAGAAGAGAAGAGAAGAGAAGAGAAGAGAAGAGAAGAGAAGAGAAGAGAAGAGAAGAGAAGAGAAGAGAAACTTTCATTGAATGGTTCATGTAAAACTACATTCCCTTGACTGCCTTTAGGTGGCATTACAATGTTGTCAAAATTGGAGAGGGAACCATAATCCTTCCCTATCTGATGTCATCAGAAAGTAGTTTTTATGAGCAGGTTTCCTAGAAAAGAAGAAGTCTTTGAGCAAAACATTTTAAAAGGGCATGCCCTACGTCAAATGACCTTCTTTCCTCTGGTTGTCCTTGAGAATCTCAAAGCAGCTCTGCTTCTTCTTTGACCTCTTTCTCTTGCCCCCACTCTGCTGCCACATCCCATCCTTCTTATCTCCTCGGGTTACATCACTCTACCTCTGTCCTTTCCAATATTCATTTATCTCTGTAGCCTTTGCTCCCTTCTTTCCTCTCTCTGTGAATCATTTCCGTCCTCTCCCTGTAACTTCTTTGTGTCTCTCTCCTGTCATATGAGAGTTACCACTCTCGTCCTGCTCTCACTCTCCTCCAGTCGCTCTCTTCCCACCCTGCCATCTGCCTCTATGCATTTTCTGCTTTGAACTTTAAGTTCTTCCTGCTCTCATCTTTCCACCCTGTTTCTCTGATTTGGATCAGTGGCTCTCTCCTTTCTTTCTGTCTTTCTGCTGCTACGTGCTTATTTTATTGTCAGCTGGTTTAAACTCTAATATAAACAAAATTGACTAAATGTTTGTGACAGAAGAAAAAAACTATTCAAGGATAACTATTAGCTCTCAAACTAAAAAACCGCTTGCTGATATAAAATGGTGAGTCCTTCTCTCCAACATGAGCTGATCTGTTACCAGAGGAGCTTTCATGTGCAACTATGGACAAAAACTTTCTCAGTGACGTTTTCTGCAATTGTGAGATACATGCAGCTAAAGCTAACTCTGTTTGATGTCTGTTTGATTTAATTTATTCAAACAACACAACCTTTTTTTTTCACCTTCTGCAATGTGCAGATAAATCTGTCTAGTGACCAGAGAGGTAAACAACAGGCATCGAAGGGACACGGAAGTCCCTGTAACTTGTGCCATGGCTGTTGAAGACACTTGGCTGACGTGTGTCCATTAAAAATAAGTAATCAATGATAAACTGTCTGGTACCATAGCAACATCAGTGCTGCTTACAGCCCACCGCATACCAAGGGGAGCAGAGCCACAGCCTAACAAAAAAAAAATTGGACAAAATGATTAGGATTTCACAGTAACCTTGCTTGTCTTATATTTTTTTATTATTTACAGTCACAGCATATAAAGACTGATAGAAAATAATACAGCAAAAGTTTTCCAGATGTAGGACTTTGCCTCCCTCCTGTTTATTTTCTTTTCATTCAGCACTGTTTATCTCTCACTTAAAGGTCATTATAGATTCTACCTATTGTTAAAAAAGCCATGAAAATTTCAAAATGAACAATTCTTTCATTTGTAGCTCAATCCTTTGTCCTCCCTTGTGGCATTCACTGAGGCCCGTCTGTTTCCTTGAGAACAGATCATTTTGAAGGTTCAATTTTAATAATGGCAAAGTAATTTTTTTTGTCTATTTTTCCTTTTTTTTTTTCAAACTAACAATTCTTAAAGAGGCATAAAAATGCATTCGTCAGGATCTATTTTCCCCTGTGGATTGATATGATGTGGCTAATTGCTGTGTATAATAACAACAAAGCTTTACGCTGCAAAGGACTAAGCTTTAACCAGCTTTGGCTACACAGGCAATACTTGTTGGCGGAATCAATTTCTTTTGTTTTTTTTGTCTTTTTCATGGGATTTGTTAACAATAAGATAAACACACTGCAGAATACTTTCATAAGAACATCCATTTAACTTTAAAGCTTATGTGTGAATGCAGTGCGCATGGGATTAAAAGATCATAATGGATATAATTAAAAGATATGATGGTTTGAAACAGGTGCATCATGTGTGACTGCTCATTCAGCTACTATTCAGTTTCCCCTGTACACATTTTCTGCTACCTTTGTACATCCATCTGTAAGTTATTCTAACTGCCTGCTGTCCTTATCTCGCTCTCCCTTTGCGTATCTCTCTGCTCACCTTTCCTTCTCGCCTCTTCATCACTTCCCTTCCCTCTCACCTTGAAACTGCTCCTTCTAAATTTCACTGAAACTTCAGTATTCATCGATGGTATATAAATTATCATGAGTATTCTGCACACATACCACACAGGCATAATAAGCCTTATAGCAACAGCGAAAACATGAGTAGATGCACTTACAGATACACTCATGTACACACACATACACACATAAATGCACGGTCTCCCACACACCTCTGCATAATGTTCTCATGCCTTATCAGCATACAAACAAGCAAGCCTAATAACCATAATGACATTCAACTCAAGAACTATTGATCTCATGGTAATATACAGGGTGTTGTAAGCAGCATTAGAACACTGTTATTCCCAACCAAAAAAAAAAAAAAAAGAAGGAAGAGTCACCAATATCCTTCAAAAGGCTACAGTTTTGCTATTTTTTTCTCATTATTCTACATATTTATGATGATGCCAACTGACAGGGCCCCTCATGCATAAACAAGTCCATGACCCTCCTAGGGGCAAACCCGATCAGATAACTGAAGTTGTTTTCACATTTAAACATGGTTTTTGCACTGCAATAAAGAGGAAGTCCAGTGAGTTCTACTGGTGGTCAAATAACAATTAAACAAACAAGTTAAACAATGACAGACTTGAGGACACTACATGAGACTGCAAGTGAAAGTGATTTGATTCATTCATAAACGTCCTGAGTAATGACTCAAAGTTCAGCATGATCGCCTGCATAAAGGTAGCTTATGTCAAAAGCAGTAAATGCACTATTTAAATGCATGCATTCCAGCAGAATGAGCATCATGCAAATGCATGTTGTGCGTTACATGCATGCACAAAACCTTAAATTTACATATCAAGTTTCAAAGTTTACAAAGTTTACAAATGTATTTTGGCACTAGCTGGATATATGCAATGGCAAAAAATGACAACGCAAGACGCTTTCCAGGCTCTGTTACCAGAATGTTTACTTTTAATACTTTCATGAGAAATGATTGGAGGCAAAAATTGGGTGCCAGCAGCCACAATAATTCCACCTCCAACAGTGCATCTTAAAGTTGCTGCAGTTTAAAAGCTCACAATTGGATTTTTGGATCAAGCTGACGGACCGCCACGAGGCGAGCTATCATCTGTCCCTTTCCCTGGCTCGCTGCACTTCCTCGATGTTCTTAGCTGGTTATGATCACAGTGCTTCTCTGAAGTTCTTAGTAAAAACATTTTAGGACACCCTGACCCATGTTTCACTGCTGTTCACATAAGATCTTTAACTTTTTAGTCACATCTCCTCATTTATGTGGATTTCTTTTGATTGGATGGCTATGAAAATTTTGAGTTCTGCTTTCAGGAAGGGAACCTCTGCTGTAGCAGGTTTCATTTGCCAAACCCGGGAGAATAGAACAATATTTCGTTTAAGGCCTCACTGTGAAATAACCTGTAACTCTGTAGTTAAATTAATTGGTTGAAACTGTAACTTTACTTTTTTTTGTCTTGTGAACCCATAATGGTTGGACATGACACAAACACAAGAAAAACAATCAATGGTCAATCAATAGGTTACAATGGGGCTCAAAGGATTACTGGGAAAAAGAAAACAGTTTTTCACCATTACAGAAAAGTTTTTTAGTTCATAGCTGGATTGTTTGGGGCATTGAGGGTGTTGTAATTCTTATGCAGCCTTGTGATGTGTTCCCTGAGCAGAACCAGAAAGAGTCAGAATAATGTCATGTTGTGAGGTCTGTGATACTGAGACCTCCTGAGGCATTACAAGAGCACATCTCTGTCCAGAGGCTGTTTCAAGAATATATTGTTTCATGATAAGCCATGAAAACACAACAGAACACACTAACCTCGGCACGTAAAATGAGCACAGTAACCCCCCACTGCATAGACAGTGGTAATGTAAAGGGATATGTTGTCATGGTTTTAACATCCTTTTTTGATTTCTCTTTAGTCACAATACTGAAAAAAAAACTAAAAGAAATGCTGATTATTATTATTGAAAATTACTTAACAAAAATCTTTTTGCGTTCACAGTTAGTCCTTTAATATTGTTTTTATTATTTATCTATTATTTATATCAAAATATTAATTCAAACATATTGTATTATTTCATTTTGTCCACATACCCCACTACTAAACTAAATGGCAAACATGCACACATACGCACACACAAACTTCAAAATGCACTAATAATTTCATATATTACACTTGAAAAATGGCTTCACATAACCGTTTATAGTTTGGACACAACACACACAACAAAGTGCTGGTAAGCAGGAAAATGCAGGTAAATCAAAGTCCGGGTCCATTCGACATACCAATGAAGATAAAAATAAGACCAGTTCTGGTCACAACCTTTGAGAAGGAGATATACTGTGTGGACAGTTGGTGGCAAAGAAATAGAGAGAAACAGATAAAACAGAAAGATGCGGAGAGGGAAAGGAGAGAAAAACTTCACAATAACTGTCTAAAGCTAAAGAGGTAGACGGTGAGATACAGCAAAAGGTGTTCCAGGGAGGTGAGGACAGAGAATCAATGTTGCGTTGTTTGCTTAGCGTGAACAGAAGGACACTCATAAATTCATCAACTTGATCCCTCACATCCTTGATTAACTGTAATTCGATCAAAAAGATCAATTCATATCAGATTGCCATTAGCCAAGTGTCAGAGAGGATATTCATTAGAACGAGTAGCTCCGCTGTTTGATTAGCTGATTAAACACTGCTAGAAGTACGTGGTTAAACACCAAGTGCCATCGGGTGGGACACTGTTATACCTTTCCCTCGCAGCATCATCAGGTGTCTATTGATGAAGTGAGGACATTGACTTAGAGAAGGAGGCTGGCTTAAGGCTTACTGAACTGAACTGAACTAAAGGTAAGCATCCAATTAAAGACACTCCAATATTGTATTTTTAGCTCACAGGGGTGTTTGATCAGAACACACACATTGGCTAGTCTGGGGTATCAACAGTTTTATCACATCATTTTTTATTATTTATTATTATTATTATTTATCACATCACTATTATTTCACTGGTTTAACAAGTTGGAAAAGAGCATTAATGTTATATTAAAGAAATTATTTTTACAAGCATTGCTCTGAAATTTTAGGTTCCTACATTTTAAAAAACAAAGTGTCAGTTCTCCTCAGGTTTGGTGTAGGAGCAGCAGAGAAAAAATCAAGACCTCCACATCTGCAACAACAGTGAATACAAAACCCAAACACATTCTCCCGCAGCTAAACAGACTGACATTCACTCAGGCCCAGCAGGTATACACAGAGATGTATCTGGAAACCTCACAAGCCATAAAACACACCCACATACACACACACACATATACAGAGACGTACAGGCATGTGCTCTTGACTGGATTGGAATACTGATCAATTCTGATTATGGAGCACCAGCTGTGAGAGCCTGAGTGTGCACGTATGCTTTTCAATTTACACAATATCTGGCTCTTACATGTGCAACAGTGTGACTGACACCCTGCGTCTCTGAATCTCCACTTGTGCATGCATGCATGTGTGTGTTTTAATAGTGTGTGTGTATGTGTGTGTGCTGTGTGAGTAACCAGCTCTAACTTATGATCCAACTCTACAACAGCAGCGTGAAATGAAATTGAAGCTCAGTGCTGGCATCCTGATTTACCATCTCAAAAGCGTTATATTTCCTGTGTGTTTGTGTGTCTATGTGCTTCATAGTGTGTGTATATGTGTGCATTTGTCTGTGACAACTTGTAGTACCCCATGTGTGTGTAGCCTTCCTTGTAGATTCACTGGCATATACATATCAGACCATGTCGCTCTCCGGCTGGGCTGTAACTCACTATTTATCAGTGAAACGTATTTGGATGCCTAAGGGGAGCCGTGTCTTTTGAAAGTCCAACAGTAGAATATTCAATTGGCACATTGGCAACTGGCACATAAAGATAAAACCCAGAAGAATTATCAGTTAGGGTTTCGAAGATCAAAATTTTTCACTTGGTGGCTGCACATGCTGACACTGGATAAGCCACTTTTTACTGACAGCGAGAAATAAAATCGATCTTTCTTTTCTGGAGTGAGATGCTTTTACTCCTCTTACTCTTCTTGTTTTTACTTGACTTGAACACTGAAATTAAAGTTTCAATTCTTAGCATTTTTAGTGAAGTACAAGAGCTGGAAAGCTGTGCTTTGTACTTTGCTCAACCCCTGCAAGGAACCATTTCTTTATTTTTTTAATTCACATTTTTGGAGAAACAAAAATTTGATTTAAAAAGCTGTTCTTTCAAGCTAACGGTTAAGCAATCCGAAATTACTTGTCACTCACTACTTACAGAATTTTAGACTTTTGCAGAAGTTGTTGATGATATAAAAACTTTCATTTTAACTCAATTTGCTGCTTTTGTTTCTTTAATTTCACTTTAGATTGAAATATTTGGCTCATCTTTTGGGTGACACAAGATAGTAAAGATCTTGTTGAGAAAACATCACATTATATATCAAGTTGGGCAACATTTCAAACTTTTAATGGTCAACATTGGCCTTTGTGCAGTCATCACTCTCTGCCACACTTGAATTCTGCTGCCCACTTCGGCACCCTCCCCTGGTATTACCCACAAGTCTTTGAGACTGAGTTAGTAGATGACTTTTTACATAATCACTCAAAGTTCTGAATTGTACATTCATATAGCACAGCTGTGGAACCTCTCTCCTTCTACCTTAGACCACAAACTTGTCAATCAGCCCTTGTACAGCAAATTATTTAGGAATAAGAGTCTGGTTTCTATAACACTGTCCTGCCATTTTCACCCTTTTCTGACATTTTATAGACTAATCTAGATCTAATAAAATAATCAGAAAAGACTTAAACGACTAAAGATTGATGAAAGTAATCATGGCTTGCACCCCTAGTTGTTAATATTCACAAAAATTCTAACATTTTTGTGCACTAAACACTAGAAGTTGAAATGTGTGTGTATCCTGCAATTCTGTTGGATGATAATTCACACACGAACTTCTTCTTTTCTTTGCCCTATTTTTTTTAATCATCTCTTACAGCCAGATAGATTGTTTCTGCCTCAGTCAGCATGTGGTGGAGCTGGCGAGGCAGGTTCCTCAGATGTTTCTACGAGGTATGACAGCAAGACGCTAAATCCCCCCCAAGTGATTTATAAGACAGAGATCCGATTAACTGCTGTATGACATTATAAGCAACGCAATAAACTGCTGTTGACACTTTCACGGTTGTGCACATATTAATACAGTCATACAGATGCTGCGTAGATCTTGGTCCACATGTGATATACTGTATGCTCTCTCTCTCTCTCTCTCTCTCACACACACACACTCACACACACTTGTGCAGGCCACACAGGCGCCAAAAAACAAACTTGGATAAAAGTACGCACGAACATACACACAACTGCACCCACCCACACACACGCTCTCACACATACACTTCCTCTGCAAACATCTTGGAATTAAGTTATCACTTTATCCTCTCCTGTCTCTCTTTCCCACAGAAAGATTAACATTCACTCTCTCTCTCTCTCTCTCTCTCTCTGCATTTTGCCTCTCCTTTCATGTGAGCACTGAGGCAGCTGCAGCTGTGTAAGTGTTTGTATGTTCCTCTGTGTGTGTGTGTGTGCTTTATGTGCATGTGTGCGCATTAGTCAGGGCACCAATGCTCAAATAAATCAACTTCCTGTTTCCTGCCATCTTATCATGGCCCCATTGCACATGTACACGTACAGTGTCGAATTGGTGTGTGTGTGTGTATGTTCAGTCTGATCATTGCCCTCGTCATTTGGCTTGTGGAAGCCACTGAAGAAGACTTGCAGGCAACAGGGTTAATTGATACTTCACATTTTAGATGTCTGTTCTGGGAGGAACATGGAAGCAATGAAGATAAGAGGGAGTGTAAAAGAAGGGGAAGAAGTGGAGAGGAAGAGAGACAGAGTGGAAAGATAAAGAGGAGAGTGCGATTCGAGGAAAGGGGGACAGCACAGGAGGGAGGAAGAATTGTCGAGAATGAGCAGGGCAGTTAATATTTTACAAGCCTGGATTAGAGAGGTCATGAAATGAGGAATGGGAAAAGGATTCCTGAGAGCCGGCTACAGAGAGAAGGAGAGAAAAGGAGTGGGACAGCTGGATAACACCGCTTTGATCAGAAACATCTGTAGGTTTCACGGCAGAGGAAGGAAAACAGCGAGTGGTGGGAGAGAAATGACTGCATCCTGTTTTATCTGCTTGTATGGAAGGTTGAGTCTGACTCGATATCTATGAGGTGTGATCAAAAAACTTCAGAGAACTGTTCCTGTTGCATGCAAACAGAGGGCTGTGAAGTGATGTGCATGTAGCAGGTGCCAGCAATAACTTTCATGAGTGAGAATTCCAAGGTACATTTCTTGATCATTAACAAACTCTTTAGAGCTACACACATTTTTGTAATAAGTGGTCAGAGTGCATTTTGCAATTTCACCAAGGACCTTTAACTTGGAGTGTGTTAGTGACAGCCAGAAACTTGTGTGTTTCCAGCGTGATCTGAGCTGGCTTAATGTCATGTTGGAGAGCTAGTTGCCAGTGCACCATAGCTTAGGTCTAATGTGCCAAATGCTCTCCCCTTGATGCCTCAGAACAGAGGCAGCAAACTGTGAGCTCTTCATTGCAAAAAGACACAGCTCTCGTCTCCTGTGATGATGCTCAGCATGAGGTCTGGGTCATTGGTGTCAGTAGATGATGATCTTTGCAAACTGCGACATGGTGATGCTTCCTCAGTCACTAAATCATAAATGTAATCCACAAAAACAATGTAAATGTTACAGCTTGCATCTATAAATTGCACATTATTGTACAGCTTTCTGTATTGCACACAGCAGGAACTTGGAAAATATTGATTGTCTCTTGTCAAGTCTGATCTTCCTAAGCTTCAGTTTCATCTTCATACTCTGGTTTTTCATGTTTTAACTGTAATAAAAGTGCATACATTGATTGTTTAAAAGTTTGACAAGCATGGTCAAAATGATGTCCCACTGTGGTAGGACCACATTTAACAATAACAAACATTTTTGTGCAACAATGATGACTAAGAAAAAGCTTTCGAAAACTAAGCGAAAAGAGAAGAAATTTAAGGTACAAATGAGCAACAAATTATGTCCTACTATATATATAAAATTGGGGAAAAAAAGTGTTAGCTGCTAAAATATTGTTTTTCAAACTTATGCACTTACTTCTTCCTTTCCACAGCACTAAAAGCCCTACATACAGTATGTAACAAGGAGTACATTACTTGTGTATTACTGCCGATGCTGCTTTTCCCAAAGCTTTTTAAATGTATTTCCAATCCAGGCAGCCACTGGTTTTCACATCTTCTACTGTGTTATGAGGTTATGAGAAACAATTCACAGAGATTTGCATCTTGCTTGACATGGGTAATCCATCATGGTTATCTTATTTTTTCTATTCACACCAACAAAGAACCAAATCTGAACATACAATTTGCATCTTGCTGATCCATGGTGACAATGGCATGGTTGCCTCGAACCAGACTGGCTGTTTCAGCTCACACCGGACTGTAATTGTTTGGTTTGGAGGAGACTGTAGCAGCCATGGTGTCCTTAGAATTTGTATATGGATGAATATTCCAACCCGTAATTATGTTGATGCACTTTGAAAGTAAAATAGATATGCATAAATGTGGTTTGTAGAAGAGATGTTATTAAGAAAAAGCAAACCTGAGAAGCACAATTTCAGCATTGCAACCTTTGAAAAAGGGGATGAAATTGTTATTATCTGCTTTTATAGTTAACCCTGCTTCTAATAAGCATGTTTTCCGACTCCTCTTTGGCAAGAGTGCAAAATAAGGATAATCACACATGAGCCAGCAAAACCCTCCCTCACAGTGCTAATCTTATTGTTTAATAACATGGCCAACATCACCCTAAGCCTTCCCAGAGTGCCAAACTCTGAAGGTCAGTGCTAATACCACGCCGCTCATTTATTAAACCAAAGGGGTGAACACAGACAGAGATGAAACAGTGAGAGTAAAAAGATAAAGAGAAGAAGAAAATACAAGAAGATAGTGACGCTTAAAGTGAGAATATTAAGAAAAAGAGGTATGAAACTGGAGAGCAAAGAAGGACACAAAGAAAGGGTATATAGCTTAGAAGAGGGGTCATGGAGGAAGTTAACAAGCGGATAAGACAAAGTATGAAGTGGGTTAAAAGGAGAGATAGAGGATGGAAGGAAGGATTTGAGAGGGAGAGATAAGAGGGGAGGGATGGATAGAGAGATGGCCGCCTTAATTAATGGACTGTAATATATGACAATATTCCTGGGTTCCAAGATAATATCAGCAAAAATTACAGCCCTCATTTTGGGCACACTGTGCAAATACAGCGTGACCTTGACAGAGGAGCTGAAGTGGCTAAAGGGAAACTTGAGAAACTCTTGACAGGAACTAAATGTGTCATGCCCGCAATAAAAAGTTATGATAGCACCAATTACGAAAGAGGTTGATGAAAAACACTGAGTTCGTCCCGTCCCCTCCTTAAATTCTGCTACCATCACTGTGTTGCAGGATCCAGCTCAGCTTAATGTGTTGTTTAAGTGCTATCATTTGGCTTGCCAAGTTGGTTCTAACACTCTGATGGAAGTTATTTGGATACATTTTTATCGTAGGATGAGTTCATTTTTTAAATACATATGTCATTTTTATGGAGGAAGTGTACGACTTTGTTTTTCTTTATCTATAAAGAGTATTCATGGTGTTTGAGTTATTCAAATATGAAATTGCTGTGTCCTTATTTTTAAAAGCCATAGCATTAAATAAGTTAAGCACACAGTCTACCATGCCATTAAAGCAGCAGGGTTTCCAAGTCTCTATGTGGAGCTGTTTGCCAAAGTAAAGCAAGATGGTGAACCTCAACCAAGTCTGCTGAAAAATATGTTTATGCTCCTCTCTGCATCAGCTACACTTCTCAAAGCAACAGCTG
This sequence comes from Acanthurus lineatus, assembly GCA_029814665.1. Classification (NCBI taxonomy): domain Eukaryota; kingdom Metazoa; phylum Chordata; class Actinopteri; order Acanthuriformes; family Acanthuridae; genus Acanthurus; species Acanthurus lineatus. Next base: position 5,133,171 of record JAPZDV010000011.1, on the reverse strand, counting down.
GTGAAACATCTTGGTGTCACACAGGAGGTAGTACAGATTTTGGGATGTTGGATGGGTGTGTAAGTGGGTTTCTGTGACACTGTTATTAAGTTGTGACATTTTCTGCTGCTTAGCTTTGACCGTGTTCTGCTCCAATCCAGCTCCAAAACTTGAGTTCAATGACTGACACATGACCTCTGACTTCACTGAGGAGAGATGACAATTTCGCACACACACAACATACATAAGAAACATAACTAAATTAAATATTGCATTTTTTTGTGGTGTGAAATTTTACATTGATCATTATTTGGTAAGCAGGTAGGAGTGAAAACTAAGTAATGACAGCAAGTGGTGAATAACTGAATATTTCTACTTCACATTCCACCTTAAAACCTGATACTGTCACTCAGTTTTGACAGCAGGTCCATTTCAAAAGTTGCTTGCTTAGTTGCTTATTTTTGTCCTGCTGCTAAACTCCAGTGAGCAGTAGCTGCCACAAAGCTATCAATCACCCAACACTTGGAAGAGCAATAAGCCTGGTTGGCCAGGGAGTGCGGGTGCAACTGCATCGTGCCACTGTAGACTTTCCAGCATTATTTTCATTGTTTTTTTTTTGAGTCAGCAATCAAAGGGCTACAATTCCAAGTGGGACACAAAGCTATTTCCCAGTTGCCACAGAGCTTCACAGAGCTTCACAGAGATTCAAGAAGGATTTTTCCACAGCCCTAAGCTTCTCGTGCCGTCTGTGTGACTGTTTTCCCGAGCACTGGTAGGTATCAAGGGACCCGCACATGAGTACCTCTGAAGCTGCAATCAATCATGTGTGACTGTAAATGTAACACCCACAGGTGACAGTGCACATGGTGCGCGCAGACACCGATGCTCAGTGAATCACAGAAGACAAACACTCGCACACGTATATGCCTACATATGTGCGTGTCCACCTGCGCTCTGAGTCTCTTGATCTGACAATAAGAAAGGTGTGATGGGAAAGTAGCTGCTGTCAAGTTCAGCGGCTGCAAAACATGTCGCATCTGTAATCCAAGCCTCTGAGAATGCACAGATTACTACCACTCCCCTCTCCAGAGCTTCAGCTGGCATGCTACAGAGGAGCGGAGAAAAAAAAAAAGGAGAAGGTTTAAAACAAATAACTTTAGAGGAGCCCGGCGGTGCAGGCACAGAGATTTATTTCTACTGGAGCAGAGCCTGCGGAGCTGTTGCTCTGTCCTTGATGCTTAAGTTTACTTACAGTTTCACGCTTGTCATTTGTCAGAGGCGGACTAATGATGCCGAACTAACAGTTGCTGCAATGAAAATCATTATCGGCAAATAATTCTCACCGACAATCCGCCTTCTCTTTCCAGTAGCCCTCATGAACACTGGAGACTTCAAAGAAAGACTTGACACAGAATGGGGAGCACTCTCTCAACTTATGCGGTTCAAAGGAATGTAGGTTAATTAATGAAATGGGCCACAATGCTGATTAAGACTAATGAACATAAGTATGGCACTCATGGGATCAAAGTCAAACTTCGAAAACATTTCAAAAAGAGCATTTTGTTCATTTAACGAGATCGCTTATGAAAATCACAGGACAATTTGATAGAGATTAAATGTTTTTGAAACACGCACGAGTGGGTGAGCATGTGTGTGTATTTTAGCGAGGACTGGCAGTTCAGGCCACACACACACACACACAACACAGGCAAATATGCATGTGCACAAGCACCAGCAGAAAAAGAAAGCAGGGTAATCGGAAGCAATACACAGCCCACATGCACAGAATGATGAATCATCACAATAAACAATGTATGTTTTATAGCTGGATTTACATCTATATAAAAACCTTTTGTCTTTAATACACACACATGCAAAGGTTCTCAGGGAGAAGGCAATATGTCTGTATAACCAAGTCCAGATGGGCTCTAATCATTGTGAATATGGTCCTTATTGGACTAAGAATTGCAAGTTCTATAATCTCAAACTTGAATATCTCTGCAATGCAAAAACATTTGCATTTGAACCTCAACATATATTGGAATTAAATAAAAAATGCTCCCTGATGCACTAAATATAAACCGCACAGTACATAGGCAGCAGCTTTGGCAAAAGAGTGGAGAACAGACGGTCAATAACAAGCAGAAAGAATCAGCCAGAATAGACACAGCCAGAATCAATAAACTTCTGCCTTAATTTAGCAAAAGTCACTTGTTTCTCTTCACTTTCTTCAATCTTTTCTCTTTCTTTCCCTCTAAGGCAGGCAGTCTGATGCTGAACATGGGTCGCAGTCAGTGCTACTGATGTTTTTTGATGTTTCAGCTGTTATAGGTAAGAATTAAAAGAACAGGAACAGAACGGCATCAGCATCAATGTCTTTACCATGATAACTGCCTCAGCCCAACAGATACAGACCAACAGATACATTTTTAATTTATACTTAATCTGTACCATCACTGTCTCTCTCTCTCTCTGTGATCTACACATACACATGAGCAAACACTTGTAGCTACAGAGAGGTCAGCCTTTTTGCTGCAGACTGAGACCACAAGAATGTTCGAGCTATAACAACAGGACAAGAAAATGGAAGAAATTAAGAGGCTTTGTTGGTGCTTAGAAGGAATGTCAAAACATATGTTATGAATGCCTGTGTAAAGTGCGGGCTCTTAGAGAGAGCGGAAGAAAAAGAAAGAACCTTTGAGTGTTTTTCTATCAAAGCATGAATGTCTGAGATTCTATTTTTTTAAACATTTTTACCAAAGATGATATAAACACTTGATTACAATCCCAAGAACACATTAGGAGAACACCAGCAAACTTATCTACCATACACACACGAGAGGACACAAACTGTAAGTGTGGATGCTCACTCAAATAAAAAACATATGCACACATGCACACACTTGCATGCTCACGCAGACACACACACACATGCACATGTACACATGGTTAGTTATAGGCCCTCTGCTCTAACAATAAGCCTGTCTGAAGTCTAGCTATAATGACAACCAGGTATGTTTGCTCTTCATTTTACACGGCTCATCGCAGCTCCAAACAGGCTATCAACACAGGGGTGTGTGCATGTGTGTGCGCATGTGTGTGTGTGTTTCAATTTTGTATTTATTCATATACCATGTGTTATGTGCATCTGTGTGGAAACATGTAAGTGCACACTGCTTTGTCCATGTCTGATTAGTGCTACATTCGTGTGTATTTCTGAACATGTGGGGGTTCGCGTAATCAAAAGTGTATTAGTGTGTGTATGCATCTGTGTGTGTGTGTGTCTCTGTGTGTTTGGGCAGGAGTTTGCCCACATGCGTACACAGAGCCCTCTCCCTGGCTTGTTGACATTCCAGTAGCTCGCTCCAAACTCTCCACTCAAAACAGACCTCCTTTCTCTCTTGCTATCTCTCTCTCACTCTCTCTCTCTCTCTCTCACACACACATGCACAAGCACAGAAACACACATTTCCTATACCTTACTGTACCTGCTACATTCTTACTGAAAACATAAGTAAGACATGAGTGTACATGTTTTCCTTGTCCTCCATCGGTGCAGTAATGCTTGTCGAGTTCTTTCTTCAGTTCAGAGGGAGCAGGGGGCTTGCTGCACTGTACACCGTAAAGGTGTCATGATGTTTTTGTTACAGAGGCTTTGCAACATTAAAATTGTCTTTCCAGTGGAGATAACGTAAGACGATGCTCGCTCTCTCACCCTCTCTCTCTCTCTCCTCTCTCACGCAGGCTGCCTCTCTCTCATCTTCCCTCCTGTTACTGCACTTGGCGGTCTGTTTCTCTTCCACTCTCAGACTCTCACCTGAGACTTTCCCACAAGCCTTTGTAGTTTCTCTGCAATTTTGGTCGTCTTTGCTCTTGCCTTTTCCCTGCAGTTGTCCCTCAGACTCTCAAGCTGGCAGCTTTACCTCAGAAAACATCACCTCTTTTTTTTTCCCCAGCTGACATTTACATTCAAGCTACAAAAATATGATCTATATAAAATTTGAATGGTTACCAACTAGAAGTGTCAATGACACAGAGTTTCTGTCTTTATCTGAAGTTTAATTGTATAAGTTTAAAATAAGTGGCAAAACTTTCCAGTTCTAACTGTTTTTCTTGAGATAAAATTTGCAGATGGAAACGTCACTTTTTGGCTAATCAAAGCTACTAGAAGATATCTGAGAGGAAATAATGTCACAAATACTAACCACAACAGATTATGTTAAGGAAATGTAGAGAACACAATACCATTTTTCAGCTTGCCCAAGTCAGTGCTGAAAAGCCTGTGCTTGCAACTTTGCTCATAGAAAGGCATCCACACTCTTTATCCCAATACTGAAGGCATGAGTGTACATGTCTTAAACCCATAGATGAGGACAGGACCATTCATCTGTTCTATGCTTGTTGAAGGAAGAGGTATTCAACATTTCCATCCTCTAAAGGACATTCAAGCCTGCATGCTTTACCTTCCTATCACAGGCCGTGGCACTCTTGATGAAGGTTTGACAGTGAGTAATGGGGTTTCTCCCAAAAATGGGGAAAAAAGGATCTCAAAATATAAGATGATCACAAGTTGATTGAAAGCAAGAGAAAAGAATGATAAATGAGCTTTTGTTAAACAAAAAAGAAATGCCCTTTGACATGCTTTTCTTTAGAAAATGCTGATCCACTTTTGAATTCAGTTTCATGTTTTCATTACAATAGAATAATATAATAGCTAGTAAATCATAAAAAGCCAAATAGATTAAAAAAGAATGATTTAACTTTCAACCCACTTTTAACCCACTGATATAGGCTAAGGTTTACTGTGAAGAAGTAAGCTTTGCAAACTGCAAATGCAAAGGATGAAGGTGTGATGCGTGTGAACTAGAAGGCAGTAGTTTTTTTCGTGTATGCAGTTCAATTTGGATGCCGCTTTTAGGAGTCAAAAGCTCTTGAATGTTGGGTAAACTGTATAAGGTATTTTAACATTGTTTCTTATTCATGGCTTTTGCAGAAGTGGCAAAGGTTGGCACTGAGGATGAGTTGAGTCACAGCAGAGGAGTCCCTCAAAGACACTTAAGCTCAGAGTCAAGAAATTATACATCAAAGCCGTTGCTTCTAAATGTCAGAGTATCCATAAGAAAGATGTGTTCTGCTATCACAGATGCTATTGTATCTTTTTCTATTGTATTTCCAGCAGATGTGAGAGTGTGTAAAAGTCAGGGATTAAACCTGGGACCTTTCTCCTAAAGGAGCTCATGACCTTCTTAGAGAAATAAATTAAATGCATGAGGAGGACAGAAAAGAATGAAGGGAGTAGAGAAAGGTGGGAGCAGATGTACTGCATGTCGATATGTGGGAGACAGGAGAGAAGACAAATGATTTTGCGGCTGAGATTGCCCAGTTTAACCATTAAGACTGTTATATATTTAATCATCTGGAAGACATCCCCATGCATCATATACAGTGATACCCATACAGTTATAAAAAATAGTGAAGTCCATAATGCACATGTTAAGACTGGTGCCTACACTTATGAATCTACTTAATCTCTAAGACCACAAAAGTATATATAAAAATGCATTATATGTATGTATGTACAGATGCATATTTACTTTTCCACACATAGCCTCACTGAACTCTCAAAGACAAACACACTCACTGAAACACACTTTGTGCATCACATAGACATGCAGAGTCACGCAGCATAACAAATGGGTCGTCAGACAAAGACCAGGGCAGACAAACAACAACCGACAGTGGGCAGATTGACAAAAAAAGAGAAAATCAATATGAAAGAGTTAAGCCGGAGCCACTTTAATATTGTACTCCGTCCTTTGTGTGTCCAGGTTGCAACCAAGCTTTTACTGCAAAAAAAAAAAAAGAATCTTTGTCTCATCCGCTCTCCTTCTCTTCACATGCACAATGTAATAACATGCACACACACACACACACACATCTTCTCCTCATACAATGTAAGCTACACTTGGGGGAAAAAAGAGAGATTTTGGATGTAAAATGCCTTGATAGAAAAGTAAAACTACGTAGAACTTACAAGTCAATTATCATTACATATAGCTTGTCCGCACCAATGAACTAACACGTTGTTCAGTTTCTTGTATGCGCACATCTCAAAACGCACCAGACAACAAAAAGTCTACATTCATGCATACAGATGCACAAACAGAGACAACTGTTTGCTTGTGTTCACACAATATTAATATCACGCTATATGCTCTTCTAACCATCATGGACGTATTGGGCTCTCTTTGGATTCTGCTGTGTGTGTGCATGCGTGCGTGCGTGTGTGTGTGTGTGGCAGAGAGGGTGCAAGACATGGGAATAGGGTGAATTTCAACAATCCTGGCCAGCAGTGATAAGACGCCTAAATCCCCCACACATTTTCACATGGATAACCAAGGCGATAGACTGCATCTATAGAAAATGCAGCTTCCATCAAAGGACACAGATAGGGCATGTGGAAGCACGTGGGATAAGTGGGAAGGAGAAGAGGATTTCTTTTTTTAGCCTCAGAACTAAGTCTGACTTTTCTAAATCAGTAAGAGATGTATTATTTTGATATGGATTTATTAAGGTTACAGTAATATCTGTTCTCTCTTCTCTACAAGTTTGCCTAAAAAGACAATTGTTTGTTTGTTACTTTGTCGTTTGCTACAACTGTTACTTTGTCTTGTCATCAGTTTGGGATTAGAGATACACTTTTAGAATGAGTGCTGAGCAAAGTGAGAAAGTGGAGCAAAACAATAGCAGAGGGACTGAGATATGCAGTCTAAAACAGCACCGTTTCCTCTGGCACTTAGACAAAAACACACACTTTTGCAAGATTGAAAAAAAAGAAACACCTTTGCAATGTGTGTGATTGATTGAACAGTCCTGCCTCAATTCATCATTGTGTATGTGTGGTACGTGTTGACATATGCGCTATTTTCTGTGCGTATGTGTGTGTGAAAGTAGTAAAAGAGGTAAGTACGACTTCAGCCAAAAGGTTAATGCTACTTCTACAAGACTACCTGTGCTGTGTGCGTGCCCATGTGTTAGCTGCTGTGATAAATACGGTGTGTTATCGATTTGACAGATCAGACCTCATGTTATCCTGCTGAAGAAATAAGCAGGACATACAGTCACTGTACAGGGAAGAGCCTGATATTTGATGTTGCATCAGCATTTAAAATGCTTTTTACCTTTATATGTTTCTCCTCATGTATTTATTTGGTAATAATTTGAGTATTTTATGCTACATATAGTGATTTAATTTCTCTGCCCTTGCACCATCTATCTAGGGTTCCATTTAGTTCAAAACCCTTTGATTTTTGGATCATTTACAGTAAATAAAAATGATGTTTTCATTAAAAAATAAGTCAACACTTCCCAAAGTTAAGTGTTGACCAGATACAAGCAGTTGTACAAGAACTTTGACTTAATAAAATGGTGTAAAATTAAGAGCATTTTCATTATCATTATTCATATTCTTAATCAAGAATCATTTTCCGTCTGGGGAGTAGGACAATATATTCTGTAGAACACTTGAAATTATTCACTAAAGCCCAGCTTAGTGACACTTTGAAAGTGGCTGGAGATGAAGTGCGTGCATGCATAGTAACAATTATCCTTTGGGGTATTTGGAAAATAGAGCACCAGCAAAACCCACATAATTAAGGTTGTTTTTATGTAGTTCCTTTACTTGTTGAGAGCTGCAGGATGTGTGCTGCCTGATGATGCACAGGCTAATGCTTCTCCAGAGAGGGAGAAAGGATCAGAGGAGACTGTGACAGAACCTCCTCTTGTTTTCACTTCCTCTATAGCTTTTCTTGATGTTTTTGTCTATACATTCAATGTATAAAGTAAAATCATGATCATTATCATTATCATCATCATCATCATCATTGTATTGTTACAGGTCATTAATCAATGGTCAGCATGTGCTCCCTGCCCTGTACTAACCGCTACACACTTGGGTGAAAAATTCCTGGTACCTCATATGGGGGATGATATTACCCAGTTGTTCTCTCTAAATGAGATACCTCATCATAATCCCATGGCTGGTCACCTAAGACCATGACAGGACATTACCCAGCATAATGGCCTGTTAGTTCTGGTGGATTATGCAACGCGGTATCCCGAGGCAGCACCTCGGCTGCACATCTGACAGTGACAGAGCAGGCTGGGCTTCTCTGTACTGCTTTGGGGCACATGGCTATTGTACATAGCCAGCCTGTTATCTATTAATAATGGAACATTCTCCCAAACCATTAAGCCATGCCATCCACTTCCAAAAAGTGGAGGCAAAAACACTCACTGAAAATTCAACGCTTACTTTCATGCTCGTGATTAGTGTTTGAAGTAGTAAATAATTTCTGCAAAAAAAAAAGTTTGGATGATTCAGTCCTTTTTTTCATAACATTTTGTTTTCTTTTTCATAATTAAAACTTTAAATATAAAAAAGCTGATGGTACCAAACACTCAGCATATGACAACTGTAAAAGCCAACTCAAGTCAGTCTTTAGAGGTTGAGGTTAGTTGATAAATTGTCTGTCAGTCCTGGTGGATTATGCAATGGTGTAATCCAAGACAGTACTTTGGTTTTTCATCTGACACTAGCAGTAAACCAGCAACTTTTTCAGTTGTCGTATTTCAGTGAAAAGACCAAAAACTTTACAAACACAATATTACAAAAGGTGGTGCACCAATAAAAGCTGTTCTGCAATGCCAACACCCTTCATCCAAACACCAAGAGCGCTTCCTAATGGATTATAGCCAATGCACGATCTCCTACTATTAATTCCTAAAACAAAATGAATATGTGTATAAGTTGGTGTATATAAGTATATTTTCTTCAATGCAAAGAAGGAGTTTCTTTTCAATTCACTTTTTTTTCAGCCTCTGTGGACTTTCAATATCTCTGAGCTGTAGTCGATGTTTTGTCAGCATGATGGACAAGAAAGCTTTGGGAATTTGAATTTGAAAGGAGTGCAGGCGAGCTATTGTCCCCAGACAATACTGTATGAAGGTTTGGGGAGCTAATGGTTTTCCACATGTATCCATTTGTACACGGGAAATCACACTTCGCCAGAGAACCAGAGATAGGGCTGTCCTTGCACAATGTCACAGACAATAAACACACAACACACACACACACACATATGCACACGGTTCTTACGGACGGACATACACACAAGTACCCACACACTTTTCCTCTGGTTTACTCTCTTTTGTCGCCTCTTCTCTACAAGGACAAACAGTTCTTTCAGAAAATTTGTATCCCCTCTCCCCACCCCCCCTTTTTTTGAAAGTTCAGTCAGTGTGGCTTTCTTTCTGTGCTTAACAGGTATTGGCTTACAGTGCTGCCATATACATATACATTCCTTTTCAAAAAGTTTTCCAAAGAAATACAGAGTGACAAAGACACCATCCCAAAGTGACAGAACAGGAAAAACTTTTATATTACACTACACAAAAATATAAAATGTCTGTGTGTGCGTGAGTGTGTATCTAATGTTTTATATTTAATTATTGAATCGACTTATGCTGCTAACCAAGCCTCTTCCTGTGGAGCAAGGAAGAGGAAGCTAGCTTTTGGTTGGAGAATAATAAACTCAGACTAAAGATGGCTGGGACAATGTCCCTCTACTCAATATTACTTTTTTCAATAAGCCAAATGAGTTTCCTTCGGCGATTCTTAGTCATGCACTCAGTAATGTGCTCCATTTTATATATTCCCATCAGAATACACTAAAGCAGTGCATCATCAGTTTGCCAGACAAATTTTTGACCGAGCCTTTTTGCATTTGAAGCCCTACATGGATTTAAAGCAATATTTATGTTCTCTCTTTGTTTCTCAGCTTCATAATAGCTACGTCCTGCATGTGGCACTGCTGTTACTCTAAAAACCCCATGCACCAGTCGTTTTAACACTACTGTTGATATCCGATTTCATTGTTTTGTCTTTTTTTCTCATTTCTGCTCATGCAGTTATTGTTCTGTTTTCATTCCACTCTCACTTGGATCATTGCACTCAGATAGTTTTGTCTTGTGTTTCTCTGTGCACTTGAGTTAAACGGAGTGACATAAGTTGAAAGGAATGAAAATAAAGTTGAGCTGAATTGAATTAAACTTAAGTTCAATGTGATAAATGGCAATCTTTTCCCCCTGCCACTCTTCCACTTTCTCCCCACAATGCATCACACTGAGGTCTCTCTGTTCACAATAGATCAAATTAAATGTGTATATTTAGACGTGTTGCACCATTTAGGGGTCCCAGACCCCTTTTAAGTCTCTGGTGATTCAGTTCCAGTGTCTTGGAACAAAGTTTTATTGCAAGTCAACATTAGCCAAAAACTCAGCTCATACTGGCGGGAATTACATTAGCTTCCTGGCAACATTAACTCATTGAACAGTCTATCAGGAGGAATTGGGGGAACTAGTGGGGGCTCAGTGATTTTAATGGCACATGAAAACACAACTGGAGATTTAATGGGTTGGAATCAACAAAATGGCTCTCGAAACAGAAAATCTATATTGCAAATGGTCTCTCAGTTCATTTCGGGGGGGGGGGGCATTCTGTTAATCTACAAATGAAATGCCTTTTTTTTAGTGACTAAAATAAATTGATTTGTTAAGATGATTTCTGTAAAAGTGCAAGCAGCTTTGTTGTTCCAAATATCGACTCTGCCTTAGTTTCCCTTTTTTAAAAAAACCAGGAGTGACAAATAAGGTTTTCTGATTTCATCTTACAAAGAAACTCTTCTTCTTTTAACTTCTTTTAACACATCTGTCTGACTGTCTGTCACATAAGGGACAGCAATCATACAGCAAGATGCATAAAATAAACTGAAATAACTTTGCTATAAGATGGAGAGAGAATGAACAAAGCAGTGTTTCTTACTCTCAGCAATATTTCCATTTAAAAACTCAACTATCTTAAGATTAACTGCACCTTAAAAGAGCGAAAGAGCATCACAACAAATTAAGCGTAATTAAACCATCAAAAAATGCCTTACTAATTTCACTGAATGTAATGTGCAGTAATAGAAGCAGAACTGCTGAGTTTTCTATATTGTGCTGTAATTGAAAATTTACTTAAAGCCTTAGAGCCAATTAAAGTGTGTTAGAGCTACAACTTCCACCAAAGTGAAGTTAATAACCTTAAACTCCAAATTTCTAATCTCCCCAAACACTTAAATACTTCACTTCTATCCTACTTCCCTCTGCTACTATTATGCTAACATTCCAATGCAAACAGGCAGACATATATACATAAGGTACACACTTATTAGCTTCACCATGGGTGGTGGAAAGGTAATCACTGCACTACGTCAGCGACATGGAAAAAGGTCAAAGAACCACTCGTGCATGCTTCCTTCAAACAGACATGCATTCACTGAATCTCATCCACACATTAACACGGCCTTTTACAGAAGATTCAGAAGAAGTAGAAACACCTGTATGTGGGGAGTCACGTATGTGTTAACCCACACACACACAAACACACGCACACATGTACCGGCACATAAAATATGAAGCCAGGGCAGTAAAGTGGTGTTTGAAAAATTCCTTATGGGATTAAGAGGAATTAACCTCCATAGCCACTTTAAAGGTAAAGAAACAGACACACACATTGGTATTTGTGTGTGTATGTGTGTGCAAACAAGTCAGTGGGATTAACTTTAAACACTTTACCCACACTTGAAGTAAGAATTGTCTCAGTAGGTAACAGAGGCACTAGTATGATTAAAACACTGCATACATGTGCATTCGTATGCTTGTGTATGTATGTGTATGTGTGTGTGGGTGTGTGTGTGTGTGTGTGTGTGTTCTTGACTTATAAAAAAAACTCTTAGTAACAAAATTCATCGTTCCATCTCCAAAATGCTAAATGCTGTCTGACCCCACAGCCGTTGCAGCACTCTGTTCACTATTTATTTGTCATTAAACACTGGCTGGCTGTGACCTGCTGTAAGCCTCATTAGAATACACTTCCATCAATGACTCACATTAGGCAACAAACACACAAACACACACACACACAGGCACAGTTATTTGGTTTTTTAATGAATTCCACAAGCCATGGTGGCAGTGTATAGGCCGGCTGATGCAATACAAAGCTGCTTTAGAACAGTTTTTCGCCGTGCATCCTCCTTGTCCTGCTTCCCCTCTCATCTTGAGAGTGTGTTTGAAAGAAAGAACGGAGGGCAGAGAGAAAAAAAACAGAGAGAAAGGGACTGAAAAAAGGGGAACGCTGCACCTTCCACTCTCAGACGCTGAATGTCGAAGATGAAGGAAGTTGTTATTGTTTGTTAAAGGTTGTTAAGGAGAGTGACTCTATGAGAGGTGCAGAGGTTGGAGGACTGTGGGAGATGATGGAAACAAGAAGCACAGAAAGTTGCTGTTTGCTCATTTGTGTTGCTGTGCACATCTCTCACACTGTGCGCTTTTTCAGTTTTGGAGGGTCATATCAGAAGGAGTTGGACAAAATGAGATTTGGGGGGGATTTGTGAGGGATCTACATTCTGCATTCTCTCAGCCTTTAAGGAGTTGGTGAGCAATGTGCAAACAGTGTGAGTTCTGTTTCTAATGCTGCAACATAAGGAAGTCAAGAGTCAGGGTCAGTCAGACACAACTTTTGCTTTGGATGCCTCGCCCAGGGACAACTTTAAAGGCAGGCGATTCTTTCTTCAACTCTGACTTAGCCTCCACCCCTTCTGATGTGAAACTTGGCTTTGAAGACTTTTCATTCTGAAACAAGATCTCAAATGATTTTCTCTTTTTTGCAGTTTGCATGAAAACAGGCCAGTCTTTTTCAAAAATGAGTCTGTGGCTATTTTCTTTTTAATGAGTTATAATCACTCTCACATTTACGATGGGACAATTTGATTTATATACAGTGCACACAAAAACTAATATCTCTATAGCTGAGGGAGACTTGTAGGCTATCTGTATGTGATTTTAGAGCAGTGAAAATGATAGATTTGTACCAAACAGAGGACAAATGACTTCACTGAAAACGTTAAGAAAAAACAGCATACTTGAAATTCTGCAGGAGCTGAGGTGACCTTAAAGCTCTATTATGCAACTCTTTATCACCAGCGTCTTTTCTGAGCATTGTGTTTCTTGGCACTTTTTTATATTAATTTCAACATCAAGATTTTCACTGCATTTACTGCCTTTATACTGTATCACAAACTCACCAAACATGCTGATAAAAAAAACCCTCCAAATTGACACTGTTGCCAGAAAGCAAACCCTTGAAATACTCCCTTTCATCTTTTCAGCACCACAGGTATATCATCTGTCAACACAACAGGGTCAGAGGGATGAAGGCAAAGGGATAAAATGACAAAGTTACAACGGAAAGTTAAAAAGTATCACCTTTTTTCAAAAAAAAGCTGAAATTTTTATAGAGATGTATTTTTTTTTACTTCTTAAGACATTTGGGAAGGAGTTATCCAAGAGACAAGAGAGAGAGATCTTTGATCAAAGCCTTACTGGGATTTCCTTTTAAAAAGTTAATGATGTAAAGGAGCTGGGCATGACAAGCACACATTCACTCCAGCACAGACGGTGAGATTCTGAGATTCAATATCTTAGTAAAGGACTGCGAATGATTCAGATATGGTCCATTATAGGACCAATGATATCAGACAGGCGGGAACCCCACGTCTAATGTGGACCAATTACAGATCACTCCCTACTACGATCATATTACAAATGTTTTTTTAGGACATTCCTAATTAAGGGCATTTCTAATTAAAAATGAGGAATTCCGAATTGATAAGCAGATGCAAACTGTATCCTTGAACACAATGTGTGCATAAACACACTCTGTGCACAGGTCTACATATTCCACTGTTGGTCATGTGTATGTACGCAAAAGTATCTCCCATCCGGGTGCTGCCATCCTGTGCTGATTGTGTCATTTGGAGCCATAGTCTAAGTGGTAGTGATTGGAGGGTGGAGTTGCATTATTGAGGCCCCGCCCTTACACCAGTGTAAAAAGCACTACCTTACATTTTAGAAACCATCTTTGGGGAAAATTTATTTAGCGTGTACTTTGAGTTTTTAGTTTGGTTCATGTCCTGCTGTTAACATGAAGGGGGCGGGATTTGTGAACTGTACTGCAACCAGACACCAGGGGGCGCTCAAAGTGTTTTGGCTTCACTTTTGAGGAGCTGTCGCATTGTCCATCTTTTTGCAGTCAATGTTGTTAATACTGTGCAGTATAACATTTCACCCAGCTTGCTTGATCTCTGCTTCAACTGCCCTCTCAATGCTTCTCCATTGCTCCGCATTTCTTTGTTTCCATTTCAAATAAAACTTTTAAGACTGTTGGCTCTTATTTTCTTTTTTTAACCACATATCTTTTTGTCTTCCTCTAATGTCTTCTTCCAGCTCTCTTATATCTCTTACAAGCACTGTTTTAGCATAAAACTGATATAAATTACAACCTTTTTTTGCCTCTACAAAACATCATTTTTAAATGGCAATGTCACACCCATCTTCAGTTAAATATGCAGTACTTTAATCCAGCTGGCCATCAAAAGGCAACAACATAACCTCCATATCCGTGTTAATCAAGCACTTTATCAACTGCTGTATCTTCTTAGTGTCTCTGCAATCAGACAGGCGCTCAGTCAGCCAAGTAGTCACTCAGTCTTTACTCTGCCTGCCTTCAGGTCCTTTGGAAAGGCTGCAATAATACTGTAATGTCGTGCTAACCAATGAGAATTTGTTTGCCAATTTGTTGATTAAATAGTTTGTCAGCCATCAAGCCAGCCAATCGTCTAATCAGCCAGTCAGCTGGTGAGTCAACAAGCCAGGGGTATCAGGGGTAAGAGACTGTACTGTAAGGTTATATTGGTCTTTGGGTAACAGCATTAATTTAATGTGATCACACTGGAAAATGAAGCATATTAAACAAGAGTTACCACGACCATGGTCAAAACTTAAACAGTTTGCAAACAATATATACATTGAATAATTCATTTTTGCCTTCAAACACAATTTTATGTTGTGTTTTATCAATTGTATTGTTCCTTTTTCCTGCTTTCACATTCAGAGCGATTTTATTTTGGTTGATGGTTTTGTTCTTCTCCTTTGTTTTTGCTTTTTCTCTTTGGCAAAAAAAAGATGCATTTTCTTTTGTCTTCCTGCATTTCAAAGAGATGACTGAATAGGATTAGCATTACTTCGCTTTGCCTTCCTGCCAGTCATCCAGGCAGTCTGACTGTAATTCATCTGTCAATCCAGGCAGTCAATCAATTGGTTGAGCTCCACCTTGAATTTAATACAAACACTGTGCCAAACAGGGAACCATGATTACACTGAGTGCTACTCAGTATAATGAGAGCGATCAAGGTTCTCTGTCTGCACATACATGCCGACATACAAAGTGACACCCAGCACACAGACATCAATCTTATGCTTATTTACTTATTTACAGCAGCTGTGTGTTTCCACTGATGACACATCAGAAAGCAGTAAAATCAAAGGAATAATTAACCCTATTTAGTTGTCAAACTTTTTCCTTTTTGTACTTCTTAAAATGCACAAGTCACAAACAGCCACTGATGTGTGAATTCTATCATTAAAACCTTCGTACTTTGACATATGTTCATGTATTTTTTTTCTCTTCTTCTATTTTTTTTCTATTCTGTTCTCTTATGGATGTTTAAGCTTTAAATAAATAAACACAGTCAAGTAAAAAGTATTTGTATCTCTTTCATTCTATGTCTTCTGTGTGATTATGAAAATCATTAGAACATTAAACCTAAATGAAAATTTCTTCTGACTGAGCAATGGTAAGTCTCTTTGCAGTTGTTGCAACAGAGGGGTATCTGCAATTACACAAGTTACTTTGCATCCTTACATGAAATGTGACATTTATGTTTGGTCTTTTAGCTACAGAAAGATAAATATTAAGATTATTAACATGCATAGACTGTGTTTAATGATATCTCATTTATATCTAATTTACATATATAAATGTATATCTAATTATATTGTTTAGTAGAATAATAGGGATAGCTACAGAAACATAGATCGGTTCACTCCTTGGATTTTTAATCAAGTAGCACAAAGCAAAGTATGACTTGCCTACAACAGGCATGTTTACGATCTGCCAATGATATAAATAGGAAAAAAAACAGATTAACAATGCAATGAAACTCTAGAAAATGCTTAATGTAAGGACTAATGCTTGGGAAGTATATGTCTTAAGGTTTCTTCAGAAAATTAATGTATATAGCTCTGTCCATAGTAACATCTTGTCCTTCAGCCTAACAGAAAACTGATTAATTGATGATCACTGATTCATAATCGATCACCACAGCATAACAGCATACAAATATAACATCAGTACTCATGAGATTGATGTGTGTGAAACTGCAATTATAATCAGACACTGAGAACAGCAAGCTTACCACTGTAGCAGTGCTCAACAACTATCATTTCTGTCTGTGAACAGTAGAAGTTGCTAACAGTAAATTTTCCAGAATAAAGGCAATTAAAGCATACGAAGTTGTATGTAGAGGAGAAGTAGACCAGTCCACATTGTTTTTTTCGACA
The DNA here is from genome assembly GCA_029814665.1 of Acanthurus lineatus. Taxonomy (NCBI): domain Eukaryota; kingdom Metazoa; phylum Chordata; class Actinopteri; order Acanthuriformes; family Acanthuridae; genus Acanthurus; species Acanthurus lineatus. Next base: position 5,116,632 of record JAPZDV010000011.1, on the reverse strand, counting down.
GCAGTAACTTTTCTCTTTCCCTCACTATGTTCTTGGGTTGTTAATTAGCCAGGAGCCCTTTGTGATTGGTTGCCTAAGTTGGCTGTGCATGCTCAGCTTCTGAATTAAGCCAGCCTGATGTAAGCCTTTTCTCACATGCACACTGATACTAAATGCTAGGTTTTTTCCATCTAGCTTTTTAAAATGCTATACCACTTTATGCTAATTTGGCTCGTCTAAATGGGCATCTTCCTATGCATTTGAGTTAAATAAGACTTGAGTGTCATGCATGATGGAGGAAGGGCTGTCAAAAGATTGTGTTAATTTAAAAATTTTACATGAAACATTCACAAGGGTGGGGATTAATAAGTAGGAAGGCACACTCCCCAGTATGCTGGACAGTCACAGCAGCACGTGTCTAATGCTCATGAAATAAATACAGCTTTGACAGCTGTAATACTATGGAATTAGTGTGAGAGTTAACCTCATACTCTCCTGCTGTCTCTCACTTGCTCCTTTTTCCCTCTGCCGCTCTCTTTCCTGATCTCCGTCTTTCTTTCCCTCTCTCTCTTCGTGTTCATAGTGATTAGATGGAATCAGTGTGAGGTAAAAAAGCTCAGCGAAGGGTAGAGATGAAACACACATCTTTAGCGTCGGTGGCAAAGTGATGTCATGGGTGATAAATCTGCTGCTGACCACTTGGGTGATGGATTGAGGGATGGGAGAGGAGGAGAGGAAGACAGGAATGGATTGTAGCAGGGAGAGAAAAAAGATCTGGAGAGGGGAAGCAATTAATAAATAAAAAATGGAGAGATGCAAAAAAGAGAGGGGAGGAAGATGTGAAAGAAAAGTAAGGGGGTGACAAGTGTTAATAGTGTGGACAGCGAAGTGGAGGAGGATGAAGCGGAAATAAAGAGATATAAAGACATAAAGGGAGGGGGGCGAAGGAAGGGGGGGTTATGAGTGGAAACGTTTGTCTCTCAATCAGGATATGGACTCCCATAAATATCATGCTCTCTTACACAAGAGCATGATGTCACCACATTCATGCACTCTTTTTCCCTCTCTCTCTCTCTCTCACACACACACATACACATTACAGGGCTGAGATGGTGGTGGGGGGGCAGTTTTGGCAGCACAATTGTGTCATAAAAATACAAAATAGGAAACTCACTTCAACTAAAGTAAACAATCTTGATTTAACCACATTCTTTTATCACTTGCGCTTTCCTCTTCTCATTGGTATTCTTATTGTGCATGTTCTCCTGGTATTTACCGTGGAAGGCACCCTGCTCATGACATTGTATTGCTTTGGTTAGGACTTTCGTCTCAATCCCAGGATTAAAATGAAACAGACACATAGACTCAGATCCACATACACAGACAAAGATGATGAAGAAAGAATAAGGAAAAACAGAGAGAGGCGATTTAAGATAAGGGACAAAGAAGAGATGAAGATGCATGGTGAAAGAAAATAAGGCTCATTTTGAGCATGTATGTGATCAATCTTCAAGATCTAAATGCATGAGAGGATTCACTTTTAAATGTAATGTGAGTGATTGCATCGCCACTGGAGGAGAAAAATCTGGAACAAACAGAGACACCCAAAGCAACCATGAGTAATGTGCCTTGTTTCATCTGAAAATCTAGTTGTTAACTGTGTCTGTGTATGAAGATGTATCACAGGCAGGGGTTCTTGTATTGCAAAGCCCAAATTTCTGTTATTTATCAATCTTTCACTCTTCAAAACACTAAATAATGCACTCAGCTCATGGGTAATACCTTTTTTTGCTTGAATCTAAAGTATTTCAATTAGTCTTGAAAGAAAGTGTAATTCAAAAGTGTTGGACCTGATCAGAAAAAGATCGATGTGCTGATCTGTTTCTAAAGGGACCTATGGACACTAGAACTGCTCTGAAATACTAGATGGGCCACCAAAAGAGTAAAAGCCAATGAAAAAAATTGCTTGACAGAGAAAAAAACAGAACTTAAAACCATGTAATCAGAGCTGATGGCAAGTCCAGCTTTATCCAGTCATTATTTAACAGAATGAATGGACCCAATGAAAGGGAATGTGGAGAAAACTTTAGCAACAATAATTTTATAATTTAAACATATTCCAGGATTTGATTTCTCTGAACAAAGTGGAGTCCTTAGTTGTTGTTTTTTTTTCCTTTTTAACCAGAAAAATAAAGAGGTACTGTCAAACTTCAGTTCAACATTTGTTGCAGAAAAATAGGAAAATTAAAAGATGAATGGTCTGCATTCATGCAGCAGGTGCAGATGTGAAACTTATGAGCTATTGTGATTTGATGCCATCGGTTGGACTGCTGTAATATCTTATTATAGCAAAATAAATTATCAGATTTAAACCTTAAATTTAAAATTGTTTTCATACATTTATGCTTTAATTATAATTTCTAAAAAAAAAAAGTGTAACCAAAAAGATTTTTGTAAAATCTGTTAAAATGCTTTAAATTTAACATTAAAACATGTTCACTAAGGAGGTAAACCATAAAAATCTTTAAAGTACAGTAGGTTTAGTCTCCTCAACAACACAATGTCAAAAAAACTTGAAAACCATGTTTATTTAAGTATGGACAGGCATCAAACACTGACGCTGTTTACTTAGTCACCATGGGACTCTACCGCCTATGGGCTTGCTTTAAAAAGCATGCTGTATTTTTTCCTGAACTTTTGTTGTGTTGTTGCAATTTAATACTAATGAATAAAAATGTTATTGATCCTTGAATGGATTTTTCTCTCCTCCTCCTTTTTGACCACAGGGAGGCTCAGAGGTCAGGGTCAGCCGAGCAGCATAACATTCAGCTTCTTGCTGTGAGAACAACCCGGACATACCTCACACTGATGCTACGGAATCATGGAAATTCACGTTGACTGTTGCACTGTGCAATTAGTTTTTACTGATGTTAATGTTAGTACTGACATTTCTTCTGAGGCTTAAGCAATGCTTAATGGTTAACAGGGATTATGTGTGTATATGTTAATAAGTGATATATAATATATATTTTAGAAATAACTGTCTTCCCTGAATTGCTCCTCTCTGACTCCATCTTGCTCACTCTTGCTCTCCTGCCTCTTCATCTGTTGTCTGTTCTGTATTCTCCCGCGTCTTTCCCCATATCTGTCATGTGTCTTTTCCACCCACCCAATATATTTCCCGTCCTCCTCTAACATCCCATCATATATTTCTCACTGGCAATCGAAAAATCAAATTCACATCCAAGGAAACTTAATTGGCATGACCTCCGAGTCTCACTCTATTTCTCTCTGCGGGTTTATAGCTTTCAATTATTTTCGTTTTTCCTCTGTTGTTTCAACTGATGTTTCATTAGGGGGCTGTCATTTCAGTTGCTGGGGCTTCCAGTTTTTCATTTGAGTCAACATGAATCAAATTACAAAAGCTGAACAGAAATGGCACGTTAAATGAACTTTGCTCAGTTTAAAAAAAAAATCTATAGGGTGTGGGCGGGTTGGGGGTCTTGTCAGCAGTAATAATAGTGTGAATTTAGGCTATTTAAATGACTGAGTATCATTTGTCAAGAAAATGTCTGACTAAATTATTTAAATGAAAGCCTTGGATATGTCCAACACTTTCTCACACAAAGGGATAATAGCAGCTTTCCCGATATTCATTCACTGTCAAAATGGTATTTCTTCATGAATGCATTTCATCTAAAGCTGTTTTACCACTTACTTTCATGTTCTCTACTTTTCGGATGAGTTCTTGCCAAGTTTACTGACTCCCCGTCTCATTTGTCTGTCTCATTCTCTGTCAGTCTTTCTGTGTCTCTTTCACTCGTCAGCCCTCCTCCTTCCAGACACCACTGACTTCTGCATATTTGGGGCTTGTCTGACTCAGTCTGCGGATGTTTTCTATCAGTGTTTTTCATTGTCTTTGTTCAACATTGCCCTGCTGTCATTAATTATGAAATCTCAAATGGATTTCCTTTACACTACTTGTCACACACACACACACACATGTACGTGCACAAAGGACTACACACAAAGACAGTGTGTGCCTTCCTCTGTAAGTGCATTTTGTACAAATTGAGTCAGTACAGAAGGAAAGAAGGGGGATGAACTCTCTTGTTAGGTCTTACTGAGTGTGTGTGTGTGCACACATGCATTACTGGGTGTCTGTGTGTGTGTGGCTCTTTGGATTGAGGCGTACCCCAGGGAATCCTGTCAATCAAATGGACTGGCAATTTGTCAGAGAAACAAGGCTCTTTCCAAGACAGACAGATGTATATGTGTCTCTGTGTGAGTATATAGAAGTGTCTATACATACATACATGCATACATACATACATACATACATACATACATACATACATACATACATACATGTGTGTGTCTGTATGTGTGCGTGCGTTTGTGTGTGTGCATGTGATGTATGAACAAGATCATGGCTGAAGATATACATTGTATAGATGTTATGTGGTTCTGCATGTATGTTTTGTTAAACTCATAGGCAAACATGTATCATGATGTTTTATTAAGGCTATAGATGTGAATTCTTGTGTGAACATCCGTATGGATGTTGCAGTCAATCCGTTGTAGCACAAAAAACAAAGGCAAGCAGTAGATACTGACAGCTACACTACAGTGTTAACACACAGGTACGCACACACACATGCACACATGCACAATTCTTTCCAAAGACAGCACTGACAGCCCTTACCCATGTTTTCATTCCTCTCTCTATCCATATCTGTTATTCCCATAAGTGTTCCCCTTTCACCCTCTTTTTCTCTTTACTTTGTCTACTGTCTCCACCACACTTTTATCCTCCTTTATGAACAGCACAAAAAATAAA
>JAPZDV010000011.1:5024105-5110184 GCA_029814665.1 Acanthurus lineatus | reverse complement strand
AAAACATGCTTATGATCACTAGTTGACCTGACTGGCTTCTTTGTTGAATCCATATTTGTTATGGAGGTAGCCTTTGTAATGTGGCCAAAATATATGCACCATGCAGCGAGGGATTACGTGCTGATTTGGTCAGCTATTGTTCCTCTGTTTGTGAGCCAGGAAAAGTGAATTCCAGCTAAGCTTTCTCACAGGTACATTTCCCGCTTTCTGCTGCACCTTTGACCTCACAGCAAGTAGCAGCTACTGGAGCTCAAACAGACCCAAATGACACACAGCAGAAACAGAGTAAACATCCAGAAACACACAGTAAATATTACCATAACTCTACAGGTGCTAATTTAATCACAATAACAAGAAAACAAGAGCAAAATAAATTCAGAAATCATGTTTATGCATCGAAAGAGACCACTAGCTTTCTACAGATTAACAGCCTCAAGCATTAAAATAGATGACAGCTTGACCACAGAGGAGGTGTAATCAAATGAAAAGGAGTACGTCAGAGTTGAGAGAGTTGGGAAAAAAACAGTAGATTTCAGCTGAGCATCAGTAGCCTCATATAGAGAAGTGCAGTAAGAAGAGATGAGGTCAGAAATAACACATTAGAGAAGTGGAGAAGAGCAGAGTGGAGTACAGGAAAGCTGAGAGGAAGAGAAGATCAGAGTCAAGCAGTATTTATCTTTTAAGAATAGAAAAGAGAGCACACTTGGGTTTGACAGGACAAGGAATACACCAGGAGAGGAAGAGTAGGCCCTGAGCTGAGCTGAGGGAGAGGTACAGTGTAATGAAGAAGGAGATAAAATGCATACTCACCAAGCTGACTGCGTCTCTGAGCGTAGGCTACCACCACCGCGGCCAGAACTACACAGCACAACGATGTCACAAGGTTTGCCATCTGCAGACACACACACAGCAAAGTCATCAGCCTGAGCGCGTGCGGGAGACAAGTGAGTGTGTTTGCCTGTCGTCCTGATTGACTGACAGACCCATAGACGCCTACAACACCATGGGGGAGATGGAGAGATAGCTGCTTCCTGTCCTCTCTCTCAATGTCTGTTTCTTCTCACTACTGTGGTCTCTTGAGTGGCTTCTTCTTTTTTTCTTTGCTTTTGTTTTTCTCTTGTAATTCCTCAGAACCCTTTCTATACTTCTTTTACTGCTGTTGTCCTTTTTGACTGTATAACCTTTCTCTCTCTCCCCCTCTCCCTCTCTCTCTTCCTCTCTCTCTCTCTCTTTCTTTCTGTTCATCAGCCTAATGGGTCCATCCTCTCTGGGATGGGCTATGGTCAGCAGCTCTTAAAGGTATAGCACACCATAAACAAACACACAGCTTTTATGTAAAACAACAACACTCCAGGCATCTCCCAACACCTCATTGTTGTTGTTGCTGTTGTTGTTTATGAAAGGTGGAGGTTTTATGGAGATGAAGAGGGAGGAGGTGAGAGTAGCTCTAACTTTTGGCTTTCTCATACTTCCATGCATTTGTGTTCTTATGTTGTTGCTTCCCATTTCTCTCAATCCTTTGCTTCTTTCTTCTTTGTTGTCTTGCTATTTAAACATTTTTTTTTTCTTCGGCAAAAGGTGAAGTTCAACATCTCGTAATCTTTTTGGAAAGTGAAGGAGGATACACAGAAAATAATCAGTGTTCAGTGCTTTATCTTGGTATTTTGCCGAGATGAGACGATCAAGGCTACTCTTGAGTCTCATTACTCACATAATACACCTCACAGCACCTCTAAGTAGTTAATCAGCTAACATATACAATGTTGTTTGTGTCATTTGTATTAAAGTCAAAGAGTAAAAATGATGGGGGGGTGGGGGGTGGGGGTGTCATCTGCCAAAAAGTTTCTTCGTCCAGAAGAATCTGTTGCCCAGCAACTAATTTTCTGACAATCCACTGCCCAGCACATCTGTGTGGCAGAAGGTTGCCAGATACAGTTGGTGAGCAGACAGTGGCTTGACACTGGGCATTGTGCCCGGCTGTCTTCCAACAATAAATACTTCCCTTATTCAATTTCCTCCAAAGTTTTTAAATTTTTATCTCAAACAGATTAACCGACACAAGATATGTGTTAATTAGTTTTGGCTTTTGGAATTATCTCTGTCGGGAAACATTCTGCTGTTCCGCTCCTACTAGGAGGTTAAAGATCAGAGGTCGGGGTCGGCTTCAACATGAATACACCACTGGAGCTGGCTGGGATTCACTGCTGCGTTCAAGGACAGTTGAGCAAGGTGGATGTCTGCCAAGAAGAGGGTTTGAACCCGGAAACTCCTATTAAAGTGTGACCTCTCTCTCTTTCCTTTCTCTCTCTCCCTGCACCTCATCTCCTCTCTCTCTCTTTTGTCTGTTCCTCTCCTCTCCTCTGTTTAGAAAGGACAGGTAGTTGGCTTTCTTACAGATAAAGGTTTTCTAACAGCTGGCTTGCTGCTGAGACTCACAGTGAATACGGCGTGTGTGTTAGCGTGTGAAGAACAGAGTGAGCACTCTAAATACAGGCAAAGAAAGGAAAGTGAATTTCCTTGTTCTTTCGATGCAAGTCTCCAGCTGTCACAAACCACTGTCAACTTGTATTACCTCTTCCACTTTGTTTAGCTTCAACTATCATTTTTCTCTTACTTCTGCTCTCCTCTTCACTCTCTCTCCCTCACTCTTTCCTCTTCTGTGCATCAAGTACGAATCTCTCCATTTCTCCCTCTCATGTTGTATCCTTCGCTCCGTCTGTCTCTCTTTGTTAACATCGACCATGAACATCACAATTCCGCGTTTAAGCATCTCAAAACGAAAGAAACACATCTGTGAGGATCACTGAGAGACGTTCAAGAACATGAAAAACCTATTATAGTTCCACTGAAATGTCAAAAGGCTATGAAACAGTCAAAGAGATGAATGTTTTCATGAAAAACCAAATTAATGGTATTTCTAAAAAGGCTTTGACACTCAAACAGTGTATAATGGTACAGAAAGGAAACTTTAATTTTAAGTAACTGATGTATAAAAAATTCATTTTTTGTATAGAATAAACAAGGAATGACTGATAAGTTTGTGGCCTAAAGTAAAAGGAGAGGTGTTAAAGAGTTCTTATTTCATGCAATTGCCATCCAATCCTTTGAGTGATTATTCAGAGAGTTTGAAGTTCATAACTTCTTTGTATTTCTGTTTCAAGTATTTGAAAACTGCAAGTCAGCACTGTCTGAATAAATGGACATATTGGGCTTCATGTACTCATTTGCTACTCAGCCTGCAGGGCTCTCTGAGGGAGGTCAGTGGGAAGATGCATTAAGAGAGGATTCCCCTCTTACAGCATGACAAAGAGGTGGGATGCTGAATTCAAGCTTGGCTTAGAAAAATGACTACACGAAGGTCTCCAAAGTTATGTAGTTCAGACTTTCTGTATACTCACTCAAAGAAGTGGATGTATAACTATTCATATTAATTGCACATTATGTCTAAAATGAGAGAAAGCATACCAGCCAAAAGGACCTTTTAATCTTCTATTATTCAACATCATCTTTACAATTTTAATAGGTCTGAATATTTATTTTGAAACCATCCTTCTGTTTTTATACAGCTCTCCTGAGATTAACTACCATGACTTGTAAAAAGAGAGGGAAACCGATCATATGCAGCCATTTGGGCTTCTTGTTTTTAGGCATGGGGACATTTCTGCTCAATGTTTTGTGGCCTGCGCACTTGCTGCTCCATCTGTTAAATCCACCTCTGGTTTAAAAAAAGTACTTGTATCTTTCTTTCTTCACATAATTGCATGCACAGCAACACGGGCACACACATTATTGCTGATGTAGAACACTTTAAAAAAATCCTTGTAAAAATTCTGAAATCTTAACTGCTGGTATTCAAGAGCCGCTGCCTTCAAAAAAGAAAGAGTTTGCATTTCAGTTTTCAATATATTTAAAGATGAGTCTTTGTGTGTGTACCTGTGATTTCAAAAGACAGAAATAGTAACTGAAAGTTTGCATGCATGCATATGATTGAGAGATAGATTGTGTGTTTGTGTGTGTGCACTCCTGTGTGTCTATTTGTATGTGTGAGTGATTGGCAGCTCATATGTATTTCATCTGAGCAGATATTGAGGAGAGTGACAGGGGGTGAAATTAAAATTGCATCCCTTGTCAGAGCATCACAATCCCCATCTCTGCTCTTCAAGTGCTGGTTTGCCCATCAAAATCCAAATGGTGTTCATGTGTGTGTGTGTGTGTGTTACGATACATTTGAGAATCTCTGGGTGCGAATGCTCTGGTGTGTATGTGCGCATGCTTGAAACTGTGGGGGTATTTAGCCCGTCTATCAGCAGACAATACAGTTTTGAAAGCTGACAGCTTCAGATCGCTCACATAATGACATCCCACGGGCGGTTAGCGTTGCAATCACACAAACTCAATACAAGCACTCCTCCCTTTATCCATCCATCCATCCCTCCCCTGACCCTACTATTTATTCCCTTTTTCTTCTTCTTCCCTTCTTCCATATTTATTTATTCATTTCTTATTGGAGGGGAAAGGGCTGAATAGGCGTGATTCTTTGGCTGCTTAATTAAAATATATAATTCATCGCTGCGTCGAATGATTTTGCCTCTGCGTCTTTGTGGAGTCCGATTTGGGAACATTTGCATTTAAATTGGAAAGCCAGGAGGGAAATACACTAGGCGGGCTGGGTTGTATATGTGTGTGTGCGTATGTGTGCGTGCAAGTGAAGATAGAAAGCATCCTTCTTTTACGAAAGTCCATGTACGTACTCTTTCTTTGGCTCTTTCTCTTTTTGGGTCCTTTTTCTCTCACGGTGGGAAACATAGAATCACACAAGAATACTGGTTGGCCAAAAAGCACAAAAGAACATCCTGCAATGGTCAGCTTGGGAGGTTTTGCCCTTTAAAGTTGTAACTTTGTGTTTCATTTACAGAACTGTCCATCAGTAAGTTTCAGTGGCCTCTTGCTTATGAATTACATTCCTATTTCTGTAAGAGCTTCAATTAAATGACTGAAGTACAGAAGCAACAAACACATAGCTGTGCACTTTTCTCTCAGTCTCTTTCTAGCAAAAACAAAACGACCAAATTCCCCCTGTGAGTGAGCTGTCAGAAATAAAACAGTTCATTACAAATGTGTCTGCAGAGAAAATAAAGAGCAGCATCCTCCTGGGTAGTAAATGAGCTCTCTAGTTTAGAGCATGAGAAGAGTGTACAGCCCTCAGGAACATCAACAACAGCTATCAAATATACAGGAGAAGCTAACAACTGATGACTCACTCCACTTTTTTCCAGTTCAGAATCCAATATATCATGATATCTGTTGATACCAATACTGATACTTGCTACAAGCCTTACAGCCTGAACACAGGAAATAAGTTAATCTGAAAGCATCTGAAAGTCTCCTGCTTATGCAAAGCAAAATGAGGTGAAGTGCTCTGCCATATTAAGTCTCCAGCACAAGAAAGCAGCTTCTCAGCAGCACAGTTTGTTCTGGAGAAAGCCTTTATTGGAACTGAAGCTGAGCAGGTACAGGGTTTTTGAGGTGAAACAGACATATTCTTCAACTCAGGGCTCGTAACAGTTGTTTAATCCTCCTTTTTGTTGGTAAGCTGGTCTTCCATTAATGTTCCATTAATGTAATGTGACAGCATGGAAGGTTAAAATATTCCTCCCATATTTCATTATTTAACCATTAAGTCATATCTTGCCACTGCTGCCTCTTAAGATAACACTAATGTGTTCATGCTGTAGACTGTCCTGAGTGCTGCACTGCCCTCACAGTCAAGTTACCCCTCTTTCTAAAAATGACATTATCAACTAACATTTAGAAAAAACAAAGTCATGTAAGAAGAGTTTAATTTGAGGAATCCATCATGTAAGAAAAATGACACCTGCTCTGATAAAAAAAGTTTATAGTATAACATTAAGTTATTTAATTTTTAAAGGATTAAGGAAAAAAATAGTATATTTGAGTATTTACCGTTTATGTATGTAATTAAATTGAAGTGAGTGTGATGCTGGGACGGGTACCTGCCACAGGTGCTTTATCCTGCTGGGAGATAATTGGAGTCACCTGTTTTTAAGATGTTAAAACCAGTGTGTCTGGCACCGTGGATCATTTTAAAAGTCTGTAAAATCACACCTTTCTCTTCTTACTTGCTTTATATAGTGACTCACAGCAACACAGCTCACCATCTGGAGGAATGGACTGTTCACATAAACAGAAAAGAGTGCCTCATATAGCAGCTGGGGAGGAGAGCACAAAACAAGCAGTCACACAACACTTCTCCTGGAGCTAAAACACTGAACCTCCTCAAGGAATAGTCCCGTTAAATCCAAAAGTTTTTTTTAAAAGATATAGCGATGAAGTAAATGATGGAGAAGTGCCAGGAGAACTTGCCTAGGACAAGGAGACATGGTGAATAATTCCAGATACTTTCAGAGAGAATATTCTAATTTCATCAGCATGAAAAGTAAAACCTTGAAACTCTGAGGTAAGGCATCCTGTCCGGAGGGTACCGTGGTACATCAAGAGGATCCTCACTGCAGGAGTAAGACACTGTTCTGTATATCACGCAGTCAACTCACTAACTGACTTACACTGGACACATTTGTCCTACTGTGTGGCAATGATACAAAAGCAATATACATATATATATAGATTATATATAAATGAGTATGCTTATATATAAATGAGTATGATGAAAGTCCCACATCATTTTATTTATTTACCAGCATAAAATCTAGAGGAATTTAGTTACAGGGGACAAAGCAAAGTAAAAAATCAAAAGCTGTCTTTATTAGAATTTTATGAAGAATGAAAACAACAGCTTTTTCTGAGCTCCTCAAAAGGTTGGGAAAACAAGAACGCTCGCAAAGAAATAGTGTATTAATGAAAATTGTCAGTAAGTGATAATGTCATGACTTTTTCCATTCTTTTTCTAATGATGAAAAGACAACTTTTTTTAAATAATATTTTTAGAAAGCCTCAGGTTTTACTGAGAACAATCTTTTCCCTACAGTACTTGAGACAGAATTAGGTTCCATTCCAGCCACAACAGTGACTATAAACTAACTGACAGGTGTTTATCCACACAGGATTCGAGCATCAATTTGTTTTAAATGTTAATGAGTTTACTGTGACTGTGACCCCCGCAGACACAATAACAGAAAAAATGGATTTATGGCACCTCATCCATCAATAACTGTCCTGCAGATAATCCTTTTTGACCAAACACACACGTTTACACGCATACACAAACACATAATCGCACCAAAATGTTGCCACTGCAACCTTTAATGTCATGCTCCCTATCCAATAATACAACTTCCTCATTCCCATAATTCTCTGCTATGCTTGGCAACACTAATTCTTTCATCAATCATGCAGGATTGCTGCCGATTACCCACAAGAGCTGAATTGCAGGATGGGGAGGGGGGAGCCTGGCCTGATGTGTGTCGGCTGGCATTTTGGGGTTACAGCACCCACACAAACATACACACTTACACACCCACTGATGTGCACGGTTGGCATTTGGTGCAGAGTGGTGATAGCTGGACGGCTGTGACCTTTTTCACAGTCATTCAGGCTATAATTGCTCACTAAAGACAGCGTCAGTCGTGACTCAAGAGGTAGCAGGGGTCACGCCCATAAACACACACACACAATACACACACACACAAACACACAGCCTCATGCGCGTGCGTGCGGATGACGGCAACTTGGCTCTGAGTGATAAATTCAGCCATTGATCACATGTGACTGCTCTCAGCTGGCTGAGATTTAGAGGACCTGAACACGTCAGCTACTCTGTATCACGTATCCTACAGCAATACTGCTGCTGTGGTGAAGGCACCTAACCTGTGGTACTTTTTCACAAGCCAGTGCATGTACGGACTGCACATTTAATGCACCAGTGGTATGAGCTCATCCCTCTACAGATACTGTCTCTAATAATCCACAGGTAGTATTTGTATGCTCAGTTAAATTAATATTAAATCATAATATTACTACATACAGGGTTTTTGAATCTATTCTGTGGCTGAGTGTGATAAACAGAAACCTGACAAACCATAGCGCCTCATCATGCTTATGTCAGGTAACAGATTTCTGATGTGCATATATGAGTGCTTATCGTGTTGAGTTTTTTTTTGCATTCGAGCATGACTGCATGTATGTATGTGTGTGTATGAGAGTGTTTTTGTCTCCACCCAGCCATCTGGACCTCCTTGTGTGTGTAGAAGCAGATTTAGGTGGTTAGAAAGCTCTGGAAAAACACAGTGTTACCTCCAGCCCTCTCACCCCTGAACTCTATAAGTGTATCAAAGCTAAGAAAACAGAGCACTTTGTGTGTCTATGTGTGTGTGTGTCTGTGTGTGTGTCTGTGTGTGATTGAGCGTGTGTGTGTGTCAGCATTCTTACGGCCTATAAGGCTTTGAATGATGGGTGTAGACTCCCCTTTGTGAACAGGGAGCCTCCAGGAGCTGTGCAGCATGTGTGCGTGTGTGTGTGTGTGTGTGAGAGTGTGTATGATGGAGAATGTGATGTACGGGCTGTGATGTTCTGAACAGAGGTGTTTTTACAGGGAGTTAATCAGAACCAGGGCTGAGGCCTTGCCCACAGTGGATAAAACACACACACACACACCCTACTGTTCACTAATTCGATACTACTGGCTGCATCATTTACTCTGTGATAAACACACTGGTAAACTGAAAGTTACGTTTTGAAGTGTATGTTGCTGCCAAATGTTGTTGCTACCTATTTTGTATAATCTAAAATGTAACGACAAGAGAGCACAACTAATTTGCTTGTTTTTGCGATTAATGTCTTGATTATTAATCCATTTATGATCTTCTGAAAGAAAATTTTTGAAAAATGCAGTTTCAAATCACTTCTTTCTTACAGTAAACAGCCCTTACAGCCAAAGATACATTATTGAACTTCCAACTAAAGTAAAACAGATAAAAGTTTAAAATTTTAGAAGACAAGACCCATGAATGCCATCTAGCACCTACAATGCATTTGAATGGAAGGCGTGTCTCTCTACAACTGTTATTACCTTTAAAACTGGCAGCTCACAAACACAAAGGAAATATTAGTAGTAAGAACTTCAGCTAATAATAAAATTTAGTTTTTTGTTTGCGTAGTTTTTTTTTTTAAGTTTGGGATGAACTGTCCCTTTAACATCTCCAAAAACGTCAGTGAGAAGCTGAATTAAGAGCTCTGCACCAGCCAAGTTCAAGCATTCCTTATGGCCAGTGTGATGAAGGGTTGTTGTCTTCCAAAACCATCTGATGTTATATTGAGAATAATTGCCTATTCCTCTGACCAACGTGCAGGCCAGAGTCTTTATGAAATGACTTGAATTACTTAAGCATTCCCTCCTTCGATAATGAATAGAGATAAATTTAAAGTATCACAGAGGTTAAATAAGTTCCTGCAGGTTTCTGGCTTTAACTCAGGCACACTGAATCTCGAGTCCAAGAAAATGTTTTTGCTCTGTTGAAGTGCAGAGATAAAATGTGTTTAAAAACCAGTTGGTTGGAGCACAAAGAGCCTTAGTGGTTAGCACTGTTGCCTTACTGAAAACTAGATTAAAGATTCAGCTGGTAAAAAAGGAGCATTTTAAATGAGGAAAAAACTACTAAATACATATCTTTATTATTTCTTACAATCCATGTGTGCTTATCATCTAGCCTATGGGGTTTTTTTTTATTAACATAATTTATACATGCAATTCTTTTTATCTGGAAATGCTGAACTTTTTTTAGACTCCTTTTAGAGGATACCACCAGAGGAAAAAGTTCTAAAACAAATAAAAAGCAAAAAAAAAAAGAGAAATGTCTTAGTATTCACTCTGTTCTGCTTGGCATTCTACAATCTTAACAATTTTGCATTCAAGGATGGCAGTGGTTTATTCAGGACTCATTCAAAAGTGAACTGAGAATCAATCCCATTGTTTGTCTCCACCATATTAGCACAACTGCGTCCTTTCAAAACTGAATACCTACGTTGGCTTTTCTCTCCCAAACTAGAGGTTATTGATTTCTTCAACATAAGCTGCAATTGTGATCAAGGCCTTAATTTTGCTGAGAGAATTTGAGTGAAAAATAGAACGAGAGGAAGACTGAGAGGCAAGAGGAGTGTTGGGTTTAGAACAAGAAGACAGAGAGAAAGATGGGAAGTGAAAAACAGAAAAGAAAGACAGAGTGAGGGATGCATGAGGAGCATGAAAGACAAATATTCCATCTGTGTTATTGCAGTAAAGTGTATGTGCATGTGTGAGCCTGTGTGTGTGTGAGAGAGAGAGAGAGAGAAAGAGGGAGAGAGAGGGAGAGTTTGTGTGTGAATGCAAGCCTGAGTGTTTCCTTGCATGTGCTGGAAACTAAAAACAGTATGTTTACTCAACCTGTTTGCCAAGCCTCTTTGGTAAATAAAGTGGATACAGTAGAAGCATAGACTGGGCCTACACACACTCAAACACACACACACACACTCACGCACACATACAGCACACAAAAACTATGTGTTCAACTGTCCACCGGTCTTTACCGCAGGTGGCTATTTGTAGATTGATTTCCTATGTCATTCATGTGTGTCTGTCTATTAGCTGGGTGGCCTTACTTAACACGGCAGGACAAAAACTGCACACACACATGCACACACATACACACCCACATTCCATACAAGACTGCCAGATGCATACAGGAACACCGATATACACTGAACAAAACAACTTTTGGACAGAAGTTGTTAGTAAAATACAAACAAATCCCTTTTTTTTACACATGCAATATACACTTTAATGCAAACACACATACACACATCCTTATTCTGCGGGCACACACACAACCACGTGCAATGGAAGCTGGGTGGCCTCACAACCTCTGTAACCAGATAAACACACTAACTATATTGGAGCTTTCACTACAGTACAGTTAAATGTCTGTTGCTTCCTTCTGAGCAAATAAATGATTAAAATAGTCTTGTGTGTTTTTGTGTGTATGTGTGTGTCCAAGGACATTTCCATCCTTGCCTCAGTAACTTGATAAAAAAGTATTTGAGGAAATAAGAATAATGAACATTGTGCTCATTTAAATGGTCCAATCCTGAATTTTATGCTTTCTGTGAATAAATAAGTAAATAAGTAAATAAACACGGAGTATCTGTGCATGGGAATATAATTAAAATTAATATAAAACTACATTCTTCAAATTTTCTTATTTTTTCATTTTCTGTTGACTCAAGTATAGTCTAGTAGTTGTAGGGTCATTTTAAGCTTTAACAAGATATCCATATTAATTTATTTGAGGCGGCTCACCAAAAAATCCACACTGCCTGACAAAGATTGACTTTTATTTTGGAAACTGTGCATATTTGAGCTTTTGCTTTCTCACAAAAACAACTATGTTTGAAAGGATAAAGTGATGGATAACATGGTTGTCATCTGCTTTTTAAAAAACATTAAAAACTATGTGCATGAACTTGATATGAGCAAAGAAAACATTCCAACCAAGGCGCATCTCTGCTCCAAGTACATGGATGTGTTCGGGGTTGTGTTTTCTGGGTTTTTGTTGTGTATGATTCATGTTTCCCCCCTGTGGTCCTCCCAGCTTGTTTTTCTTGAACAGCTTATCTCTTCACTTGACCTGGTTCAGTCTCACTAGCCCTGCCTTTTCCCAGTGTTTTCATCAGTCAATCATCTTCTTCCTTGTAGATCACCTCATTCCTCTTCCTCCTTGGCTCCTCCACCTGCCTTTCATCCCCTCATCAGTTTAGTTTGTATATGAATAAACAAATAGCTAACAGAGACCAGAGGCCTGTGTTACGGATCAAGTTTAATGTACATTATGTGCATCTTTCATGACCTGGCTTCAATAAAACCAGAATGTGAACAAATTCATATAAAAGGAGCCATGTTTGCAACATATGATTAATCACATGTTGACTGGCAGAAACTGCATATACCATGTACTAGATAACAGATATATTCATACTAAAGTTAAACACATAATTCAGGCTAAAAACAGCACAGTTGTTAAGCTTACAGCTTAAATACAGAAATACAGTTGTTAGGAAATACAGCTGGCAAAATACTGCAGTCTGTGCACACTGAGAATGTCCCTGCAAAGATAATTAAAAGAAACATCTATCCATGGGAGAAATGTGAGAACATAAAAAAAACAAAAAAATTAAAAATGCTAGTGGGGTTTAAAAAAAGAGATCTGCACATTATGAAGCTCCCCATTAACAAATTTAAATAAATTAATAAATTGTGTTTTCAATGATCAAAGAAATCCCAGGAAGGAGGATACTACTGATTGCTGCGATAGTTGTGTAAATGAGCATGCAACTGCGAGTACACTTGCACTTAAAACTGCATGATGGATACACTGGCACAGATTGGATCACAAGAATGGAAGAATCCAAAAAAATGTAAGGTTGGGAATTGAACACTAGCTCAAAATTGTACGATCAATTGGACAAATTTATCAATACTGGCATGTTTTCCAACAGATGGTAGGAAACATACCATCTGTCAGATGGTATTGCATATGAAACTTGTGCACATAAGCATCCAGAAACTTCTGAAAAAAGAGGAGAAAGAGGGAAAAAAAAGCAAGGTCTCATTTTATGAAGAAAGATAACAACATTGCCAGCGATAATTTAAAGGGTGAAAATAACAGCAATATGATGAAACATATTTTTGCAAGAAATAAGCTAAAGTTCCAGGAATGCCATGTATTAGACTATCTACGCATGAATTCTGCTTCCCAACTGAACATCATGTCCTTTACAGAAGGCTACGATCCTTTGTTTTCATATAATCGGCACCACTTAGGCAGGCAGATTTTTCTTAGACTAAGAAAACCTTGATGGAAAAAAATACTGTACAAATATTGTCTCGTTTGATCCATTAGATAATAAGACTGTTGCTGCAACAGCTTTCAGGCTACAGCTCAACTCTGTACCTATACTGTGTTTTTAAAAATAGAGATAATAAGCAGTCGCATTCATGCTGAACACCTGCGAAGGACTGTTTTTTTCCAGATGAAATCTAATCAATGAGCAGAATTGTTATTGCCATTGCTAACAATAAAATACATCATTTATATTTATTCATATATTCATTCGTCATCAACATTCATAAAGAGGTTGTGTGGTTTGTGACTTGTAAAGAGAACATTGCCTACAGCTGTGCATATGCATGTTTTGATCATTTTGATCAATTCCAGAGCACACTTAGCTTTTGTATGCACAGATAATAAGTCTCCTATAAACTCTTCCAGAAATGAGGAAATGGAGGAAAAATCACTGCATTACTTGTGTACCATAACATATTTCAAGGGATGATAAGTGTGACTTTAAGCGTTGTGCTTAAGTTTGCATCAGCAAGAAGGACATCCAGCCTGATGCTTCCACTTAGGAAGTGAATTAAAACGCATGGCATATTATTAGATCATAATTTAGATTTGCAATCCAACACATAATGAGTGCACTGCATGCACCAAAAAACCTGCTGAGCACTCAGGACATCATCCTACATCACATTTGTGTGCTTAGTAGTCCCAGGAAGAGTCATCTATTGCTGAACAGCACTGTAATGGAGGGCTCCACTTACTCATCGCTGACTTAACACTGATGTCATTATCTAAACTCACCCTGTGTGTGTGTGTGTGTGTGTGTGTGTGTGGATGTGTGTAATAAAGAGCAAGAGAGTCATTCATTATCTCAGTCAACCCTCTGTTCACCTCAGGCCCTATAGGCACACGTTCTGTCAGCCATTCGCTTACTTTCTGTCTCTCCGGGTGACGATATAATTCAACATTTCAACTCAAGCTGTCTGCCTCTTCCCCCCTCGTTTCTTGTCTTTCATCCCACCTTTCTCTTTCCACCTGCCGCCTATCTGTCATCCTCTTCACCCTCTTCTCTGCCCTTCTCTTTTCACCTCTCTCATATGCTCTAACCTCTGTCTTTCAGTGTCTTTTGTTTTGGTCTGGGTCTTACTTTTTCTTTCTACCTCTTTATATACCTTCTCTCTCTATCTCTCTCTGTCTCTCTCCCTCATTTGTGTCTTCCAGTAAACGCTGATGACAGCATTTCCTATTTTCACACAGTTGAGCGCCCCTGATTTTCCCAGAGGTATTTCTATGACGATGATACACCAATGAATAAGCAGGGACAGTGACAACCTCTGAATGTAAATCAGTTTCGCTGTATAATGTGTAATAGTTAATTTGTCTTCATATACCTAACACTGGCTCAGCTTGGCCTCCAGCAAATATGAGCTTTAGCATGGATGTCAATGAGTCAAAATTCAAAGTAGGGAGCCCCGTAAAGAAATAGATTATTTAGAGGTTTACTGAGAAAAAAGAGCTTTTTGTGAAAGAAAATTTGTCAATTCAAGATGTGGGAGAAAAACACATATGACTAACAGCTCCCTCTCCCACTGAAAACTGCTAAGATGCCCGTGAGCAAGGCAGTAAAACTCCATCTGTTCCAGCGGAGCTGCCCTTTGGCCACCAACAGACAACTGTATTCCAAGGCAGCTCTCTATTGTGTCTATGCATGAGATGTGAACCAAAGCATTGCTAAAAGAAACATACAGGCTCTGTCAACATGAGGTGGTTTCAGAGTTATCATCTAAATTCTTATTATATTGCTGAAATTGGCTTAACCCACACAACCTGTGATCATAAAAAGTAACATATTTATTTATAATGAGCGCTAGCTAAGTGGCTGTGCAATTGTGCATAAGTGGCTATTTTCATAACTCATGCAAAAATGGGAAATTACAATTCAATAAAACAGTGAGTTATGGAAGCACATGCAAATCAGCAGAGAGAGTCTCAAAAGTAAAGAAAATCATTTTACATCATCACCATGAGGTACAGAGCTGATTAAAGCTGCATATATGTATGTGTGTGTAGCCATGCGTAGGTGAGCACTTCAATGTGTGCTGTCCCACGTAAACGCTTAACTCAACAAGGTCTTGACAGAACTATTAGCATCCTCTTCCCATTTGTACCCTCTCACGCACTTCCACATAGCCAGCGACGCACACACAGGCTCCTAGCACTTTGCTCCTGCCCTTTCATTGTTTATTAGCGGTGCAATCTGTTATAAAGGTTTGGCTAAGCATCAGCACTGCTTGGGCTCTCACACACACGCACCTTGCATCCACCCCGGCTGCATCTAAATGACCTGCTAAGGGGAAATATCAAATCAACGCCGTTTCGAAGGTTGCGGTCACGCTCGTCAGATGGATATAAATGCCACAACATAACAGTAGAAGGAGGGGTGGAGAGAAAGAGGAAGCAAGAGGGCAGCGTTATTAAAGAAAAAATGAAGACAGAGATAAAGTTGGATGAAAAGAAGCTGAGGAAAAAGACTGAGTAAACATGATGAGAAATGAGGGAGGCATGATGGATTGAAAAGACAACAGGAGCAAAAGGAGTAGGAGGGTGAAGTTCTGAGTGATTGAATGAAAGGAAAACAGCACGATAGAAAGTAAAGTGAAAAGAGAACATGAAAAATCCGATCTCTTCACTCCAGACTCCCAACACATGCCGCTGCGAGTGCATTTCGCTCATACACGGCGGACAAAGCATATTCTCCGGCGCTGCAGCACGCACAAATACACACGGATGGCCAAACGCCACACAAACACACACATATGCACACACGCACACAGATGGATGCTTGTGTGCAGTTTATATAACTGTGTTTGTCTACCGATTATCATGAACTCATTTAAGACTCTTATGCAACAGCACTTAGATATTCAACATTCAAAATCATTTTTCTCACACAGGATTTGGGAACTCTGGTCTCCCGCATTGCCCAGCCAAATATCTAACCACCCAAGCTGAAAGAAGTCTCTAAACTGCACTGACTGAAAGAATAAACTTTAAAAGTAAGGGAATAAAATACACTTGAACCAGGACTGGCGATCACAGCAATGGTATGTTATCTTTTCAGAGCAGGAGTTTTAACATCTGTGGGTGGGTATTATTCACACGCAAATGTCAAAACAAGAAATGGAAAAAAATATTGTTGCGATCCCGGGGATTTATCCTTATTTGAAAAACAAGTGAAACCTGTCACCCACTAGTGGGAAATATTTAGTGACTCTGGAGCTGAGCCAATATGATGATATGAGTTGTTAACAAGCACAAAAAACATGTAACTCAAGAAATCGAGCCATGGTCAGATTCTACTATTTATCAGTTCATATGAGGACATGCATATTTCAGAGTCAGAGTCTAAGTGGGAGCTTAAACTCCTGCAGGCTTTATTTACCCACTGATGAGGAGCCTGTAACTCTGCCACACAAGGCCAATAACTGCATCTTTGTATTACTTCATCGGTCTTCTCCTAAAACTTTTATATTAGTTTTAAATATAGATGCATCGCACTATTTTTTTTTTCGTTAAAAGGAAACAAGCTGGTTTGGATAATAGCTAATATATGTTATGAATAGTTGCAGTATGTATTTATCCTGGATTAAATACAATTATAGTTCACCTTCAAAAAAGTATTTAATTGAAATTCTGATTGTGTTCGTATTAAGTATGACAACTCGCAACAGAAACGTCATCCAGCTAACCTGTAAAATCACTGAGGTTTTTGGAGAGACTGTCAACCAGTGGGCTTTTAACAGAGTCACAACCAAATATTGTACTAAGACTGCAGAATTGTAGAATAAACATTTAATCCAAGTAACACTTTTTCAAGTCTGAATGTCATCAACTTTGTGACTTAACAGGGTCAAAGAAGGACATCTGGAAGGGGTAAAAATAGAAACCAGGTGTAGCTTCTTTTGTATGCATAAAATTGTGACTTTTCTGTCTTTTTCTCACACTGTCAGAATGTTGATGGTGATGACACATTCAGATATATTTTGGTAAGAATCCTCTGCCTTCAGGAGGATGCAGACCAACTATCCATCTACACATAATCTGACACACTGTTCCAATAAATTTATGAGTATCCAGTGTGTTTACAAAAACTCATAATGATGTCTGAATATATTATTACAATAGTGAACTCTCTCCTCACCTTTAATGAGAAATGCATAAACAAACTTGATGACAACATCTTTATCATAACATGCAAGCCGGGTTCAAGTATGTCTTATTTTGCATAAGAAAGAGGATCACACACCAGCTGCCTCATGCACAGAAATGGAGCATTAGCTTTCCCTCTAGGACTGATTTGTTTGTATCAGCTGTCCATAGGATGCCCTTACTGATAAACGCTTCCTGCTGGTGCCTGCACACAGTTAGCTCATTAAGTATGGATTTAAAAAGAGCTTATTTTCATCTCTAGAAATTAGCTATTTGGTACTTTTTTTTTCCTATAAATGACAGAAAACAACTTCCGCTGAGTGGATAATTACTCATGCTTGCTGATCCATCACTGTAAACATGCAAATGTTAGCCACTGTCTAATGTCTTAGTAACTGCAATTCCCTTGAGAATAAGTTGAGTAACTTTGTGTTTGTGTACATATTTAGAGGGACATCATAGAGCCGCAAGACAACTCAAGCCTCTGACTGGATGAGCAGTCACAAAACATTATTTGACGTTATGAAGCTTTTCACTTGAATATAAAATCCTAATTTGCTGTTATTCATTCGGCATACCATCAGAAACATTTTTCCAGTAAATTATCCAATCGATATACTACACTTCTGCACAAATATATATAAATTATCTGCCAACTTGTATTACTGTCTGAGCTACTTGTTGGACACTAAAAAACGTCTGAATTTAATTAAAGCAAGAATTATAAATCAAATTAAAGTCTGAATTCAGAATATATGTCGAAACTCAAAGAACACATTTTGCATATGGCAAAATGACTAATGAAGCAAAACTCCATGTGATTAACATCCTGCCCAACTCAGTTAAACACAAAAAAAAACAGAACGACTTTAGTTTTGGACTTTAAAAAATGGCATGAAACAAACACCAACAACATTCCAGTTCATGAAAGATGAGTTAAGAGAAAATTCTTTTCAAGGAGTAAAAAAACATAAAAGGATGAATAACGAGTGAACAAAAGTAACCTTGGGGTGTTGTTATCCAGCACAATGGGATGACAAATGTTCACTGTTGTGAAGCAAAGTGGCTGTAATGGTTTTTATTGTGTGGAGGTGGCTCAAAAAAAACAAGTGACGCAGAGATGGATGTTAATCAAATGTTTTCTAGCTCTCACACACACATACGTATAATGAGTGGAGGCATATGCATGGCCTTTAGGAGCATCGTTTTAGATCCTATTTCACAGCCATATGAAATGACTGACAATGGCTGTCAGATTCCACTCCATTACTCCCGCGTATGCTCAGACACACACATATATATTGATCGCTAAAGTCTGCAGCCTGTGGAGTATAGCCGACATGAGGTGGGGGAGTGAAGGAGAAGGTATATGCAGATACCAACACATGCATCTGGGGAACGTGGAAGAGCTACGCATGGGCGAAATTTAAGCATCAGTCTCCTGCCGGCATAGAAATGTGCACGGGCACACACGTAGCGCAGATTGAACTCATAAGGCGATTCCAGTTACATGCTCTAGTCTCGCTTTATTTGCAACGTGACAGAAGCAGCAAGGAGAGAAGTGGAAATCAGAAGGGAGGAGAGGAGTTCTATTTAACTTCCCTAGACTCCTCTGTAGAGGTTCAAAGGATTACTGTAGAAGCACTGAGAAATTTGTTTCCTATTTTTGGTCCTTGTGTAGTTGGTGATCTACAGTGCGACTTCCAGCTTAATCTGCTGTTGCATTTATTGTAAGCTGCAGATGGATACAACTGAGCTTTATGTCTCAAATATAAAATGGAAAAGGATGAGGAGAAGGGAAGGAGAGGGGAGTGGATGAGATGAAAGGAATGGAGAGAAAGTAGACAAAAAGATGAGAGAAAAAATGTGGGAGAGGCAATTGCGAGACAGATCAATGTCAATGCACGAAACGGGCTAACAGAGGAGGCTTTTTCAAACTCATAACACTTGTCTGATCACTCACACTCCAAATACCACACAAACAAAACCATTTAGCCAGAAGCCAAAATGCCCCTGCCACCACGCAACACGAGTTTCATTTTTTCCACCACAAACACCTTTAATGGGATTCAGCTCTCCATTTGTACCTTGTGTCTGACAGCCATACCTCGCACCACCCCTGTCCCTCTGTCTGAATCTATCTACCTTTCTTTGTCTGACTACCCGTGCTGTCTGCCTGTGTTTTGCTGCCTCTGCAATGGAGAACTTTGGTTGCACGAGGTGTGAAATGAGGCCGTATTGATCTGTCTGCCTGCATGGACGTGTGTGTGTATGTGTGTTTGTGTGTGCATGTGTGTGTGTGAGAGAGTGTGACATAGAAAGAGAGACCTGACATGCCATTTTCAGGTAAGTAGAGTTTTAATCTTATTACAAGTGCATGTGCAGGAAAAAAAAGGATGACTGAGATAATGACATCATTACTAAGTCATTGATCTGACCCCACAGACACACACACACACACACACACCATTCCAGCAGTGTTATGGCTCACACATACTCATTTATTTACCATCTTATTTACCATTGCAGTACAAGTGCATCATCTTCTCTAGCTGAAAGAGCATTCACTCAGCCTTTTCAAAATTAACATAACTGCTTTTCCTCAAAATTTGATATATGGTAACAGATAAAGACAAATCCGGCTGAGACAAATGGCATAGGCAGTTGAATAAGAATTTCTCCTACTCAACTCACCTGAGGCTGTGACGGTCAACAGTTAACCACACAGTTTATGATCCAGCAGCCAAAGAACAGCAGTTTCCCCTTCAAAAAAAGGCCTCAAATGTGGCAATAAATTATAAATGAGGTAAATATTAGCCACCTTCCTGAACAGCTGCGCTTAGTTGAATCTCAGCTCGCATTGTTTGTTCGCCTCAAATCACTGCAGTTGCAACTTTTTGCAATCATTTCCTATCTGCCTGTTCATCTGTTCAGACATAAGCCCGGCACTGCAGTGAGCTGATTCAAAAACACTCCGACTCTGCTTGGATAGTATATCTACACTTGTACATCTACCTTATTCTTGCTGCTGCCATTAAATGGTAAATGGGCTGCATTTATATAGTGCTTATATCCTAGTCTCTCACCTCTCAAAGCGCTTTACAGTACAAGTCAGCACTCACCCATTCATACAGACAGTCATACCTTCCACTGTCATTCTATACAATTGCCAACCTGCTCACACAACACACACAAAGGGTTCAGTATATTTCCAATGCACACTTTGACATTCAGACTGGGGGAGCCATAGGTCAAACCAGCACATGTATTGCACGTAGACAAACTGTTTTACCTGTTACCTGTTTTACCTGTTTTACAATTTTATTTCCATATATGCTGACTGTAATACTCATCCTCCTAAGGGGCTTTCTAAAACCTTTTTTCCTTTTTGTTTATGGCATTAAAAGATTAGCTGCAGTAGATCATGGGGGAACAACCAAGGAGATTTTGAAAGTAACTTCACATGATTATAAAACCTAGAATTTCATTGCACATTTCAATGCACTTTTACTCTCCGTAACAATCTTGGTGACGTTGTGCTGCCATCTTACTCCTCTTAGTCACAGCTCACACTCAGCTACTTGATGCCTCTTTTTCAATCTTATTCTTCTGTGTTATTGCTTCTTTGCAGGTACTTTGCTATTTGTTTAACAGCCCCACAACTTCTTATTTCATTTTCCTCTTCCTAATTCTCCTTTTTTAACCATCCTTAATGGCTACCTGGCTATGTTTTTCCCATTTTGTTTAAATTTTCCTCTGCCGTCTTTCCTCTCATCACCTTTCCTCATTTTTCTACAATTCCATCATGCCTTTGCCTGATCCATCAAGGCTCCACCACTTCTCTCACCTTATTTACCCCTTATCCTTCACTTCCTCTACTTTTTTCACTTCTCCCTTCATCTTCCCTTCCACTCTCCAGCGCACTCTCTCCATCATCTTCACCTACTCTTTTTTTGCTTTCATATACCGTCTCCATTCATTCCTCCCTTTCTTCATCCCTCCTCCCTTCCCTTTGTAAGATAATACATTTGTAGGCTGAGTGATCTATCGATTCCCTGAACCCCAGTGCCCTTCACAAAGGTAATTTTTTAAATAGGAGAGAAGATTAGACAGAAATGCAGCACATTTTAAGGTGAAAGGGTCTCTACGAACTCGACTCATCGATGGAAATATCTTGGCTTTTTAAAAAGGGTGATGTGTGATGGACAAAAGTGCAAAGTGCTCCATGTTCCTCCTCTGCCCTCTCCCTTTTCTACGCCTCATGTGTTTGTTTTTCTTATTTGGCAATATCTGGAAGATATATTTGGAAGAGTTCGAGTGTAGGAATACAAACAAGGCTGATGTTTGAAGAAATTGAAAAAAAATTGTCTTTTCTGAACGGCACACACTGTAACTTGGAATTGTCTAGCAGTTATGGGTCATGAGAAAGCACTGGCAAAGCTATCATCCCAGCTTCAGTAGATAACCCAACACTATCAGGCAGCATACAGATGGTACGGTATCAATACTTAAATAATGCTCTTGATGTGTGTTAAGTTACCTGTACCCTACGATACATCTGATGACGCTGCGATATACTAACATTATTGATTCTCTTTGGTGAAGTGAGGATGGGTTTTAAACAGGATTTAACTCTTTGCAAGTTTACTTTCTTACAATAGTGAAATTTATGGAAACCAGTGACTGTCTTGTGAGTGAGGAATTACTTCAAAAACATATGATGTGGTTTGGTAAATTAGTTGGGAGGGGATTAAACAATCTGTTATTGATGACCTTAAACTAAGTCCAGCTTTTAAGGTTCCTCTTAATAATAACTAACAAAACTTTTTCCGATGCTAAAAATACTAATTTTGTTGCAAAAGTAATGAGATTTGGTGGTGAACATCACAGTTTCCGAGCTTTGCTGTAAGTTAGCTGTCGCTCAGTTCCCTGAGGGACATTCAGATTTTGTTCTGTTTTCAGCCACATGAAGGTCACAGCGGATCGGTCTGGCAGCTGCTCACTTGAAAGGAAACAGTTACCACTGCACTTTTACTGCAGGAAAGATTTATATTAAGGACCTAATGATGAAGGAGAAAACTTCACGAGAGCAGCGGCAGCAGTTTTCACTTTAAATTTACCATCTTTCCTACCTCTGACATGACTATATGATTACTAAATTTGTCCACAGACCAGTGGATGTCTGGCCAGTGACAGCCATCAGTCTGTCCTCTCTGTCCTGAGTAGTCAGCCTGGTGAGAAGGCTGGCTATAAATAGTATGGCTTAAATTGGATGTGCTGAAGGGACAACGAAAGCCATTTTATTGGTAACAATTGGCTCAGTGAGCACGGAAGAATGCAAGTTATCATTAGTGATGATTTGCTATCATGTTGCTTTTTCTTTTTTTTGCACGATCAATCAGAGATTAATTTTATTTATTTATGGAGAAACATTAAAATGAATTCTGTGTTAGACCTTTGTTCAGTGACCTTATTCATTACAGGAAACAAATAATTGTCATGCCACTTATGCGCATTTACTTCATTCCCCTGGTTAGAATTGGCAGTAAGTGTGTTTTTGTCTGCTTCTATCTCAAATAATCAACTCAGTAAGAAAAGATTATTTGTTTTGTATGACAACATAGCTCAAATAAAGTAATTAAGCTGTTATATAATTTCTGGGCTCTACTCTGATGGATTTTTTTTCAAAGGACTACATATGCTCCCTAATATAAAAAAAAATGGAAACACCCATAGAAATTTAGGAGCATAATGAAAAATGTTCAGGTAACAGAATTTAACAGACATTTTTATTAAGCCTGTGTGTGTATCTATAAAGAACACACATCTGTGCAAAATATTACATATCACAAAAAAAAAAAATTGGTTGTCCAGCTGCTTTTAAATGTCGGCCATCTGGCACATTTAGCGGTGAGCAAGCAGTCCAAGAAAGGAATGAGATGGTACTTCTCATTTCAATTCAATTCATGTTAGTTTTCCTTGTCTCCTTTTTGCACAAATTAGAAACCAAAGAGCTTAATTTTCAGTGATGTCTGCAAATATAAAGTTAACTCTTGGCATAACCCGGATAATGTAGCAGCTTGACTAGGAGCCAGCGCAAGTTAGAGTGTAAGTCTTACAAAGAAAACACTTTTAATGAGGTACTAATCAACCTAAATAAAGACCAGTGTCTTTCAGTATGTGGTCCCATAGCAGTCACTCACAATGAGGTATTTTGCTAGGCAAAAGAAACACATAGAAAACACAAGAATCATCCATTATAGTGTACATAAGAGTCAGAGCTTAACACAAACACTATAAGAAACAATTAATGAGTCTCTTTCTCATCAAACTGATAATACTGAAGAATCCAGGAGGCTACAAAATACTGTGTGTAAGACTGAATACCAAAGCCACACAAAATAAGACAAGCATTTTCTGTGTCTAAATGAAAAGTTATGTAACTCGCCAACGGTTACAAGGTTAGCTTCATATAGGCTAGGTAGCTGGCTGCTCTCTGCTTTAAAGAACAGCCAATCCAGGGGTTGAGCTGTTTAATGGAGGCTCTATGAAGTAGGCACTTGTTTCTTTTAGTGTTGCTCACCTTTCGTTCACATGACACAAGCTGCCTCAAATAGTTGCAGTTACTGAAATTTGGGTTGCTCCTGAATTATCTTTCCTGTTTGTATGAGTCTGCTTTTTTGTGCATATATAAGTGAAACATTATCTGAGTAACACTCCTTTTACAGAATGACAATAGCCACATGTTAAGTGTTCAAATTTTAGTTTTTACATGCTGCCTGCTTTGTTTTACAAAGATCTCCTCCAGAATTGTATTAAGACAAATAAACAAATGGCCTGTTTGGAGCAAATTTTTTTGTCTGATTCATGTTATCCCACAAAAGAATAAAAACTTCTACATTTAAAACTGTAATAGTACATCTACTTGCTCTACCTCATGAAAGATTTAAAAATGCAGGGTTTTTTTTCTTTTTTTTTCTCAAAAGTCTCCTCAATCATTTTATTATATGAAAGACACAATGTCTTTTTTCTTTTTGCTGTACAGTCCATCCTTAGTTTATGTGTATTGGCAGCTTCAGGTTTCTGCAGCACACTTGAACAGGTTGCAAACTTGACCAGTTCTGACTTCCAAAATGTTTGTGATCTCACAAATCATGCTCGTACGCTCGGCTCTCAGAAACAGTCTTTCAGTGAAAACTTTCCACTTTCAGGATATGAACGTGGAAACAGGCTTCTAGTGTCAAGGTCTGCACATACATCATTCTGCACAGTGACACTCAATCTTTTTAATGAAGGAACAAAACCAAAAACATGTTTTGAGAGTAGAGGAGCTTTAAAGAACAAAGACTGTACAGACAACAGTCTTGTCTGTGCTCATCATTAATTATCTTAACACAACTACACAGTGGCAAGGTCACACATAGAAATCTATGTCCCAACCTCATTCATTATGGAAAGCCACATGTGCAATTACTAGAGGTGGACACTTCTAAAATTCTCCGCCTTTGCTTCAGAATTTCCAAGAGTTAAGTCGAAAGTGGAAAGACGAAATGTCCCTCCAGTTTTCAAAGAGCATGATGAGAAAAAGGCCTGACCATGCAAGATTACCTTTGGGCAAATTGGTTGGGTGAAAAGTAAAGACTGGAAACTCTGTTGCAGCCGTCTGTTAGGCTGCATGCGAATGCAAAAACGCACCACCTGGTGCAGCTTCAGTCAAGCTCTGAATGAGACTGGATTCTGTCTGGATTCAAACTGTCTTCAAAAACCATTCTTTATGCAGATGGATAGAAGTTACACAATGAAAACAAGATAAACAATTAAAAACAGTGAAAGTAAGCACGGTGATGAATCATGATATCATTTTAGATGGTAGAACTGTTTACGAGCAGCTGCCACTGCAACCAATAAAAGTCTTGTTTAGTTTTAAGTGAGAGGGCTACAAAGGGTTGAAAGGTAAAACAAACATGGGTTGATAGAAAAATAGGACTTCAGAAGGGTTGAAAAGTAATAAAAGGAGGGGGAAGATTGTTCAAAAAAAGCAAAGTTGAGCAAAGTTACAGAAAAAAGAGAAGAGATAAAATGCCCAAAAAAGAAAAGAAGTTAGACGGGAGAAAAAGAGGTAGACGCAGGAGAAAAGGAATAATTTTGCATTATAACATCAACAGATCTAGACCAATGAATACAAATGCCCTCCCTTGTCCCCTCCACCATTTCTCTGTCTATTTTTTTCCCCTCTCAGCCTTTTCTCACCTCTCTCTTGGGGAAGGGGATAAGTCTTTATCAACACAAATGGGAGATGAAAATACTGCACTTATCTGTAATCGCAGGCAATCAAAGAAGCTCTGATGTTTTCTGTCGAGGGTCCGATAGCAGCCATCTTTCCTGGCTGTCTCTCTGCTCTTTTAGAACCGAAGTTAACTCTTATTATCTCTAGTTTTCTCTATTTTTCCATAGTTTGGCTTTTTTTGTTGATTGTGTCTAAGTTTCTTCAAATCCCTTTTTTATACCATGTTTGAAATATCATTAACAAATTGCACATCACATTCTCTGCCTCCATATATCCGTCTATCTCCTTTTTCTGATGCCTTTTAGTTTCTTTCCATCTCCTTTTTACAATCCTTGCACTGCATCACCCCCGCTCCTCCACATCAACCTCTCTGTGATGGATATAACTGCTCAGCTGCTCCATAAAGGTGGCATAATGGGTGCCATCGCTCACTGATATTGTTGCTATGCGTCAATTCAACCATGTGTTTAAAATCTACCAGGTAAATGGAGCTATTTTAGCATGTGGTGTTGTGTCTGTGTATTTATGGAGATAATAAAACAGCTGGTTCACTATAATTTCAAAGAAAAAGCAAAAAACAACAGTTTCTATTGATATGAAGTCTTTTTTGTGTCATGCATAGGTTTTTAGATTATTTCTGCCTCCATTCTAATACAGCTGAGCTGATTAGAATTGACCTTGTATCTCTCCAGCAATAATGGAGTTACTTTGGTGGTCATAGACTGCGAATACTTTTCACTGAGGATACCGAGGCAAAATCGGAAATGAGAAAAGCAGAGAATATAAAGCAGGAAAATATAAAAAAACAAGAAGTGAGCAGGCAGGTAGATTGATAGACATAGGCAACAGGTTCAGCATCATGAAGACAAACAAGAGAAGGAAGGTAGGAAAAAAACAGAATTGACAAAAAGGTGGGGAAGTGAGGAAAGTTGCGCGACAGCAGGGAGAAAAAAATGATAAAAAGCACATATACAAAAAAGAGACAATGTCAAAGCCTAGCAATATGGCTGATGGCTGAATATATATATATTTAACAGATGGCTGATAATAATTAGCCACAGAATGAGATTTACAGTGCACCATTGGGTTCGGCTAATTCACAATATGCTGGATTCACTTCTGCAAGGTCAATTAGCTCCCACACGCATTGTGGAACGGCATAGTTTATACAAGACAGCGCATAAACTTAACTTAAGTTGTCACACAAACACAAAGAGGGAACGGTGAATATGATAATTTAGATATTAGTGCATCACAAGAAAAAAATATTTTAGTTGGAGTGACTGGTCAAGCATGGCAGCCAAAGCATGAAATTCAACAATAATTACTGCTGTTACATTCCTGTTAGTCAGCCAGGTGTGGTCGCCTCTTTTTCGATTGACAACATTACTCTGGGTCAAAGTGACAGGTTCAATCTCTTCTGGGTGAGTAGAACTCCCCGCCGTAACAGCTTCAATTTCAGACTCCAACTTTTGGACCGAGAGAGAAAGCTTTTCCCCAAGCATGAAGATGGATTAGTGATTGTCTCATTTTGCGCCTTCTATCTACTTCAGAAAATGCACAGGGGCTGGTTTACCCCCGACTTTCCTCCTCTGCTCCCTCTATTAAACCTTCTTGCTTTAAAATTCAGGAGGCATCTCCTCCACAACTTGTGACTACCCATCTAGCAGCCAGTCGCTAATCAGCACACTCTTTATTAAATCCAATGAGCTAATTCTGTAACACTCTGCCTCCAGCTCGTTGCTTTGATGCCAACATCCATCTACCCATCACCCACTGCCAGCATCAGGACTCTATCCAGAAGCAATGGCAAGATGGCCCAATGATTATGTACTGAGCAGTTCTATGGTTCATCCCAATAATTCAACATTTACTGCAGATTAACCCTTTAAATGGCTGGATCTTCTCTATGCTCCATCAGTTCAAGTTTTTATCCATAATTTAGTGATTAGTGATATTCCTAATAGCAGCTTGTTCCATCTGAGTGTCTCTCTATCCATCAATACATTGATTTTCTATTCCTTTGTGTCCTGAAGCTGCTGGTGATTCTGTGACAGACAGTTTCATGATTTTGGCTAATGTAGAATTCCTTGTTTTTCCCGACATGATTGTTTTTACACCACAGAAAAAAAGGGAAATTGTGTAAATACACATCATTAACTTTATACTGAGTCAGTGATGATTAAAATTTGTTTAACTGTTTAATTTTAAAGGCAAAATGGCAAACTGTTACACAAATCATTTATGAAATATGTTTGTTTTCTTGCTGTGGGTTACATTAAAAATTAGATTTTTATCACTCACCAGTCACACATTTTTTTTTTTTTGGTAATGATGCTGCCAGTGTCAAGCTACAGAAGGCGAGAAACACTGGAAAAAGCACTGAGGGACATTTTAATCCTATTTTTTGTGCTCATGAATTCCTTCAAGTAGCAGCCCCTGTAATGCTTAGGAAATGGGTAGCAGTTGACAGACGTAAGCTTCCTGACAGTATCTAACTTTTTATTTGAAAAACTAGTTAGCTGATAATTTCAAATAGTTCTCTCAAATATATTCTCATTGTGTATTAGAAAACCTTACATATCTAATAGGGCATCGTTAGATCTATTTTCGTTACAGATATTTTAAGTACCTTTGTGGGTTTTATGGCACATAAATACGGCCTGGTGGTCTGGGTCAAAATTGATAATAACTACTGTTGAAGACCATTTTTGCATGTTATCTAGACATTGTAAACTATCTAATAAAACAGACGTTACTGAGAATTAAAATTAATAAATTTAATTACAGCACTAAATTTTTGAATATCTGAGCAATAAACCTCTAATCTCGTACGAACCGCTCCCCATGGATAGGTTGCTGACTGCCATATCTACATTACTCTTTTGGATGTCTCTCTTTATGAATTGGCAGCAGGAAAAAAGTTCATAACTCTGCTCCGGGATTTAAATTGGCCCACAGTATAGTTAGAGATAGAGAGATATTAAAACAGCTTGTGGGGAAAGCTGGAGAGGAAGAGATGGTGGGGCAGTTTAGGGACATAGCTGGGTGGAGAGAAAATGAGATTGAAAAAAGACAGAAGGTTACTGATAACAGGAGATAAAGTGAAAAAGACCATATTTCGAGTGAGGGGTGCAAAGTAGTTGCTTGACAGACAGGAAAGAGTCAAGTGATGTGATGCACAGGGAGACTATATCAATTTCTTTGGCCTGCGCTCGTACTCCTCCACCTCCTTCTCCTCCTCTTTCTTCATGGAGAGTGATAGGAGTGAGTCCCAAATCCCCGAGCATGCAGGCCGACGGCTGGATTAGCATCCCCTGCTCCTCCGTTATTCTCTCTGCTTGATTCTACCATGGTTTACACCCGAGGCAGGAGGCAAGGAGAAGGGGAGCTGATTTCATGGCAGCTTCTGTCGGATTAGACGGGAAGCTGGAGAGGGATGCCAAGAGAGGTGGGGACACCTTTCACCTCCTCCCTCTTACCGTCGCCGGTGTTTACACTCTCCATGTTTGTGGGCTCGTGTCCACTACTGTTCTCTGTTTGTCTCAGACAACTTTGCTTCTCTCTCTATATCTATGATTTCTTCCTCTGCTCTGTGACTTTCTACCACTATGAGTTCAAATCGAAAGGAGAAATCAAATTCTTGTTTTAATAATGTTAAGAATTTAGCTGTGTTATTATAATTATATTTTACATAAATTAGTCTCTTATGTTCTAGTCATACAGTTTAAACTGAAGCTTTCACCACAGCATAAACGACAGCAATTTTCTTGTCTTGGTCTTAGAGTGATGGGAAAACAGAGAGGCTCATCGGATCCCTCAACGGATGAGACGGTCTGAAGCCTTATATTTCCAGCGATCACACACAGTCTCACACACACTTATAGACATTTATTCACTGCCTCTACACACACTTTATGAATCAGAGGAGTCTTGCTTGAGACCCTGTAAGCTGAAAATCTCCCTTGGCAGGGCTGGATTTCACCTTTGGCTGACTTGTACATCTTTAACTTCCCACATGAGAGAATTTGGTTTGAAATACTGTCTTCAACATTTACTGGGAGCACAAAGCAGAGAGAGACAATAGAAAAGAGGAATTCCAAACAAAAAGAGCTGATGTGAAATGCTAATATTTCAAATGTAAAGTGCATAAATACTGAAGGCCTTGTTTAGTTATGAGCTTAATTCCAGAATGTTTTATATTCATTCTTGGAAGAAAAACCATTACCGTAAGTGGATAATTTAGCAAAGCTAGTGTATCGAGGGCAAGGCTGTAAACATTATTGATGCTGACAAGGGACTTCAATTGCCGCTGTTCTTTAAAATGTGCTGTGTATAATTTATTTTCTTTCTGTGCTTTCAAAAGTGAGTAGGTGTCACTTTTTGAATTATATCTGTTTTTCAAGAAAAAAAAATCAGGGAAAAAAGAGAACCTGTCAAGCGTTTATCTTGTGTTGTGCCTCCATTTTAGTGCCTGGGGACATATTACAAGATCTACATTACGTGCATGCACTTCAAAACCGTAATTTCTCTGATATATACTTGATATGTGTCTGCTGAATGTCACAAGAAAACAACCTTGCATATTTTTGTCACTTGACATTTCCAAAGAAAAACCCTCAAGTAGTACCAAGAACAATTTATACACTTTTGGAAAGTTGCAATCTTAATAGATTATGGGTAATGGGCTAATTATAGTGCTAATGCTGTCAGAAAAACACCACAGTGAAGCCACACTATTACTACTTCATTTTGTGATCATTTTTGGTTATGGTCAATGAAAACTTTACATTTCCTTCACAGATAACTGATACTGCAACATTCAAGTGATTTAAAGGACATAATCCTTCCTTTTCTCCTGGAAATGTCTGAAACAGCAAAGAACAAGCAATCAAATTTTCTAAGAGAAAACAGCATGAAACTGGCAACTTTTTTCAATTGAGTTTGACACGAAAATCTTGTACTGATTCGTTTCACATTGGAAAACATCATAATGAATTTTGCATGTAAGCCTTTAAAACACAAATAATTCCCTTCACCCTATGAGGTCCTATTCTGTAAGTATGCCTCCTTTAAAAAAATCCAATTACTGTGTTCTCTAAAACATGTTTTCATACATATACTTTATTCTGTGTGACCACATAAATATAAAACATGCTAGAACTCAATTTCAATGCAGCTTCGGCATGACTGAAGCAATTTAACCTCGGTGTCAAGTTCACAGCTGAAAATGTGCAAGGCCTGAAACAGCTCTCCATTGTTGATAAACACACACTTGTGTTT
The DNA here is from genome assembly GCA_029814665.1 of Acanthurus lineatus. Lineage (NCBI taxonomy): Eukaryota > Metazoa > Chordata > Actinopteri > Acanthuriformes > Acanthuridae > Acanthurus > Acanthurus lineatus. Next base: position 5,079,557 of record JAPZDV010000011.1, on the reverse strand, counting down.
GGTTATGTTCTGTCATGATTTATTGCACGTTCTCCATAAACAGGCAATCTAATGACTGCAAAATATTACAAACAATGTTTGGATTGTGTAAGACCTTACTCTGAAACACACATAAACAAGCTTGTGCAAACCTACTCAAGAACATTGCAAAAAATCAAATCAATGCAATCAAGCACAGTATCCAGAATTAGGAATCCAATCTCTAATTTTTTCACGCCTTGACTACTGCAATGCTCTTTTCTCCTTTCTTAGCGAAGCAGCCCTGCTCTGCCAGCAACTTAGTGCAATACGCTGCAGTCAGGCAGCAGATCCTACATCAGACCAAATCTCACATCTCTTTATTGCCCCTCAAGATGCTGCTTAAACCACTTTAAAAAACTCTTCAAACCCACCTTTATATATCTCCCAGTAATTTATTTTTTATGTGCTTTGTTTTTGTTTTATGTGTGTGCTATTTATTTTTCTGTTTGCATCCTGCACAGCAATTTGTAACTTTGTTTTAAAAGGGTCTATATAAATAAGAAGTTGATTTATTTTCTTACATGAGGGCATGCAGACACCCACACACGTAAAAGTAAATGCACAATACCATTCGCTTTTTCACGTACACACATAGACTTCATACATATACTGTACAGAGACACACACACACAAGCACATTCAGAGTCAGTTATGCTCGGCTTCCGGCAGCAAGCACAAGGACATGGTTAAAAAATTGATAAAATTCTTTGAAAAATCAATTTTTGACACAGGATGCAGCATATTCTGTTTATCATGCACACATATGTCTGACAGGCCACATTACCAAGAAACATTGACTGAAACATCTGCACGCTGGTTATTGGGACATCGAGTATCAGTCAATACAAGCTATTAACATCGCAGAGGATGACCGGGGCTATATGAGGTCACTGTCTGCCCTATAATGGAGCAGTCATCTGAGGGTCAACCTGTGCACTGCCTGAATGAAGTCATGCTCTATGACTGATGACGGTGAGGTTGTAAATGATCTGCTTTGGCCCCAGCGTAGGTGTCAGGGTCAGTCTGCTGCTTAGGTACAGTGTTGCTACAACGTAGGTGAGTTAAGGTCGGATCAATGCTGATAGCAGCTCAGGGATGCAAAGATTTACTGTTGAGCTTTGTGGAAAAGCTGAAAGTCTAATATAACCTAACATTTATGGTGCCCACACAGTGACCTCCATGACATTATGCTTTCTGAGATTTTATAGCTAAGCTGGGCTTTATATGTGTATATTTCTTTTTTCCGTTTCTGGGTCAGTTCTTTATTCAAATGGCAAAAAAGTGTTCATTTCAAGTGAGAAATAGTGGAACTGATCATTTCAAGCACACACAAAATGCAGCTTTTTAGCTCGAACCTCGAACAAAATGCTACCCTTCGGCAACTGAGAGTCAAGTTGAGTACTTGCCAATCAGGCTGCCATTGAACTTTGTTGATGAAAGCATTTGTTAGTCATTCCCAAGAATTTTTTTAAAAAATAAACGTAGGTACATCATTAACGATTGTGTCCTCTGTGCATAAAGGGCAGCAGTCTCAAGTTTTTGTCAAAGTTTCATTGCAGTGACTTGGTGGTTTTTTGCATGTTGATGTGCAGCGGTGAAAATCTATACTAAAACTAGCTCTACAAAATAAAGTTCTCCCAAAAAACATTAGATCCAAAAGTCAAATCTGTAAACCAAAAATTTGCAGTTTATCATTACTGAAACTGTTTATGGTGGTAGTACAACTGTCCAGTCTTTTGCTCATGGCTGTTTTTATGTTTAACAGCCACTATTGCCAGTGAACATCCATCTGATCGACTCAAGCTGAAATGCTCACAAACAAATAAATGTTAAATTTTATTTGTGTTATGTTGTTCATGTACGTCATTCCCTACTCTGTGAAGTTTCACTTGGTGTTTTCCTAAAAGTTGCAGCAACTCGCTTCAGTTATATATATATAGATATATATAGATATAGATATATATTTATTTTTTGAGGTTTTGAACAGTGTTGGGAATGTATGCTGTTTGGTGGTTTAAATAATCAACTCAACAAATACATAAGATACATAGACATAATCATGTTCACATGTTTAAATGTAAAAGTATGACATGTTGTACATTACACTTTGTTGCTCTAGGTGTTAATATGTTTGAGGATTCATATTTAAAGAGACATACTGTTCTGTGGTTCTAAACCAAGATCCTCTGTGTATCTTGAGACAAATGCAGAGCAAGAGCAGATCGTGTGCGTGAGGACACATCTATAAAACCTAGACAGACACATACATTTTCAAGAAAATCCTCCTATTTCCCAAGGTGTCAGTAATGTGTAAGCGTGTGTGTGTGTGTATGTGTGTGTATGAGTGTGTGCGTGTCCATGAGAGCTGAGGTAAGAGGCTCCTGTGCTGTGGAGTGAGACGGAGGGCATTAGTCAGATTTGACCAACAAAGAGGCTGCGAGCACACAGCTAGGGGATTAGACCAACACCACAGACTTTCATTAGTCTACAGAGAGGAAGAGGAAAAGAAAGAGCAACAAATAGGTGGAAGGAGGGAGACATAGGATTACAAAGATAGTGAGGGACTGCCATTAGGCGAGGGTGAGGGAGAAATGTAAAGATGGAGGATGAGCAGTGAGATACAGAGAACTGAAGCGAGGGAGACACTGAGAACACTCCACTACTGGATTAGTTCAATACCTGGGGCTTTCATTAAATGCAAGAGAGGGAGATGGATGGATAGAAAGAGGAAATAAGACAAAGAGGAAAAGGGAATGGAAAGTAAAATAAAATAAAAATGCATGCATGGGAGGAAATGGAGAAAGTAGAAAGAAAATGAAAGAGGAGTAAAGAGATAAGGCAAAGCAGGTTAAAGGGGGAACAAACCTTGTAAGTGGCAAAAAGACAAAGATAGAAGAAATGGAGAAGGGACAGAAAATGACAAACAGTGAAAAAACGAAGGAATAAGACTTGAGGCTGGTGTGTGTGTGTGTGTGTGTGTGTGTGTGTGTGTGTGAACATGAAGTAGCGAGGATTAACCCCTCGACTGCACCTCCCAACACACAACACACAGACTGACACACTCAGGGCCTGGGAAGAACGCCGCTGTGCCAAACTAATTAGCCACTAACTCAACTCTGCAGCTCCCACAGATGAACTGCAGCATTTAGAGAAGAGGCCCAAGCCAGAACTTAGAGGGTCCATGTGTTTGTCCTCATGTGTATGCATGTGCTGATCCACACAAAGAAACTATGAGTATTGTTTTCAATTAATCAATTAATTATCTAGTCAATAAAATGTTAGAGAGGGAATTCAGAATGTCTGAAGCAATTTCCCAAGACTCCAAAGAGCAATGTCAACAAAAGGCAAGAAAAGCAATTAGGTTTATGAAAGAGACAGATGAAATTTTTTCGTGGAGTATCACATTGTGATTCATTGAGGACTTTTTTATATCAAACTAAGACTGCAAACTTTGGCCTTAAGCTTTTACCTTAAGGCAACATCATAGAACTATTCATTTTTATGTTGCTTGCAGTAGGATTGAATGGTGTCTTTATCTTAGTCAGTCTGTGCCCTGATTGACAGTTGCTGCATGATGTAACTTCAGTGAGTAGGATAACAATGGTGTAATGCTTTATAGCAGTCTGTCTCAAACACAAACAACTGGCACAAACTTTGGTAAAACTGTATCATATTTTACGGAGAAAATGTTTAATAGTATTCTCTCTGACCTTCTTAAATTGCTCCCCATAAACTCTAAGAGTTTCATGGAGTTTCTTGATAGACAACATCCATGTAGTTTTACTTTTTGCCAAAGTATCCTGTAGCAGCTAGTTAGCACTGTTAGCTGTGCAGCTAAACTGACTCTGATCTAAACTACTGTTGCAGCTCACTGCACCGGTAAGAGTTCTTTTTTAAAACCAAAAAAAAAGGAATTTTGGACTGCTGGGAGGAGGATTTCATGTCTAAGGTTGAGTAAAACAGGCAGCAGAACTGGAGTCAGGGCAGGCAGGCAACAAAACCAACAAACTTTGCTTCCTCTAAGGATATCATGTCAGAGGCTAAGGCACAGAAGAGGATGTTGATGGAGAAGAGAAAAAGGGAGAGACAGTGCAAGAGGCCAGAACAGAAGTTATAAAGGACTGGCATTTGGTCACTGGCAAGAGCTTTGCCAAATAAAAACTGCAAGATGTTGACTTCTTGCTGTTTGACTAGTAAGCAATATGAGCTGTTATGTCGTGTGTTGCTGCACCTGGCTGATGTTTGGTTCTGTTAGCTGAGTTATTGAATCGCTTATTTTTAGAACTCTAGTATGAAGTTCCGAGAAGATCAAAAGGAGATATTTTTGATTTCAAATGTAATTTGAGCACAGCTTATTTCCTCCAAGTCTTCTTTAACTGGGGTAGTGAATTATCTAAACTAAACTTTGAATCAACTTTGAAGTCACAAATTCCCATAGTTCAAAGGCATGGCATTCAGTTTTTGATCATAGTCTCGCTAAACATTTGATCACCGAAACTTAATTGCAGCTTTAAACCCTCAATGCAACGGTCAAGTGTGGGAATCACCATGATTGAGTCAAAGTAAAAAGTTTTGTCTTTGAAGAATTTCTCTCACTGGCTTTGCGTCGCATTTAGAAGAAGGATTATAAGGTTTCAAATAACCACATTTTAATCTAACTCAGTGGGAGATGACAGTCACCCACTGACAAGTCACAATATTTCAAGCTTTAAAGGAACAAACTTCTCTTGTCTGAGTTGCACAAAAGTGTCTGAATTCTTGAATACACTGTGAATGAAATGCAAGTTTAATTGTGGGGTGGCAGGATGTTATTTTCTTGGTGAGTGACATTTTTTTCGTTCCGTTAGATTACTTTTCTGTACAACAATTCACTACTGCGCCACATAAAGTCTTTCTCTCCATACATATAATGTCACAGCTGTTTTTGATAAATATAGTTCAAATTAGTTCTGTGTCTAGTTCATGAATGCCTCAGCTGGGCTCTTTGCGTTTGATTTAGGGAGCTCAACAGTAAGAAGGCTAGTGCGATCACATATGTTCTCTATATCTTTCTATACCCTATTTTTTTGTGTTTTTTTCCTCCTTTTAATCTATTTCTGTTTCTATCTCTGCCAGTAGTTAAAGACTGAAATGTCAGACAACCTTTGATGTTCTTGGTTTGATACTGGCCTCATTACTACCACAGGTGTGAAGATAAAACATCAAGACATAGCATAAAAGCGGGATGAAAGGATTTAATTATACACTTCAACATTCTGACATACAACATAGAGATACATGTGCATGCAAAGGCATGTTCACTTGGGTCCAGACCTTTGAATCCGCCCCCTTCACTGAGCCTAACTGATGGTTTCTGTACAGTCTGGCACTGTGACATGTAACAGCAGTTTCTTGTCCCAAAAAAGAGACATTCCAACGAGCACTGCGGGGGACTAATGATCAGTTAATCAGCACCATGGGCGGGACTAAGGCCGCTGTCATGCTGTTGTCAACTGGTTGTCAGGGGATGTCAGGCTGCATGCCAATTTAGCTTTTTTTGTAGGACGACAACTAAATGATTAGATTTTTGCTGTGAAAACTTCTAATTACTGATGTGAAACATGCAAAAGGGTCATCTTGGATATCATTTAACTGTGTCAATGTGTAAAGCTTTGTTAATTATGCAGCAATGAGACTGCTAGTACATAACAACAAAATTACAATTATTGCAATATGACCACTGTAGATCAGAGAAATCTAAATTATATCGATCGAGTAAAAAAAAAAAAAAAGAATAAAAAATGGATTGCTTAAGGTCAAGAAATGATGATGATCAGCTGTAACAACTGTCTGCAAAGGATAAACATTAACACCAGAGAGACATATCTAATATTTTAATAAAAGATAGATTCTGTCTGACCTTGACAAAAAGTCATTTGGTTTGGGGTAAAACTCATCCTGACAATCATCCATGCATGTTTCACCAGGATGATGCCTCACTGAGCTTACAGCCCTCGCACATTAGTGCCAGAACAGATGTTGTCTTTTGCAGTGTGCCATCAAAGGAAATCGTCCCCATTAGTCACTGTTTGTTTCTTTTTTGATTACCTTTTTTTATGTAACTGATAAATGACACAATTTTTACCTTCATAACAAACTTGTTAAAGCAAAGACTGTTACAGATATTACGAACATCAGTGAGTAGGACATTCACGTTGCCAGGTTGCCGAGTTTTCAAAATAGTATCTGTTCTAAGGTTTAGAAATATGGCAGGCCCACGGTTTACACTGTTAGATTTTTTATCAAGGATGCGACACAAATTTGAAAAAAAAGTAATAATATTACACAGATTATAAGGACAATTTTCAGAAGAACAGCCACAATCATACCATGATAATGAACTGATTACTCAGTGATTGTTTTCAGTTTGCTCAAGCATTTTCAAGTGGTGAAAATGTGATTTTAATGTGAAGTTTGTTTTGTTTTTCATTTTTCTTTGTTAGAATGAGTTGTGTTTTTGCAGCACACCTTTTATCTTCTCTTCTTCCTCTGCCAGGGCAGTGCAGAAGTACACTTGTGTTTGGCTGACACTTTCAATGCCCCACCAGATGTTGTCTTTGTCATAATGTGTTTTTAATCACCATTCCTAAAGTCAGATGCCAGCAGGCAGCTTCCAATCCGATTTGCATCACTTGTTTCCCCTCATCTCTCCTTAACAGCTGAGGGGGCTGCAGGCATCAATCACTCTTAACTAGCCACACTGTCAAACATTTTCCATGACAATTTCTGAGACCAAACAGCCACTTACTTTAAGAGTGGAGGTGCCAAGCGGGACCTCATATAATTTTAGGTAGCTGATGTCCCTGTTTTATTTAAAAAAACATATCAATTCCTCAAAATATCTATGAACACAACACAGAGGACATGATTTGCACTCATTTGCCAGGGTCTTCACTCAACAGACTTTTGTTTTGAAATGACATGAGATTAACTTGGTTGGGATCAGTTAAACCCAAATCTTAGCAAGTTTGTAAACTTCACTTTGTAATATTTAAGAAAATGGTAAGCCTTAATGTTATTTACAAATGATTTACAGCGGGGTGGCTGTGGTTGAGCAAGCAGTCTGCTTTTTTGAGGAGCTGATCAATCCTCCAACCACTCCTTCACCTCCCAACCACTGTGGATGAACAAGCCTGTTGATTCCTAATTGCAAGACCCACGCCAGGATGAACTGGGGCATAAAAAGCCTGGATAAAATATGTAGACCTTAATAGGGTTAACTGGACTACGTGTGCACTTCTATTGGGTCCAGAAGTTAATGAGTTAACTACACTTTCTTTACTAAAGTATACTCAAGTAGAAAAAGTATTGATTAATACAAGTGAGAGGAATACAAGTTTAGACACCAACTTGGCATCAGCTCACATAGACACACTCTCCTTTTTTCTCCTTTTCAGATCGTGTTATATATCATTAGGCTGGCCTTGTCAGTGTTTTGTGAGCATTTGAGCATCTCTGCACACTTTGCATCGCATTTTGCGGTCTAAGAGTCTATTATAGTGGACAGCTCTCTGGTTCTTTCTTTCCTTTCATCTTTCAAATGTCACTATAGCACTTCAAAGAGATGCTATGGTGCTTCAGTCACACCAAGCTCGCTGCATCAGACCGCTGAATGAGTTCTGCGTGGCTGCAAAAGTACAATCATACAGAGGGTAGGAAAAAAGTTCAGTGTGCAAACTTGATCCCTTCAACAAACAAACAGTTCTACCTGATTTGTGGAGAAGAAAAACAGCAATACAAAGATGTAGATAGATATTCCAGTCTTATTTTCACTGTAGGGTTTTTTATATTCTGCAGCATTCATTCTATTTTCATGCCATTTCATTACTTCCATACCATACTATGATTGAAAGTATTAATGCCAGTGTGCATTACATTTGATAGAGTACATAGTCTTTTCAAAAACGCAGATGCTGTGAGTGATAAACATATGGAAGAAACCTCTAATAAATTGGATCACTGAAACAAATATCAACAACCTTCCAGGAAATCAACATGCCTCACAGGTCTGAAATAAAATAACACCCCAATGAAAAGTGCCTCTTCCCTTTCCTCCCACTCGAGCTCATATCCTTGAGTCGACACTCATTTAATGACTTTTGCATTCTAGATAATAAACAACTCAACACAGTCTTTCATGGATTTTTTTTCTCACATTAATAACACTGGCTGAAAGGATGGCAGCAAAACCAAACCTACGAGTTAAGGTGTCTCTCTCACTCCCACAGCTTTTGTTAAATTAAAAACAAAATCATCTTTCAAACTACATCTATGGAAAGTCTTTGCTTTCAAACTTTTTCATGATTCAATCTGAGGCTTTTCCATGGAGTTCAGTCTAGTTTAAGATCATTTTCTTTTCTTTGAATCCATCAAAAGGGTCTACTTAACGCTGATGAGACAGAAGCTTTATCTAATTATTGAAAATCTTTCACTTTTATCTGCATCCCATCCCATCCTTTCTGTGTGCATCACTCTTTTCTTCCTTTCCTGCAATATTTCTGTATTTTCTACTTTGATATCAAAGCTGATTTTGCTGATTAACTGTTAACAATATTACCAAGACAATAAGCAGACTAAAGACATAAGAGGAGAAATAATAAGACAGAGACATGCAAAGCTCACTTTCGTTTTTCAAGGCTCTGTAATCATCTATGCGTTCTATTTTCCACATTTCTTTTCTTCTTTTCGTTCATATATTTTTTTGCCCACCTCTCCCTCCCCTCCTGTGCCCTGCCCCTCCTCTCCTCTCTGGCCTCTTCAAAGCTAAGAGGCCATCGGCACAACTTCAGTTGGAGAACCACACCGCGATCAGACATGTCAGCACCTCCATCACACACACGCACACACACACACGCACGTCTCAGCACCTCAAATACACACAAACGCAGATGCACGTGTCAGCACCTTCGATACACACAAAAAACACACACACTGGCACACACACACAAACACAAGTCCACATGTCATTAGGGAGGTCTACATGGCTCAGATAAAAGCCTGTCCTTCAGGAAGGGTGCAGGTCACAGAGGAAGAAGGGAGGGAGGGAAGGAGGGAGGGAGGGAGGGGGAGAAGAGAGAGTAAAGAGAAGGTGAAGAAGGGAGGTGAGGAGGGAACGGCCGAAGAAGCGCGGAGGTGGGGGTGAGGAGGGATTTACAAAGGAGGAGAGTACTGAGGATTACCAGTCACCAGAGGGTAGCTTGGCCCATCACTGGAGCTCCGCTGTGTGTGAGTGAGTGAGTGTGTGTTCGTTAAATCACTTCCTCCTGTGCCGGTTTTCACTGGCACTGCTCCAACACCTCTTAACATACAAACTACCTGTCAGTGCTCCTTCTTTCCTCTTCCTCCTCCTTTAGTCCACTTGTAAACTCATCCTTTTTCATTTTTTTCTGCTCCTTTCCTCTTGACTACCCTTCTTTGCTCACTTATCTTTGACTTCCTTATTTCAATTTTCCCCCTTTTTTAAATCTCTGTCCCATCCCCTGGTTTCTTTTTACCTTTTTTCACCCTCCCTTTGTTGTTATTCTTGTTTCTTCTAGCGTCCTCTCTCTCACTATTAGCTTTATAGTTATAGTTTTAGTTTTATAGTAGATTTTTTGTTCCCAAAGTGCCACAAATGGTGGGAGATAGACAAAATTAGAAGGAGAAAATTCAAGTAATTTAAAAAGGGGAAGCTGAAGTTAAGGAAATGGCAAATAGAAAGAGGAGAGTTAGGCGATTCTAGGCAGACAGAGGTAATACAGAGAGATGTGGTACCAGAAACACAGACAGGAGAATGTAAGAAAGCATGGTTTTTCGATACAAGCAGGCAGAGAAAGAGAATGACACAGACAGAGAGAGAGAGAGAAAGAGACAGAGATGTTTTAAAAAGAAAAAGCTATAGAAAAGAGGGGGTGGCAGATCACAGGGAGGCAAAAACTATATGTAGGAGAGTGGAGTGCCAACAACAAAGAGCAGCGAAAGCGAGGAGTTGAGATAGACCAAAAAAAAAAAGGCAGAAACAGTGTGGGATACCAGTAAGAGAGAAAGGAAAAAGAGAAGAGAGGCTGAGAAGGAGAGGAGTCTATACTCGGATCAATGGATTGCTTGTCCTCTGCTGTGTCTGCATTTCCTCTGGCTCATACAATAAGGTCCTCTCACTACACCGAGGCGAGAGTGTGTATATGGGTGCATGTTTATGCATGTGTGCAAAGGAGAAGAGTGTCGTTCAGAGAGAAAATGACCCTTTGCACTCTGGTGTTTCCTTAATATTAGAGGTCAATGGTCAGCCTGCCGATGGAATTTTCAATCTGTTGCCTCTTATAGGGCCCCTGGAAGTGCATCTCATCAGTACAGGAAGACCTTTATTCTTTTACCGTGAATGGTTGTAAGTTTCTGTCCATTGAATGTGAGTGTTCTATTCTGCACGTTAGCAGAATATATAGACTATGAAACTGTGCTTCCACTTCTCACAGGACAATGAACAGGAAATAAGTTGGTATATGGATAATGGAATTGTTAAGTGTGTTGATGACTTTTCAGATTAATCAATGAATCATTCAGCTTTAGAAAATTTTGCATAACAATGTCTTAGAGCTCAATGGGGATGTCTCCTCATTGTTTGCTTGGTTTTAACAGTCAAAAATGAAAAGATAATAAATCAAAGACTGTCTAAATTGGCTGACCATATCTGTATCCACATGGATAGCTAAATGGACAGAGATTCAGGCTTCTACTTTTCAGGGACTGCATGTAAGCACAATAGAAAGAGTGTGCTCATGGCATTTTGGATGACCTCATGAGCAATCTCTGCACACTGTAACACTGTGAAAAGCCTAGAGAGGGCTGAATACATTATTAGTAGGGGGGATGGTGCTACAGCAGGTAGAGTAAGTATGAGCTTCAATAATGACACACCAGCTTCTCACATCCAAAATAACTAATGACTCATTTGTAAGTGATAATAAACCTTTGTTCCTAACTTCAAAATGTTGTGAATGTTTTGTATGTCCCACTTAAACAAAAAAAAAATAATACAACCATACATTTGGTGTGACAATAATGGGAAACATTTCTAACTTTTTTGGTTGGTTCATTTATTCATCACACTGCAGTTAAACCATCAGTAATAATGATGTGGTAAGTCAGTCGGAAATGAATAAATAACATTTTCACTGATCAGTTAATCAGTAAATCCCTTTTTTCAAGCAAAATGCTCAACATTCTTTAATTACAGTTTCTCAAATGTACAGAACAAAATTAAAGGTGCATGGCTAAGATGACATTGTAAAAGGTGCATTTTTGGGCTCAAAATGAACATAAATGGTTTTACAGTGTTTTATGAGTCGTGTTGTATGGTTCTAAACATGTTGGATATGTGAGCGAAAGGGCTAAAATAATATTTTTAATGCTTGTAACATCATGGAATATTCTGTTATGCCAGATTCCCAAAATTAGCTCTCCTGCCAACAACCAATTTTGTCATAATTCACAGCTGGATATCTCATAACACGGAGCTTAAATTGAAATTTGCTGCCCTGCCACTGTTTAACCTCAGCCAGGCCTTCAGCGATTGTGCACGGTTTCAGTTTATTTTTGGAGACAAAGTGATTTTCCGAGAGACGGACAGCAGACTGCTCGCAGGTTGCAAGGGCACAATAACGCAAGGCCTCGGCTGTGGTTTGGACTTGCACAAGGGCATCAGCTCACAAGGGTGTGTATGAGAGAGAAAGAGAGATAGGGTGAGACAGTGGGTGACGAGCCGTGTGCATGTGTGTCCTCCAGCAGCCATGATGCATTAGTGTAACCTGATCCTTTCCCTCCCCTGTGAGCCCTAACCTTGAGACAGACACAGAGATGCAGGTTGCAAAGATGTACAGTATTCTGTTATAAATGAGGCTGTTGGTATTCATCGCTGAATCTGTCTAATATTAGATAACCTATCCTGTGAAAGTCATATTGTTAGCTATCAAAAATGCTTGTTGCAGTTTAGTGCCATCATTTCAGACATGCACAAAACGAGAATATTTGTTTGCTTTGCTTTGTTTTGTATTTTATTGGTGTTTCTTGAAACTCAGAATAAAGCACGCTGTGGTTGATTGCTTTGTTTTGTTTTTATGGTAGTATTTTGTTGAGAATTTCAATATAAATATAAAGCTTGTACATGGATGGGTATTGTTTCAGATTTTACAACACGCCAATATGACATATGAGTGTCAGTTCCAACACAAAAATGATGATGATGGCTTATTTTACAACATAAAAAATGGTTTTCTCCACAATTTTTTTGGTCGCTTAACAAACACATTTAGAGTTCTTGTGTGTTGATCCAACACAAGTACCTGAACAAAACCTTAGCTTGAAAACAAAATGAAAAAAACTGGCAAAAATTTAACTAGAATTACAATTTGTCAAAGAATTAGCTGATGATGATGGTGATTATGATAAAAATGAGGGTTTGCCAGTCAAGTACGCTTGATGTATAAAGGTAAAATTTAATGTCATACCAACTATAATCCATTCTTAATCCAATTAAAAAAGTTGCATTTTCTTACAAACATGTTAGCATCATCTAAATTAATACCAATGACAATTACATTTTGTGTTCAAACCTTATAATTTAACACTTTGGCTGCATTCTTAATACATTATTTAAGGATAAGATGTATTTTTATTCTAACCTTTGACTTTAGTCTCCTACTTTTTTATCACCATTGTGACCTGCTGATTAGCATCAGAAAATCACTTCAGGAAATTCTTTAATAAAGCACATTACACTGTCTTTTTTCCTGTCATGCTACTAACCAGATAATGCATTGGTAGGGAAAAGATGTTTCATTATATCCCTTAGCTTCATTGTGAAAAACTGTGTTATGCCTCAGAGTGATTTCTTTCATTAAGGAACCAGGGTCATTATTGGCCCAAGTATAACGAAACTCACAATTAAAATTCTTCATCTCGAATACATTTAATAATAATGGGGTATTATTCCCCATCTTATTCGCCTACATTAAATAATACTATTCCCAGAGCCCATTAAGAAACTTAATCATCAGGGGTTGAAATACACCGCGGAAAGATAATTACAGCTGATGATATTCACAGATAAGTCATAGATGATGTGATGAATGTTTTTCTTTCTTTTAGTTTTACTTTCTGCACTTTCTTATGCAGCTTTCAGGCTTACAACTCACTGCTATCTGTCTTAGTTAAGGATTTTAAAGTACTTGGAAGCCAGCAATTGAAAAAAAAAATGCCAGAAGAAGAAAGAGAAGAAGATAAAACGAGGTGAAAAAGGAATTAAAAAAAAGACAAAAGGTATAAAAATAGACATGTGGAAGGCAGAACAGTAAATCATTTACAGACATACGCAGGGTAAGGTCATCAGGGTTTAAATATTCATTAAGGGTGTCAAGTCGAAGCTTTTAGATCTTGTGGGATACGGTTTCGCTTCCCTCCTCATTTGATGTTTATGTTCACTGAATTATGCATCAAAACGAATGTTATAAATATGCTTCATTTTTTTGTTTTTTTTGTTTTTTTCTATAAGGATGAGCTCTTGCTGTGACAAAGTCACCCAGCTGTAAAAGTACATGGCAACTATGAGGCACAGTGGTGATGGTGGGGGGGACAAAACAGCACATACTATATTCTTGCTTTATTAGATACCATTGAGATGGGAAATACAAATACGACAGGCTGACATTTACATCTAAGGTGTTTAGCTGGCACAGTGCACAGCGATTGGCTGCACAACACTTTAACAGGACGCCTGACATTTTGGTGGTAACATTTTCCATTTTACAGATCAAATGTGTAATCTTACTTGCATATGATGATTTACCTGTTACCTGACATATGCATCAAGGGATTTAAGCTCTAATCTATCAGGCTGGTTGCAACAAAAATGATCATGTATTCAAGTTTTTGCAAATCATAAATGCATACAGTAAAATATACAGTAAAGTTTACATACAAAATTTTAGTATTTTAATAGTGTCTTTTTAGGTGACATAATTCTGGTAATTGGTGTGTGTGTGTGTTTTCCACCAGGAAGTTTGAGGTGATGGGGATGGTGTGACACTTCAGTGAGGTGGCTGCCAAACAGTGACTAGTGTTAAGGACCATATCAAGGGTGACAACATTAATTTTGTAATTTTAGCAACTTTTAGGACTGTTTACAAGAAGTTTTGTGTAAACCAAAACCATTTGTTTTTGCATAAGACGATGGGAGATTTTCCAACTATTTCTGGTAACAAAACAGGGTGTTTTAAAGAGGGATTTTTTGATTTTAAACCGGCTTTGTAACAACCAAAACCAGGTGCTTTTAACGAACAAGGTCCGTCTATTTAGCCACCATGTTTCTCGCAAAACCAAAACCAAGTATGTTAAACTAAAACATCTTGCTTTTCAAACCCAAACCTTGTGTTGTGCCTAAACATAACCAGATCTCACCCACTGATATGCAAAGTTTCAACCAAAAATATATAAAACACACAAGTTTCAGTCTCTGTGGTTTGCAGAAATCACACAATGCCAAAATGATTTCCTTATGATTGGTTTGCATCTGCAGAGCTGTAAGTAGATATTCACTGTTGGGTCCAAACACACACCAACATGTTTTAGAGATTACCATCTGTGTTGTAATGTTTTCCAACAATAGCAAGGTTAAGTTTCTTAGCAATTAAAATCCTTGTGGTCAAACCTAAAACCTGAAACCTAAATCTTCATATTCAGCAAGAGAAGTAACCGGTGAACATCATACAGGGGAAGGCCTGATACTGAATGTTTGCTCTGATGACTATTTGCAACAAATATTCATTTATGTGCTTAAGTAAAGATATACTTGTTTAATGCAATGCTTTAGAGCAGTCATTATTAAATAATGTAACATCAACCTGATTTTTTGTCCACACTCGGTCATGTTAGATGTCGTGTTAGGATTGTGTTGGTTTGCATTGTATTCTATAGCACATGTGACACTTTGGCATCTTCTGAATTAGGCAAAAATGTTCAGTGCACTTTGTTTATCTTAAAACTCTAATGTGCACCATCTATTTTGCTTTATTTTTGCTTAATACAACTAGTATTAATACTATTTCCGGTAATCTCCTTGCAGCCCTGCACTCTCTGTTTTACTGCCCTCTTTTCCCACAGTTTGTCATCTGCATCCTTTCTGTTCTCTCTGTCCCTCATATCTGTTCATTTATCACCAGCTACATCTACTCTCCCTTCCCATTTCAATCATCATTTATCTCTCTTTCCTGTTACTTTACTTCTGTCCATCCATCCTGCCCTCCTCTTCCTTTGTCTCTTCCTTCCTCTCTTCCTCTGGACTCGTTACTCTCTTTGCCTCTCTGTCCATTACTTTCTCCCTCTCTGCTCTCTGTTGGGTGTCCTGTTCCCTCCCTATTTGGTAGTAGCAGACCATCTGACGGCTAAGTATTGATCCCTGCATCTCTCTCTCTCCCTTCACTCTCTCTCTCTCTTATGTCCTTACGCACACACACATGCACAAACACATGCATTAGGGTGACAAGATAAAAAGGGATGGTATGCCCCAAGGCAACCTGAACATGAAACCAGAGGCTCTCAGCCTTTAGTATATGTATCAAAAATCATAAAATTAACAAACCCAAGACCATGAATGCATCACTGTATCTCTGACAGGGACTGCCCAGAAATCACCATCGGATTTATTCAAAACAAGCTTATTTTTATGTGCATGTCAAGTTCAGCATGAAATACCCTAAATTCCTAAATTGCTGAGTTTGAAACATTCTTTAGCTGTTGCCTCATAAAGCTTAAGGCGAGCCTCTGTGAAGGAAAATATCCTGATAATAATGCTATTTATAATCTTTGCCTTAACTCTAAATTTTGTAAGACAGTGTTCAGACAAAGTTTTCCTGTTGATGGTGTTTAGGGAACAGACTGTAGCACACATGTATGTAAGGCAAATGAGAAAAGGGGGATGCTGGGACTAAGGTCTTTTTTTGATCAGCTGCTTTCTACCTCATTGTCTTCAGAAGGAGTTTGGTTCTGTAGAGCTCAGGTTTCAAAAAGAAACTAACCATCACAACAGTAAACAGTGATGTGGAGAACCAAATGCAACAATAAGCTGATGTTATTAAGTTACAGAGCTGCATCAGTATCAGAGATGTGGACAAATTTGTGCTCACAATTTACAGGCCAGGGGTGTAAAAGCTGCTGCATGCATTGTTATGACTTTTTCTCATTCTAATTTTGTAAAGCTGCTTTTTTCACTTTAACATTTTTCATATAAAATATTAGGTGTTTTGACTAGAATGACTGGAAGATATTTTCCACTGAGTACCGTTTAGAATGTCATTGCCATATTTACTTCACATCCTCATATTAACGTCTGGCAACCTGGCTGGCAACCAAACAGGTTGCCGGGGTCTATGTTTCAATGTTAATCTAATTAATTCTTGTATATTGCTGCCAGCTAAATGTGACGTTTTACAGCTAATGTGCTAACATTTTAAGTTTTATCAATTGCTTTTACACCAACTCACTCCATCTAGACTAATCCACACATAAAAACTGTTTTACCTTTCACGTTCATTGTTTTTGTTCTTTAATGCAAAGCAGCACAGACTTGTTAGGCTGCATGAATTTCTGGAACTTGAGGACAATGAGTTAAGATGCATTATGTTGAATTTTAAAAAAGACAATATTAATATAATACAATTTTTGTGCTCATGTTACAATGCAACAGCATCTTAAAATCAATTTGCAAGACTGTCTCTTTTTTCAGCTGGCACACTTTGAATTTAGATGACTAGATGCTTTTGTTCACTGCCAACCTTTTTTTCAGAGTAACTGCATACATTTCAGATGAGAATACAAAACCTAACCATGGCAATGTCAGTGCCATGCCCCAGCCACCGCGCCCCAAAGCTAACAAGAGGTTGTCAGGAATCAATACCTGGCATGAAAAACGATGTGACTTTCAGCTGCTGTGGCCACATCAATCACACTATTACCATTAGCTCATCTCTTGACACCAACTTGGACTTCTCTCTCTCCTGCCCCTCCCAAACTCTCCCCTCTCCTGTGTCACCCATTTTCCCTCTACTCCTCCTCCTCCGCTTTCTCTCCCTCCCTTCTCTCCCTGCCAGCTCAGCGGATGCCCCTTGTCACAGCTCCTATTTCAGCCTGCTGAAGTTTCCTAATTGATCGCAATTAGAGCCACAAAGGGGTGGGGGTTGGAGGGGGGAGTGGCAGACAAACGGAGATGGGGAGAGAAAGTGTGTATGCATGCGTGTGTGTGTGAGTGTATGACATGGAGACAGGGAGCAAGAAAGAGAGGGAGACAGAGAGAGAGAGATTAAAATCAATGAGCCATTTTTGAGTCGTTATATTAGCAACTGGACTACTTTTGACCATTTACTGCTGATATAATAGCACAAGAGACTAAGGAAGTGACAAAGAAAATAGACAGTGAGGGACACAGACAGATGTTGAGTCATAGGAAGATGGCAAAACAAAATAGAGTTCTGATAGAAGAGAGTGGATTGACAGTTGATTAGAGCATGTCAAAAAAAAGAAAGTGGGATTAAGACACAAAAGAGGGAGTTCCTAACATTTCTGCTTAACAAAATCTTCTCAAGATACAGCATTAAAAAAAATCCTATCCATATGGTGTTAATGGAGGAGGCCTTCCTCACAGTACAGTAAAATATGTTAGAATTTGCCTGCTCTGTGCTGCAGGGAAGAGGCTCGTTCTGGGTTAGCTGCAGGAGGGCCACATGTGTTTGTGTTATGCTGCTGGATAAATATTGGGCACCCCTTAAACAGAATGTGATGACAAGACTTCAGGATGCTGCGCACAGTCACTATGAGCTCTTGTTAAGTAATGGTTTGGGCATGTTACTCCCCCAGATGCAGGTATAAAAAAGAGAAGAATAAATGCAAACACATTGAATGTTAAACTATTTTTATTTTCACCAAAAGGAGAAAATGGTTTTGAGTCAAGATATTTCCCAAAGTTTTGTACTATTCTTTTAAAGCATTATCTTTATTCATTACACCCTGAGCTCAACTGCATTATTATTACTGACTAACAGCACTGCTGAGTCTTCAAGTCACATTGCTAGTGAATCAATAATTATCTACCAAGTAATTTGCATACGAAATTCATGAGGGAGATAGATTAGTAAGTATAAATTCAGAGCATATAACTAACAAGTTGAACACTGAGCAGATACTTGAAAAAGGTCTGGGAGTTGGAATCTTTCTTGGGACTTTTCAGCCTGGCATGATGTGAGACACTTGTGATTTCTGAGAGCAAATTCAGAGTGAGAGATACTTTAACAATTCTGAAGGACACACAGGGAGATAATGGAGATAGGGATAAAATCAAGAGAAGAAGTGCAATTTTTTGCGAGAAATGTAGAAGCCAAGAGTGAGAGAGACAGAGTGAAGGATTTGTAATAGAGAGATAGAGAGGCAGAATGACAAAGAGAAAGAATAACAATGGTGCCAAAGCCTCTTCCATCCTCCTTGCAAACGTCCCTGATCCCTTTTTTTCTCTCATTTAAATTCCTCTCCATTGTCATTGCAATCCAGGCCTAACCCCCCACTGCCTGGCAAATACACACACACGCAAACACAAACGGACATAAGAGCACACATGCATTGACCTCCAACAGCAACAAGGGCCATCCCAGGGAACTGAGCTTACGCATCTTTGTTAATCCTTATCAATGGGCACACACATGCACACACGCTCACAGTGTTTGCTGGAAAGATAGGCTCAAGTTTCCCCAGACTGCAGATGTCAATGTGACCCTAGTCATGCTAACATGGGTGTGGAATAGTGAGCAGCTTGTCACCAAGCATCCGGTTTCCTGTCAGTGGCACAAGGCCCACTAGGCTAGTCCAGCAGTCGTTCGTGCCTTGTCAACATGTATAGTCCACATAGCTAGCCTTCGTTCCGTTCCTTGCCTTATCGTTCCCTGGTCAACAGTACTATGACCACAGTGCACTGGCTTGTCAGCGATGGTATCTTACAGAACAGGCACACTGCTCTCAGTAGCGTTGTCTTCTTGTAATGTCTTCAGAGCTGTCTAACAGCAGCAGCAGGGATAGAATAAAACATATTGTCAGCGTGGTCAGGACACGGCTGGGTTTACACAATATATTCCTTGTCAGCATTTCTAGGTCACAGATATGGCAACCGGCGCTGATCTTAATGCTGCCTTGCCAAAGTGCATTGGCCATGTCTGGATTGTCAACAAAGCCTGGAATTATTGCAAGGCAGATTTAAATGATGTCCTGTCTGCACAGTCAGGAAAACATTGGTGTTGTATTATCTTTGCCCAGTGTCAACAATGCCAGTTGACAGAGGGAAACCAATGATGCTCATGCTGCTGCCTTGCTTTTCACCTGACAATCATGAGGTGAAAAAAAGTAAATTTTGCCTCTTGACCAGTGGAGGCTACTATCTTTTAAAAAATTAAACCTGAAATAGGGTTTAATTGAAAAAATTAACTTAGCCATAATGTAAACTGTAGGGCAAAAGTTTGATGTATCGAGAGCTTTATCGGAGATCGTCTCTATAGATATTATCAATTAATTAAAAAATGGTTGTTTTTTTAATCAGGATTCAGTGAATTAAAACAATTAAACTTGTTGATAATGGCTATGATATAAATCTAAGCAGTTGAAATGCATAATCTGACAAATACTTGAAGTGTACACTACCTTGCTACGACTTTATTACCTCTTGCCTAAAAGTAAGTTACATATTTTTAAAAGCTGATATAATCACAGCAATATTCCCCTGTGTCAAAAAATGACTTATAAACTAAGGAGCTTCTGTGGTAAAACTGGTAGAATATTAGTTTTTTCAAAAATGAACATAAACATACACTAAGGTCTGACATAATGAGCAAGTATGGAGGAGCTCTCTGGTAATTTTGAATCCATTAGGGCAGGACAGGCTCTTAGGTACAGACACGCAGTCATTTACAAATTCACACAAGCACACATGCGTGCAGGTACACACACTCATACACACATTCACAAACAGACACAAATAGTAGTTGGGAACTAAAAGGGAAAGAGGAGACTAGAGGAACTGATATAAACATACAAATACAAACTAGCACTTTTACAATTAGCAATTTTTACAGTCGTCTGAATATAATAATCCATATAACAGAAAACAAACCATATCACTTAAATGTGTTCAGTTAAATTTGTCTTTAACTTTTTTTCGTTTCTTTTGCAAACTTATTATTAAAAGAGCAATTACATGGAATCTTTCCTTTATATGTCAAGTGGTGACCTGCATAAAATTTCTTTAGCAGCACCTGCTAAGACACAGTATCAACAGAAAGAAACTGATGTGCTTTTAAAGGCACAATGTTACAATTTGTGTATTGATTATAAAAAAGTATTATTATTAAATATCATGGTTAACATTAATAACAATTTGTTGTGCCATCTCTTACATAAAAAAAGAGGGAGAGGAAAAAAACTTGTCAGCATTGTAAATACTAAAAGTCAATTTCAAAGTCAATTTACGGTTAACTGCATTTGTAAAATAAATCAGGCACCAGTAGATTGGATTAGCTTAATTGTTGACAAATCAATGTCGCTCTGAACTAAACTAAACATGTGTGTGTGTGTCGATGGGCCTGCATGTGTACTGTGGGTGACTGACTGTGTGTGTGTGAGTGTGTGTGTGTAAAGGTGATTCTGGCGACAAGGCGACCCAGAGGGATCAAAACACACAGTCTCACATTACTGACGACCCCACACACAGACGCACTCACAGGCAGGAGACGGCATGCGCTTGGTCGAGTGCAGATGACACGGTGCAGTGAAGCATTTTGCTGACCCACATGACAACAGCACCAAATGCAGCAGTCAAGAGAAAGAAAGCTGTAAGAAAAGGTTGCCATCTTCATGGACCATCTCACATGTACAGAGTTTTACAGAGGCTTTGAATGCATCATGGATGAGTATAAGGTTAAATCCGTGTGTGTACTAGTTATTTCAGTCAGCCACTCTGACCTCCACCATCCTAAAAGGGTAGAGTGGGCTTCACTAAGGTGAAGGTTTTGCTTTGTTTGTGTTAAGTTTAAACCTCCAAAATTGCTTGGCAATGCAGCCAGGTTAAAAATGACATATAAAATGCTCTCAGTGGTGAAAATATCAAAAAAAAGAGATTCTTTTATGCTGCCTGTTGGCCAGTTGGTTGCCTCTCTGCCACTTCAGCAAGCTCCACACAGAAATTGACAACAAATGTGGCTTTAAGGTTGTTAAAAAACATGGTTTCACCAGTGCCTATTAAACATGTAATACTGGCAGCTTTAACAAAATAATCTATTAAGTTAAAAGTAATGCTCAATAAATAGCAAAAAATCATCAACCGCACATCACAAAACCAAAATAATAAAAGCAATGTTCTTGCTAATGAACAGTGCAAGAAGACTTAAAGGTCATGCTGCCTTCCTTACATTGATGCTTTCAAAACACAACCCCGTTCAAAGTACGTAAAATATTTTTTTTTCTAATGCAACTTTATAATTTAAAGCCTACACCTACACAACAGATGCATGAATAATGGATAATGTATCATGACTGCAGTAATCTGATTTTGGGAATTGTTCATCTCCAATCCCATGAACATCCATACCTGTTACAGACAGCTCCTCTCCTCTCCTGAGTGTGTCTCCTGACTCTCCTTCTTTCCAATTCATTTAATGTGTCTTGAGTGTCTGAACCTCAGTTCTTTATTTATCGTGATTATGCAACATGACATATGCCTTGCTTCGAGTCAAACGTCCCTACGGGAAGAATAAATTCTCAAACTTCAACTCAATTGCAGCTCCAGTGACAAACCAAATCTCGCTGTAATTAAACTGCATTATACCTGGTTGACAGCAGTAGCCTAAAGCTTCAGCAGGCTTGTGTCCTCTGCTTAAATCCCAAGACGAACACTGAGGGAAATCTTGGCTGGGGAAAGCAGATTTAGGGCAAGATAGTGAACTCACTATCTTGCCCTAAATCCCCTGCCTCATCAACCGTAGTCAGACTGCCCTTAAGCAAGGCCCTTACCCCTCAAATTTCCCTGTTGCAGCTGCTGAGTGAGCAATATTTTGCACTTGCTAATTCTGCAAGAATACATGTCATTCATGTCCAAAAATAAATCTGTCAAGATCTGACGCAGACTTTTCTTTTTAGATTTAAATGATAGGCATTAAACTTTAGCTCCAGGTCTCTTTGACTTAATAAAAGTGTTTACACATACTATTATTGTTCAAAGCATTGCTGCAGGCATGGACTTCCCTGTATGTAACCTTATAGTCCCGAGCTGTCAGTATGAATGCATGGCAGTGGCCTGCATGGAATCTGGATATCTGTCTACGTGTGTATCCACTCCGTCTGCGTATTTCCTGTACGAGTGTGTCTACTTGAGTGTCTGTGGGGGCCTGTGCAACGGTGTGTGACGTCTGCATGTCCATATTTCTGACATTTCTTTATCTGACTGTGGACGTGTGTTTGTGCGTGTTTTTAGGTGTGTGCGTTTGTGTGTTCGTGTATGATGCTGGCATTTCTGGACAGAGGAACTCTATCCCCCTCCAAGGAGTCCTTTCAACACCCGCCACCACACACACACACGCATCACACGTCCTACTGCTGACACACGCATGTCACCACGGCAACTAGATACAGCCCGAGACATGCTGACAGAGAAGCAGAGACCACCATACTGGTTGGTCAGAGGTTCTCAACATGGGGTTTAGGGTTGATTTGATCCCATATAGAGCACCCAGCACTGAAACCATCTTCAAAGCAGCGTGGGGGGAAATTTCACAGGAACAAATAGTGCAAACTGACAAGATAATACAGACTTATAATGCTTACTTCTATATGGTTCAGCAGGAGAGCAAAGAAAGAAAGCAGCAGTTTTGTCAGTTTATACAGAAAATTAAATGAATTTCATGGACTCCTGGCTTGTGACACTTACTCAGCACAAATAACAAAAGCAGAACATGGAGTGAATTAAACAAAAAAAAAAGAAATTAAAAAAGCAGAAAACGAAGTGAGCTGTCTTCAAACTGGAGCAAAGTCATCTAGAGTGCATTTGCAGAAAAAATAAGTACGCTTACCTCGGACAGGACGAAACGTCAGCACGATCCTCCTCTTCACCCTGTCGAAAACATACCTAGAGGTAGTTAATAGATCCTCAGAAAGTATGCAAATCTTTACAGTTTAATTAGGTTAAAAAAGGTAGCAAGGGATTCTGGTTTGCCTAAAGGACTATTCCTGTGTTTTTTACACATGTATATATGTTGGTATAACAGATTATATCTTCAAATTCTTGGGAGATTTTAGTTAAATGAACAGTGTTTCAAGTATTCACAGACTTTTTTGGAATCCAAGGATGTACATTCTTATGGAAATGGCAACATGCTGTAAAGAGATTTTCTACAAATTATGTTTCTTGCATTTTGAACACAGGGACACAATTATGTTGGGAAGTTCTCCACTATCCTGCTTCTCCAGGCTATCCATCCTCCCTGCAGTATTTCTTCAATTATTTTCCTCCTTCTACTTTCTCTGTCCTACCTGTTTTTTATTCCGTAATGGTGTTCATTTTTATCTAGCGCACAAACATTGTGTGAAAAGTCAAAAATCTATGCTTCCCATAGGCACAGTCTAGTGCAGTCTTATCTACTCTGTGCATTCGTGTCTCCCCTTCCTCCATCAGTCCTTCTTTCCATCTGGTTTCCATTCTCTCCACCTGCCCATCAGTCTGCAGCCAGGGACAGGTGAGCCTATTACACGCTTCTCACACTGTCTACTACACACACACTCACACTTACACACACACACCCACACACACACAAAGCCACACCAGCTCTGCTGCATGGTAACTTAGCGTGCCATGCACATCAGCCAAATCTGCTACGCTGTGAAACGGCTGTTACCACAGCCACGTCACGCTCCTGATGAAGTGGTCTAATCGAATATAAAAGCTGCAAAAACTCCAACACTAGAGAATACAAGAGAAAAGAATAGGTACAATAGAATAAAATAGGTCGGCCCTTGAAATTAGATTTTGGAGCTTTGAAAGCAGGAATAAAATTTAATTAAGAAAAAATGAAATGCTGAGTGTAATTGATTCCTAATACTAAAGTGGCATTACATGATAAAGGGACAGTATTAGAGAAAAAGTTACAGTATATTTTCACTCACAGTGACCGACAATAAGTATAAGACGGAAATGCACCAAAAGAAAAGCATGTGAGTGCAACTAAGAATACAGATGTGTCACTTTGACATAGCTCAAACTATTCTGACTATAAGGAAGCGAAGCAAGCAAGTCAATATGCAGGCAAACAGAATACACAGCTAATATATTTGTCTCATAGCACTACCTCAGAGTGACAGTGATATATTTGTGAGAGGTTTAGGAAGTTGTCGATCGATACAAGAGAGTCAACATCTTCATCTCCAGGCACGGAGATTTGAGATGTCACTCTCTAAGCATTCATTTGTGAAACCTTTACAAACCAACTTAACTGGCAATGGAAACAAACAGGCAGTCAGTTATTACAACTGCAACACAATGTTTTCATTAAAAATGTTGTTAAGAGTAAAAAGTAGCTAAGTTCAACATAGTTTTCAAGCTTTAATTGCAACAAAATTATAAATAAATACGACTTTGAACCTAAGATTCTGTATCGCAGTAATATTCACTGTTTAATTATATGTGTAAAATGATATTTTATTAAATTTATTTAAGAAAATAATGATTTTCTGGCGCTCTATAGGTTAGGTTAAGGGCCAATAAGAAAACAATTATGTACTCTGAGCTTAAAAGCAATTTGCAGTGCACAAGCAGACAACTCATCACAGCATATTAACTAAAGCATTAAGACCCAGAGAGAGTATGAATACTTTTTTACTTAGTATAGATTAGAGAAAAAAAACACGATATGGCCTTATCCTAAAAATCCTGTTACAATCACAGCAATCAATTCCTGAGCAATCTGGTTTCAGTCAGGATTCACTTGAGCACTTTGCAGAAACATGAATTGCGTAGGTTTTGTAAACCCTGAGCTTCAGCAAATGGTGTTTTCAGTTCAGTCAAAATAGTTTTCAGACATCCTGTCTCTTTAGATTTTCTACCACAGACAAATGTGACCCTAGTCTAACAGTTAGAGATTTTATGTGTTTTATGTTTTGTTGCTGTTTTTGGGGTTCGAGTCAAGGCAACCCATCTCACTTTCTCTAGAGGCATCAGTGGCTGAAAGGCTATTTATTTATTTCCAGAAAACCTGCCTGCCTGCTTGGCTGGAGAAGAGAATGAGAGAGAGGGTTTAAAAAAAAAAAAAAACATGTTGAAGGTGGTGGAGAGCTGCTGATGGAACGGGGGTGATCTGTTGTTATGGGGGTGTTGAAAAGACACATTGCACAACATTGCAGAACATGCTATCATGTGAAACATCAGCTTTTAGACACTCTCGCTCTCCCTTTTCTTGTTTGTTCCTCCTCTGTCTTCTTCTCTACTTTAACTCTCTACATTCTTCCTTGTTGTTTTTCTCCCTTTGACTTACTCTCTCTGCCTCTACACACACACACACACACACACATAGAAACACACATTTTTCTTTGGTTTTCCCCTTTCAGACCTTGACACCTGCTGTACTTTTCCAATTCAGCAGTTCCTTAACTCTCTAGTTGACAGCACGAGATTTCACACCAACTGGGGACACAGAAATAATAACAACTATAAACAAAAAAAGAACAAAAAAGAAACCCATGCAAATCAGCAAAAAGCTTGTTGTCAAAAAAAAAAGCTTGGCAATATTAGCAGGCCAGGCTTAAATCATTTATGTGGAGAGGGAAAGCATGATTATGCTGGAAAAAAAAGGGAATAAGCGAGCAAGCTACATTTACAGTCGCTACTACAGAGAGAGGGATTAAAATAGCTGAGATGTGAACGTGATCAGTGAGAGAAGACTCTCAGGGGTAATTACACACTCAGCATGTTTCCTTTCAACACCCCCATAACAACAGATCACTCCTTAATGATATTAAATCATAACGCTATAGCAATCCAACATGGGTTGGTTTTCTCTTAAGTGGGAGGCCAAATCCTTGTAAAATCCTACAGATCCAGATTCAGAGGATGCGAATTCCACAAACGAGAGAGTTTCAACAGCAAAATGTGAGGATCGGCATCATTAATTCATTGGAAGAAATGGACGTTTGTAAAATGTAAACTTTTTAATGCCCTTTCAGATGCTTAATGTCCACATTCCTGCCTGGATATCCTGGAAATGTTGCTTGGTATGTTTCAAAAGTTTACCTGAAGCGTGAAGCCAGGTCATGCCATGTTTGGCTCAGAGCCTCTGTCACGCCTTTCTGGACTAAGTTATTCTAAGCAAGACAACCTGCAGTATTTGAAATTTGAAATGCAGAAGAAAACCATAATTGTATTTTGTATCAATAACTGGATTGCTTTTATACTAACATCCCAAAAAGTACATGTACCGAAACTAAATACTAATTACTGCATTTTTTGGAATTACTGCATCCTGCTGTTTTTGTTATCAGGCTTGCTCAGTAACAGTGACAGATGCGACAGTTTGCCATGTCTACTTCACAGCATTATGATTTCTTTGCAGGGATAAAGGATTACAGCAAAAGAGGGGGAGAATTCACAGCAGACATCAGCCAAAAGCTGGGATTGCATTTATTCATTTTGTCTGTTACTGTTACTCTGTCACTTCAGCACCAACGAGCTTTTGGGAATTAGGTCAAATCGTATTAACTTTCATATATCATGACCAATGTTGCACATCACCTCATATTATTTTCTTCCATCTTTGGGGAAAAAAATAAAACCTTGATTAAGGGCTGTCACACATGTCTGATTCCACACAGAACTATATCACACAAAATCCAATGTGAAAACACCCCCCCTCTAACCAACAATCCCTCAATTCTCTCCTCCTCCACTGTTTCCCTGCCTTTTTTCTGTTGAAGCCAGAGCTATTATTAGCAAGCAAGGGGATCGGGTTACGGAAATGAAGGCTCAAAGAGCACAGACAGAGGGGCAAATTTACAAAGAATGAAATGCAGCTACCGATATCGCTTGCAACCACTATCTGCCACGTCTCAAGGTTCAATTCACAAAAGATATTGTGCTAATGTAATTACAGCATTCTCACTCCCCTAAAGATGTGCAACAGAGTGCAATTGGCCCTTGTTTTCAGTCTGATTGCAGTTATCAACGAGGCAAAGTACTGAACGGCTGCTGTATGCTCACCTAGTCATGGCTACCGACAACAGGTTAAGGCTATGGTTCAATTAAAATTTTACCATTTATTGCTCTAATCTTAAAGTTTTGGTTGGTTTTTCAGTATCTTTTGGGATTACTTGGAATGGGATTATGGAATCATGTTGGTGTTTTTTAGATCTCCTGTGCAGGGCTGCCGTTTAGCTCAGTCGGTAGCGCAGGCGGCCCATGTACGGAGCGCTCAGTCCTCCACGCAGCAGTCACAAGTTCGACTCCGACTCCAACCATTTGCTGCAGGTCACTCCCCCCTCTCTCTCCCTGTTTCCTGTCCACTCTTCCAGCTGTCTTATCATTAAAGGCGAAAAGCCCCAAAAAATATGTTAAAAAAAAAAAATCTCCTGTGCAATAAATTATTAAGCTCAAACAGTTTCTTCTGGAGTTCCATTTGAAAAGCCACCATAGACTCCTATTAATTCAAGGCATCACTTCCTTCAAATGCCATGGCAGCAATAATAATGACAACAATGGCAAAATATTATTTACAGACAGTATTTACAATCGCTGCAGTGATCATTGGAAAGTGTGGGAATGACACCCTCAAAAGTACTTCAGTTATCACCAGTTGAAGACACTATAATTTCACTCTGTGTGTGACTTTTAGCACTAATGTTTACGAATTGGTTTATTTACAATGAGGGTAATTTGCATATAAAGGGGCAACTTTTGAACTGAATTCATGCAAAATACCCAATTAAATTACCTTATAATTGTACCAAGGCACAGAGAGACATTTTCTAGGCAGTGCATTTCAAGGTATCAAGATATCAAGGCAATTTATCTGTCTTTGCACAAGCATCCATAAAGAAATGAAAGTTATAGTTCTTTATGCTACGCAAACAGAACACAAACACGGAATAGAATAGGATAGGAAAAAAGTCTCTGACTTTGTGTTGCTTTGCCAGCAAAAGACTATTTTTGACCATTTCATTTTCCTGCAAACAGATATTAGCCAGGAGCAGTCTTAAGTCCATGCTGGGATAATGGCTCTTATCCCAGCTCCCCTCCCTCTCATCCTGGGGCGGTCCGGCTGGTCTGACTGGGTGGTAAGAAGGTGCCAAGGGCAGTGATCGTCTCCAAAATCTGCTACTCTCAATACAAGTTCTGTGTGTCCTTTTAAAATGCTAATGAGTGTATTCCTCCCATTGGTAGTGCATGTTTCACCGATAAAAATAAATTAATTAATTGAAATTTTTTTAGTATATAAGAGCCATTAGCCGCTATATCTGCATGCTGTGGAAAAGATATTCCTTGCTATTACCACTTGTAGCTGCTTTCTCAATTGCACAATCTCTTTTTGTCTTAATACATAGTGGGAGATAAAACCACTGACAACACGCTTGCCTGCCAGATTATTTGCAGGATAAATTTACCCTCCAAAAAATGTTCAGAATCTGAAAAAATTAATCAAAATTAATTACAAGCATCATATCAAAGCAAGAATCTAATGAGAGACTAAGCCTCAAATAAAATGATTTTTTTGTTAGAGTGCAGTTTTGTTTTTATAGACCACGACTGTCTTTAAGAAGATGAAAGACAATATTACAGCTATTAATGATGTTGATGCCCATAAGAGAACAAAGAGAATAGAGTAGTAAGATGCTTAACAGAGAGCAGGGAAAGGTGAAGAGAATCAACTTAACTTAAGTGGCAAAGCCTCAATAAGTAACTGTTTTGGCTAAAGACAGTGGGTACAGTATATAATTAGCCCCATCCTCACCCCATTTAGTTGTTCATATGAATCTACTTTGAAATACCATTTAGATAAAGGCTGAATCAGGCTCTGCAAGTTGCAGTAGTAACAAAAGAAACAGTCAATCTGCAATATTAAATACAGAAAAATAAAAAACAGATCATCACCATATTTATAACAGTGTCTCATTTTCAGCAGCACATGCAATGACCCAACTT
Source organism: Acanthurus lineatus (assembly GCA_029814665.1). Lineage (NCBI taxonomy): Eukaryota > Metazoa > Chordata > Actinopteri > Acanthuriformes > Acanthuridae > Acanthurus > Acanthurus lineatus. Next base: position 5,050,264 of record JAPZDV010000011.1, on the reverse strand, counting down.
AACCGAAATAAGGCAAAAACAAATATGAAACAAAAGGCAAATGGAACAGTGAGAAAAAAAGCCACGGGGATTGTCCAGTTAGGATGTCAGAGGTTAAGAGAACAAACTGGAGGCAGAAAGTTTAGACTATAAGCCTCATAATCTGCTTCATAACTGTCCTCTGACATCACTGCAGCAGATGCTTTATCTTGGATCCTGTTCTCTCTGCCTATTCTATGTAATGGGTGGGGGTCTCTGTCATACTGTAATATAATAAAAACAGAAAGGACAGAGTGGGATCGATGGAGATTGTTTATTTAGTACAGCCATATTCCACTTCATAAAGAGAGGGAGATAATTATGGCGGTTCTCAGCTATTTACTGCTATCAGAATAGGAAACGATGAGCAATGGGTTTGTGTGTTTATGTGTGAGAGTGTGCGCTTATATTTTTTTTTATGAAGCCAACAGAACAGTTATAAAAGAGACACTATCTTGTTTCTGATGTAAATGAACCGTGAAGTGAATATATAATGTGCTGATTTTCAGTTTCTGGCCACCTGTGCTTTGCATACATCTGAAGGCTCCCACCGCTTACAGTGTTGCAATCTACGCTGTGACAGACCTGGCTCTAATTAAGTCATCAAGCAGGGAATGAGCTGGCAGAACGATAAGATGAGAGAAATTAAAAGTAGTCATTTTACAAACTTTTCATACATGCGGAAATTCTCCGCTGGTGATAGCACATACTATCCAGAGGAGACAGGTCCACTCATATAAATCTACTCCTAATTGAATTGTATGAATTGAATGTTTGTAATGCATTTTCTGTATAACCTTGTTTACTTAGACATATTGTCTGTGTGTAGTGCGTGGATGAGTTATGTGAAAGCCTAATTACATGTCTCCCATACGCTGAATTTTCCTCTAAAACCATTTATATTTGAATCTATTTTGTCATTAAAGAATGGCAACATTAAAAGTAGATATATCCCAGTTAATTCAGGTATCATACTGACTGTGCTCTTCTGTGGCACTGATCAAACAAAATATATTCCTGCTTGCACTTACCTATATACACAGTAAGCAAAATAAATGGTCAGAATTAACTCATGAGGATTAATGGTGGGGCCTGAAAACTTAAGCTCTAACTAAACGTTTTATAATCAGTAAGATTAATGTTTTAAAGACTACAGAGCAAGATAATGTTGTTGATTCATTGAAGAAACTATCCAGGGCTTATGCTAATGTTATTCTATTGTTTTGGTAATAATGTATTATGTGTTTCTTGTATCTCTTTATGTGTTCAATGGCCCAAACTTGTATAAATGTCTCCCCTTTTGTTTCTTGGTGTCATCAGTCACTTTAACTCAGTGTAGCTTAATTTCTCCTGAACCTCGGGCTTACTGATCCATAGCTTCAAAGTATTGCATTACTTTGTTCTGCTTGTTAACTGTCCGCTTTCCTGCTCAAGTTCAAGTGGTTTGTTTTTTCATGGATTTTCAAAATGGGTTCATAAAACCCTCATTTTGTGATGTGTATTGCTTGGTTTCTCACATAGAGAAACAGTCACAGAAACAGGAACAAGAGGCTTTACAGATCGCACAGAGTGGCTTTCTGTAAAGAGGTCAGCAAAGAGGGGTCAACGATCGGTCAAGGCTTTACCCAATCAAATGTCAATTTCACACAAGATAGATGAGCACAAACACATGATTTAATATTGGCAAGCTACAGAGCACACTTTGGATAAATTACCATTTCCAGGGACAAGGGTGGAAAGACCGTAGAAGATGCCAAAAGAGACTGACACTGTAACAATAAAGGGATAAGAACAACCTTTTATCTAACCATGTTTCATTTTTTAAGTTCTAAAATGCACCTTTGTTCACACTAAAGTGGCAAATTTGAAAAATAACAGGACATAAAGAGGTGAGCTTTTGATGTCAGCTCTTAGAACATTGGCTCGTTTCTGTGTGATAACTGTATATTTAAAGAATGTAAGTTTGTCAAAGATCCCACTTTAGGCTCCAATAAACCATGAGCCACTACAATGTGATCCCCTCTGAGGAATTCACAGCAATGAGTTCGGAAAGAGTACTGCCTGAACAAAGCAAAACCTAAAATATGCCAGCCAAAGTTCATTCCAAACTCTGAAAGAGTTCATTTAATGTCAGTCTTTGACAGATCAGAAGCAGAATCAGGGAACTATTCTTGTGCTAAGAATTCAGAAAAAAATGCAAATGTCAAGAAGGTTGTTGTTGCTTATTAGCGGGAAATATTCAAAGTATATTACATTTTGCCTACCTGTCAGAGCCATGAAGTGTGTTTGCACAAATTTGATACAGCACCGACTCTTCAAACATGATTTTCCCGACATTAACATAAAGCTTATGATCGAACAGTACAGACAATTTTTTTTCTTTCTCATATGTCATGATTACTTTCAGGCTCTTTTGCAATTGCCTGATATGCCAATGAGCAAGTGTAGACAACTAGTTGCCTAATGCCACAAGCAATAAAAGAGAGAACAGAAGCTATGACAGAGACAAACACAGAAGAGCAAGGAGAGAAAAAATAATGAACCCCGAGGCTTGTGAGAAGGACAGAGAGAGGAGAGTGAAACCCCAAAGGGATGTTCAAGAGATATTCCTCTCATCATTGCGTCCGTCCACCTCTGCACCACGACATGCAAATGTAGTCAAACCAGAGGGGAGGGAGGGAAAGGGCACCCAAAAAAAAGGTGGGGGAATGAAGAAAGATGAACGAGGCAGGGAAAATAGAAAATTTAGATAGTGTTCTCTCCTCTGGCAGATTGATAACAACTGTCTGACTTGGTTTGAGGTGGGGAAACAAGGGCAGAGGGAGGGAAGAGGGCAGTGATATACGGTAAAAAGAAATGAAAGGCATTATTTATTAGATGAAAGCGAAAAGGTGGCTGACAGTTTGACTGAGATGGTCATATTTGGTGGGAGATGATGATAAAGGGGGGAGGAAGTGGTACAAGGAGGGCTGGGGGGGGGCTAAATGTTGTTCTGTCTTGAGTGTGGGAGATGGATAAAGGTGGCCATTCGATCTGGTTTGACATAAAGAGTAAATGGGAAGGTCAGAGACAGATTCAAACGTTTTTATGATAGTCAGGAATTTACAATAACTGAGCACAGTAGTGCTGAATTTGAAGGACAGTTTTATATTTAACTGTTCATTCTTAGAAATATTAAACTGAATATAATACTGATTAAAAAATCTGAATCTCAGAATGAAAACCTAATGAGAAGGCTAAAGGACCAAGAATGGTGATGGAGTTTTACAAAGGCAGGCAACACATTTCATTTTGCTCAAATTTTGGTCTGGCAAGTGTAACCAGACATTTGCTTGGACTAGGGGTATCATTAATGAGCAAAGACCGAATGCAGATGATTAGATGAGCCTTCTAACCAGCCATTACATGACTCAGACTGGTATCCTTTGCTAAAACAAGACATGAGTCCTTCTGACACCTCATTCTAAGATAATGCAGGACTGGCAGGCTCTTCACTGATTTTGCTAACCCCTTAAAAACTGAAGGAAATTTGATGGTCGTGATTTATTTTTTATTTCCTAACCTGTTCCTGCAGTCATTGTAAAATGTCACACATCATTTGATTCAAAAACATTCCAACTGTATCCATTTTAAAGTCCTAATTTTACATTTGCTTTGTTTTAGAAGGATTAACTTAACACTAACCTTAAGCGTGTTACAGCCATTTTTCCAAATGACCTTATCCCAGACAAGCACAACATATGTAATAATAAAACTGGACTTTTTAAAGCATGTTCATTGGTGGCGTGATTTAAAAATTCTAAAACATAAGGACACATGGCTTCATTTGGTGTCCTAGTCTCCAAATCACACCAATTCCCTGACTAGATATAATTCTCACTAACTGTCTACTCATACATGGACATTCGGTCAGGACCCCCTGGCACCACTTTTGAATGGATTGGGTGCCTTGTTAGAGCAAAGCTTTTTTGCAAAACAACTTTCTAACATACTGAAAACTTTTGTAATCTCTCCTTCTTATGGCTGCTGCAGTTATATGCATGTGCCCAGGTTGTAAAACAGGCACATTTTTAGAATGCTGGTCTCCTGGATGATGGTCCCATGAATGACCCACCACTGATGTGACCAATTTTATAAAAATTCTGAGGAGATTTTTCCTAAAAGTGACTGTTTTCCTTTTTTAACTTTTCAAGTGAGATTTTGCTGTTTCTGTGTTAAAGCATCACACAAGATGTTACAAATAACTTTGTTAAAGCTGACTCATTTGGTTGGAGTGAAGAGACATTATTTTTACTCACTTTGCTGTGAGTCAGAGCTTGTTTAAATGTCCCGCTGTCAGTAAAGAGTGTGCTCAAATGGACAGTTGATTGTTTCAGCTTTTTCAGCCCAATTTCACTATGAGATGTTTCTCTCTTTATTAGAGTATTAGAACAGTGGTCTTTGTCCCTGTGCTGCACACGAAAAGGTCACTCTCAGTGTATACACCCCCAGAGCAAGCAACACCAATGATTTCACTTTCTACACTTTCATTGTTGAGTCATATCAGTATTCAGTACTTCAGAGCTGTTGAGCACTCCTGCTTTAATGTCAGTGATGACTACTACCTTCGTAATTTAGGCTCTGATAAGCAAACATATTTACACATGAAATAACTAAATGAATGCTTTTTACTTTTCAGGCTTTGAGGTAACTTGATTCCATGACCACGCCCACTTCTGTCACAAATGTCATTCTACTCATCATCTACCCCAAACTCACCCTTCCATTGTCTCACTCTTTATACTACTTGGGTGGAGCAGTTGCAAGAGCATCTAATATTGTGGGCTTTACATTTAAGTTAGTTAAAAGTCCAGTGTGTAGCACACAGATGCTAAAGGTGTACCTAGTTCATAAAAAAGAAAGCCAAGGGATCCTGACTAGGCGTCCCTATGTGATGACTTGGGAGTAAGAAGAGGTTGTTGGTTAAGTGTGTAAGTGAATATTTTAAACTATTCCCTACCAAAAACAGAGCTTATATGATTTAAGATGGTTTTAAAAGGCTAAAGGGAAAGGCTGAGAGCTATGCAGCTTGGCAGACTGAAGATTTAGTAAGGAGTAACATGCAAAATGACTGGCAGACTGATAAAAAGGCTGTCATCTCTGCTGAGCTGTGAATAAATAACTGGATGAAGGTGTGGTGGGAGAGGATTACAAAGTGGAAGTGAGAGAGAAATTGAGAACGTGTGAGGTGGTCTGGTGGCGTCGAAGTGATTTGTCAACTATGCCGGATTTTGTTCTGATAGAGAGGTCAGCGATAAGGATAAAACAAGAAAAAGAGATGGGGGAAAGCAAGAAAGGGAGAGGAAATGAGACAGAAAGAGTCAGATGAAGGCGAAGAGGGAATACGCATGATAGCAAATGCTGTCAAAGTTGGCCAAAGATGGAAGAGATTGATCGCTGGGCCAAGTGGATGGAAACCAAGAGAGATCAAAAGAGGGGGAGAAAGGGAGGGATGAAGGGAGAACAGAGGGGCAAAACTGGACCAAAATGGGCTTAACTGCCTATGAAAAGGAGGGAGGGATGTAAGCGAGGGATAGAGACAAAGGAAATGGGTGGGCTTAGACTGAGAGACAGCAAAAATGGTGTGAAATTGACATGAAAATGAGGGGATGCTTGGGGAGACGCCAGCATGCTGTGACACCTTGTGAGGTTTTAGGGTGGGTTGGCTTTGCACGATAAGATAACTGCCACCTTATCTGTGGCCGTCAGACTGCTAACAAGTACACACACATACACATGGACTGACTGACTTATCAACACAGGTGCCTGCTCACACACACACACACACAGTTTCCTTTGGCCAAGGGGAAGCAGACATGGACAAAACACTGTTAGAAGATTGGCAGACAGGTGTTTTGTTGACCGTGATTACAACTGACTCAGACGTCTGTATTTGGGTGGTTTAAGTTTATATCCATCGTTCTGTGTGTGTATACTGTACATGTGACAAAGAACAGGAATGAACCTTCTTTTTAAAGCCTGGTCTGTGTAACATGGTGGTTAAAACATATCTCCCCTATATGTGTGCATGCGTTTGTGCATCTTGCGTCACATGTTTGCATGCAGAGGTTTCTTCCTGATTGCTTGTATCCAGATGTATGTGGAAGCTCAATCAAGGTGTTGGTTTTGTTTGCTCCTAACAAAAGTCTTGGTCTGAGTTATACATGTTGTTAGTCATACAATGCCTCTCAGTATGACTTGTATGTAATCAATGTTCCTATAGTGGGAGGCAGAAAGAGGAGAGCAGAAAAATGGACTCAGACCATTGTGGAATAATACTGCTGAAAGAAATTGAAAAAGGGAGAGAGGCAGATAAGAGAAAAAGAGCAAGGACATTATGAGAGAATCAAAAGCCTACAATAAAATAAAAGCTGTTGACGAATTTCTTTTTTTGTTTTTGTACCATGTAATAACATTGAGGAATTATACATTGTATATAAAGAGGAAAAAATGTGGAAAAAAACTGTTACTGGAACTGAAACAGTGGAAACCATTATTCTCATTATTTTTTCCTGATGAAAGTAACAGCCAGCACCAGCTTAAAAAAGAAGCTGTTAGCTGAATATTTATATCCACTGACCTTTGTCAATAAACAGGGAGAAATTATAATATTCTAATGTATAGAAACATCAAATTCTAACACATGAACAAACCCATAAGAAATCTAATAAGCCAAATGCGTGTTTATTCTACGTACCAATTGTCATCAACATTCCATCTACAAACATACCACAGATGGATGCTGTCTGTGGGGACAAATAAGTACTGTACCCCTAAAGGGGATCAGTGCTACTCAGATTCATGTTATAAAACAAATCGACATCATGACCAACCATCATTACTTTGGCAGAGAGTCAGGGACAGAGATTGTTTTTTTATAACCTGGTTGCTTTGACATGAGGGCTGTGAGAGCTAGTCTAACGATTCAACGGTCATCTACAGCCATAAATGTTAATTAACAGCCTTAGCTGCTGGACATTCATTTCCTGCTATAGCCATAAGGGAGGGCTCATAAAAAAAGGGGGCATGTGCATGTGGGTACGTCACGTGTGTGTGTGTATGTGTGTGAGTGTTTGTGTGACAATGTGAGAACGTCTGTGTGTTCCAAGGGCATGCCATGATGAAAACTGTCCTTTTCTAATGCAGCAATAAGCCTTCAGCGCAAACCATAAGTAGCTGGTATGAAAACACAACAAAGCTCACAAGGACAAAGTCAGGTAAAAGTCACACCATGGCCACATATTAGAGGCGCACACACAATCTGTGTCGGGAGTTACACTGTGACGTCACAAGGAGCAGCGAAGGACGTAAAATAAACACTAGTGACTCACACTTGGGCTGCATGGTCATTGTAAGCCACAGATTGTGACCTCATAATACAGCAGTACATGACCAAAGTGAGAGAAAGGTTATATTATGATATCATAATACTGCAACACATTAATTACGCCTAGTCATTGTATGATCACAAAGGTGATCACAAAATGTTATAGTCAACCACTGCATTGCAGAGGTCAATAATGATGTCATAGATGCCAAAAATAAAGTCAAGGTGGCCTGATGTCACCATGAAACAGCTCATTGGGCTTTGAGTCATCTAGTGTGTGAGGGGGAAATGAAATAGTTTCATGATGAAGATGTATTTTAGTCTTATGAAAGTTAAATGGCATCGTGAAATTATATCGTGATGGCAAGTAAAGCTAAAACACAGATTGTCTAATTGGCAGAAAATTAGTAAACCTCAGTTATTTTGATAGTATTTTTTTCACTTGAGTCATCGGGTAAGCATCTTATTCTTGATTAAACTCTATGTGATTCAGTTGACATCAAAACTAACAAAAAATGAAAGCATTTATTTTTAATGTTATTTCTTGTAAAGTTACCACCTGCAAGAGTTTTTTATTTGTTTGTTAGTTTTTTACCTGTATTCTGAGTAGTCCTGTTACAAATTCAAGTGTTATTTAGTGACGCTGGATAGTTAATGAACATGAAAACCAAACAATGAACCATACCAATGTCAGTCCTGGCTGTGGTGAACACAGCTAATGGAGACAAGCCATAACTCTTTGTTTCCATCTCGCTGTTGACGGCTCCCATCCTCCACCCCCCCACCCCCCTTCTCCCCCATCCATGCCCCATCTATCAATCCATATATCCATTCTGCCTCATCTTCCTGTTCCTCTCTTCCTCCTCTTATCTATCTAAATGTATTGTAGGACACCATTTCAGGCCGGTGTAGTAATCTGACCATGAAGATGTTTTACTGGCTATACCCACCACCACCACCACCACCAGCAGCAGGAGCTTCAACCCCCCTTCCCTAAATAGATAGGAGAAAAAAGCCCCCATGTTGGAGTCATGGTTCAGTGGTTTCTAATTATGTGTTCACTGTAGGAGCCTGGTCGGAATATTTCATATAGACCCGTGACAGTGAGATAAGAGAGGCAGGAGGGAATAAAGGAAGGAGGAGAAGATGGGGTGGCTACGAGAGAGACAGAGACGCAAACAAAAAAAAAAGGACGATGAAGACAGGCAACAAACACTATCTAGTGTACATTAATGCAGTTCATTTACTGTCTAGTTATTAACTGGGATGTTCATTTATCACAGCTAGTTGCAACTTTGAAAATCCTCTATACTTGACCTTTAATGTCACGCTCAGCTCATCAGTGTTTTCCTGTATGTTTCCCTTTTTTTTCCCAGTGTAATAAATTAATGCTAATAAGCACTGATACTGTAAGAGTGCATTTAGACTGAATGTAAAGCAGATTTTAAGCTTATGTTATTCACACAACAACGAGAAAATTGTCAAGTAGGCTTGCTATTAGTCAGTAGTAGAAATTTGTAGTTTAACATTCATGAAAATGTAACTCTACAAGAAATGCTTTCATAGATTACCAAATCCAGTGATAGCAGCACTTCTATTGGGATTCATTTATTTTGCTGTTTTAAAATGCTAGCTTTAAAACTAATCTACTCTTGGCATTCTGACAATATGTTACTCTCTATCTCATTTCTTTTAGATTATGGTGCATTGAGGAGGAAACTTGACTGACGTTTTTAGGCTATCACCAACATTGACCCTATCCAAAAACTTGCATAGGCTAAAGAACCTTGCCATAACCCCAATCCAAAGCTTCTATCACACAAAGGAAGGCCTCCTAGAGCACCATCTAAAGGAAATAAAGTTGTTTTTTCCCCTATGTATTGGCTTTAAATAATTTTGCACTATGGTTATCATACAATAATTAGGAAGACTTCTTGACCTCACACGTACTGTTAAATGTGCCACACACATGCATCCTAAGGAAGAAGCACACACATACACACTGGGGTTCTTCTAAGGGCTGTTAAATGACTGGTGTCATTAATGTTGGTGAGCGGCTGCCAGCTGTAATATTTCCTGTGGTCATTAGACCATCTGGTGGCCTGACTCCTCTCATATCTCTATCTGTCTCTCTCGTCTTCCTCTGCCTGTCTGCCTTCTTGGACTGCTCAGCCCCCTCTCCCTCTCCTCTCTACTGTTCTGTAGGTTTTTCTCAATGTTTCTTCATCTTTGCCTGTCCTTATATATCTTATAACCTCAGTTTATCTCTTTTTGTGTCCCTCCTATTTACACACTTTGTCTGCCACAGTGATAATTTTATTGTTTTCACTCACTTTCATCCACTGGAAGATTCCTCACAGCCCTTTGCCTCTGGCCACTTCATCCATCCTTCTCTAATGGAAACCCCTGGATGAATGCAGCCATTTTGGTGCTCCAATATGTTAATTGGAGAGACCTGGAGCTCACATATGATGGGTCATCCATATTAATTAAATCGTTATCATTGCTGCAATTACAATGTTATTCAAAAATATAACAGAGCACATCCGAATGCTCACAATTTCAAGAAGATGTTTTGCTTTTATTTTTTATTGAATAATCTGTCCATGTTAATGAGGCTGGATGTAAAGAATGCCTTTGACCAAATCATTAACAAAAAAAACAAAAACAAAACTGTTTCCTTTACTATTTAAAAAATGCTGGATAGCACAAAGAGAAACTATTTATGTGGTAAGAGCAGAGGAATAATAACAAAGAATAGGCATATTAATGACATCTAGGCTTTTCAAAAATAGCACCAATTTAGAATATGAGCCGAGTGAAGTGTCCTCTGTTGCATATTCATTTGCTTTTGGTTAAAAACCAAGGCAAACCATGCCAATAATGGTAAATGCTGTAATGGGAGCAGCCCCTTATATTGCACAGTTCCATGATTAACTGAGGTGTGAATTAATTCACAGGCAAACATCTACTTAAAGATAAAAATCAGCCAGCTATGTCTTTGCAACATGAATGCTGAGTCCATACACATTTTAAACCCATAGACTGTAAGGTGATTACTAGCACTTAATCGAAATCCCTGAATCCTTCTCTGAGCCATAAGTTATATTTGTGTTGATCAATAACCTCTGAATACATCCAGCAACATTGTTGCATGCAATTTAAAAGCTCAGTTTGCAATATAACACATTTACACACACAAACAACTGTGCTATTAAGTTGTCTGCAGTTATGATTTTACAGTAAAAATGTCTTTTTAAGTGCTGAAGTTATGCAGCCGGAAAAATGAATAAATAAAATCAATGCAATACAATGTAAAACGACTGACTGGCTGAGTAGCACAGTGCAAGTTAAGACTGACAGGTTTTTCTTTGCATTTAACTCATATTATAAGCTAATTTCTGCTCTGTTGTGCATAAAAGACCACACACCTCTAATTTAATAGCTCCTCTGTCCTTCTGTGCTCACCTGTCTAGCTGTGTTTCATCACATATGTGAAGCCTACTTTGCTCCTTACATTTTTAATGTGGCAATAAAATAATCCATAACAAATTCCCAAAGTAAATATTATATCCTAGAAGGGAATTATAAAGGGGGGGGTAAGCAGATTTTTGGGGGCAAGAACAGATGTGTGTAATTTCTTTGAAAAAATGTTAAGTGTCTGTTCTTTTTTCTTTTTTTTCCTCCGGGGGCAGAGCATGATCTATTTAATCTGACTGCTGGACCTTGGAGCCTATGTTAAGCTATGATAAATTTAACAATATAATGTGGCTTTCAGTGTGGTCACTTTGCTAGCAAGACTGCTGTCGCTGCTTCTAAGATTAATTTACACATTTTCAGTTCCTATACTGTTTCTTTTCTCTATCTTTCTTCTTCTGGATCAAGAATCGATCCCAAGAGCCCTTTTGACTACCACTATTGTCACATATGTAAAGTCTAATAAGCTTTTCCACAGGACCAAAAATAACTATAATAAACCAGTGTAATAACAGAGAGCACTTTTCTTGTGATTGAGACACTTCACTATAACAGCTTTTCTTCAAGAAGACCAAGATCAAAGAGGAAGGGAAAAAAAGAGGAAAAGATTGCACCATTAGAAGAGACCCTACACAGTACATTTAAGTCTGCAACACTTACATCAACAGAGAGGGCAATTTGTTTAGACGGGAAAATTGTTCTTCTGTTTTGCTTTTATCCCTAAAATCTATAGCAGACAAAAGGGGGTGTATTCTCCATCCACAGTCCATTATTAGTGAGACAGCACTAAAATACATGTCTGTCTTCTTCTGTCAGGTCCAAAAAGAACATAATGCCAATACTTTTCTTAAATTTCTCCTTAACCAGGAGTGCCAAGAAAAGTCCAGCCATCAAGTTTAATAGAAAGTGTAGGATATTGGCTTCCTGGAGGCAACAAGCAGTAAAGATGTGTCCTGTTTATTAAAAAAAATCATGTAAATAAGGCTATATCATTAGTAAGTTATGTCAAATGGAATACCATATTTCAGTTTAAATGTTATCAAAAATAAAACTTTAATTTTCCCACTGTAGTACACATTTAATCAAGATAAAAAAATCAAGCTGCAGAGTAGAAGAGACAGTTCCTGCGAATTAAACCTATTTTTGGTCAATAAACATCATCAGTGGGTTAGTCATGCCGCACTTCATGCCTGAACTTTTTATTTACCACAGGGGAAAGTCAGCTTAGCACAAATGTTATATTTTAGCAGCATTCTACATGTTAATGCGTTTCACAGCAGAGGCACGAGGTAACGCAAAGCAAGAGGGCAAAATGTATTAGAATGTAAATCTCATTCAAATGAAGGCCAAGAGGAATGTTTTAACTTGATCCAAACTTATATAATTTATGTTGCCATTAAATATTTCCTCTGCAATGCCTTGTGGAAAATAAATGGCATGAAAGGTTTCATATCAGCAGCCCCACCAAAATGTCTGTCAGTCATTAACTAATTAAGCAGTCTTGTTTGTAGCTCAATTACATATTTTATGTGCTATGCTGTGTGTTTTGAAAGGATTTCATAAGTAAATGAGGAGCTTTTTCTCCACAGGGGATGTTGTAATTTTTCAATTCATGTGGATGCATGAATAATACATTTTAAAATTGAGTACAATGCTTTCAAATGACTAGAGCCGAGCGCTGCTTGCATCAGAATCAGACGGAGTAATTTCAGCTTAAAAGGACACATCTTACGTCCTTGACAGCATATTTACAATACCATATATTCATATTTAGGCTATACACATTTGGAATTTGTAACTCTGCATCTCCATGAGGAGACTCCCCAGCCCTCTACTCCTCTTAAAAGAAAGCTGCCCAGAGTCTCCATGATAAAGCTGTCAGTGCCTCATGGCAGGGAGTGCACTGCTTTTAAAGGGAATTAGAGGGGGTTGATTTGATTGGCCATGATTGATGCCAGCCTCTCACACACCCACTGGTAATGTATTACTCCCAAGCACGCTTTCTAGATGTGCCACAGGTGTGTTCTCTTCCTTAAATAATGAAAACACTTCCCTGCATCTGACATGAAGGTTTCTGTCTGATAAGATTAGCAGGACTCACGAACATGAAAATACTCTATATTGGAGAACAGTCCACTATGGGCTTGAAAACCCATTTAAAAACAACATTACATATTGCAACACAGCACTGGGACCCTTTAACTAGTGCAGCAACAAATTCATGTTACTTTAGGCAAACCCGAAACAAGCTTTAAGTTCTCACCATTTGAATTTAAAATGAAAGACTCTTAGCAGCACCTTCAACCACTGAATTACCACAATTAGGGTATTCTACCTTGTGAAGCTGGAATGATAAATCCAGTTTATAAATTCATACTTTGAGAACTATTCGGAGTCAGAGCCCAACAACATCTCGGGGGACAATGTGTGTACAATCTGCCTATGCTGCTGCAGGCAGGGACTACAGAGCTGGCGTGTGTGTTTCTAAGTTAATGCGTGTGCTGTATTGTGGGAATCGTATTCCTAATGGGCAGTGTCACAGCCCCATGAGAATCTCTTATGCCTGTCTTTTGAACATAAAGCCTTTCTAAAAGCCTCTTGCACATGAAAAACGATCGGAAAAGCTAAGTCAAGCACAGCCCCAAGCACGACGTGGGAATCGTCGTCAGATGAAAATGTGTGTTTTTATTCCAATAATAGCCATAATCTCCCACGACTGAGGTTATCTGCAGTGTATGCCTGCGTGCATGTTTACATACATTATATTTTAACAACGCCACCATGTAGTCTACATCAAAAGGAAATTGCTGGAGCCTTGGGTGCATTGGCAGACTAATGTGAACAAGTCAACCAACTGTAAACAAAATGTACTTAACATTTCACTTTTTATTTATTTGTTTCAAAGGTCTTTCCTAATGGTATTTTGACTCCTGTTTTCTGGGGTTGCTTTTCTTCTTTTTTTTTCCTCCACTCTTTAGCAGCACTGATCCAAGATTTGCTTGTCTCATGGTGGAGCTGAGCAAGTCAAAATTTGTGACCAGGATGGTTGAGTCAGTCCATATTGTTCAGCTCATATCACGTTCCAGGCAATACAGTTGGACATCAGAGAAGGAGGAGGGATGATGTCGTTATCATTTGAGGATTCAGAATTTATGCTTAGTCAATTAAACTGTCCCCCATGAGCTTCATTTGCAGCCATTTGTCAGTGAAATGAAGTCACAGCTAAAGCCGGTTATGAACTCTGACTCAGCAGAATTCTTGTGTCTCAGTGCTGTGGTCATACACTTACAGCTACAGCACTGAACATTTGGGATTTTTTAAAACTAAATAACACCCATCCTGACTGTCAGGATGGAGTACATGCAGAGACCACGGTTTTATTTAGGAATTCACCCTAAGAGGATATTTTTCACTGCAAATACAGCAGTGTTTTTTTTGTTTTTATTTCTTGTAGGTAGCTTCCTTTTTATCTGCACCTGATGAGAGCCATTAAACATTGAAATTGTAAATCTCTCTTTTTTGGAATTAAACCACCTGCTGTTTAATAAGTCTGTGAATATGATAATCCATTTTTTTAATTTCTGTTAAATTCACATGAGTAGGTGTAATCATAGACAGCTGGGTCCTCATTCTCTGTATCTCCAAAAAAAAAGTAGGATCCTTTGACACATGAATCTACTATGTAACCCTGGACTTACAGTTCTTCCCAACACACACACACATCAGCACAAAAGTGTACGGCATATGCTGTGTAACTACCATCTTAAAGAGGCTCTCCATTCTTAACAACTCAATTTTCTGATTATTATAACATAATCGCGGCAGTTAATAGGCATTCTCATATTTCATTTAGGTTTTCAAGAAAAAATGCTAGTTTGAGGCCACATTACTTCTAAGTAGGCAATTAAAACAAATTGCTTCTAGTAATGGAGAAATATGGCCGCTTATGATAAGTTCCATATGGACCTTTTCTCAACAATTCCATCTTTTTGAGCTACCAGTCAATGGATTTCTGCAACAGTGGAGTGTCTGATTTACACCACACACACGCTCACACACACACACATACACACATTTAAATGGAAATACCAGTGTGACACATTCATACCATTGCACAGAGCTGTTCATTCTGTAGCATATCACACACACACAGAAAGGGAGCATAGATGCAAACATGAACATGCGCCTACACACACACGGAGACGGGCAGATGTGAAATCACACAAAAAAATGCACATACATACACACACAATTTGTCAAGTTGAGCACAACCAAACTGCCTCAATATAGATTTCACACTTGAGCTAAACCTCCTTAACTTGCCTTTACAATATGGACGCCTTAAGCCATGTTACTTCCCCCCACTGCCACTAAAAACCTTCACTTATTCTTCACAGCCTTGTTTGAGTGCCTTGTTTATTGAGGCAGGTCTAAATAATATTTCAATGTCATTACTTGGCGTCCTGTGCCTGCTTTAATGGATTCAGACAGGATATGGCATGACATATTTTTATAAGCTGCCTTAATACCCTTAGTGTTGCGAGTATAAACTTACAGTGTCAGCTGGTCTTTTGTTTGTTTTTATCTTATTTTAACAGCAGTAGCACAGTAAAAATCTGCCTAATTGAAAAATTTAACTGCGCTTAGTGTGTCTTATATGTTCTTATTCAAAAAAGTGGATGTAAACTAGATACTGTAGTGGGATTTCCCATCAAAACTGGTTCCAGCTTTACATACACAGCCAAAAAGCCATAAAATGCAAACAAAGCAAGCCAAAATTCTTCCGTCTTTGAAAACTCTATTAACAAGGCTTACATGTAATTCTTTCTTTCACTTGCTCTTTCTTTCTTTCCTGCTTGCTCACATAAACACGCAAGCAATTGGATACTTCTCAGATTCACAGAGAGACAGAATGTGTGGGACCATGTAACGTCCATGACCAATAATGCATCAGGAATGTGTTGTGAGGAAATCGAGGAATTTGTCATGGGGAGGGAAAACTGAACGTGTGGCAGGAAATTGACTGACTGTTCAACATGCCTTCACAGTGATATCTAATCCACTGCTCATACATGCACACGCATGCACATTCTCTTCCCCAAAAACACACTCATGCTATAAAGGGGCGTATGTTTGCATGAAAAGTCTGCGAATACTGGCAATGTCTGGATACCATATGTTGTTTCAACGCAACAATAGTCCTCCTAATGATGTATTTACTATGAATTTTTAATCATCCTGTGCAGCTCTAGTTCAACTGATTGTCTGGCAGCCAGTATGAGAAAACTGTGTAGTAGAATCTAAAAAAAAAAGAAAAGATAAAATACACGCTAAACCCTCACAAGTATGCAAACACAGATGGAGGTATCTCATCAACCAAAGAAAAAAAGATAATGCTAGTAAAATTAGGGGAGATAAGACCCCTGTTGCAGTGCCTGTCAGTGATGGCACTGCTGCAGGTGGCTGTTGGAGTGATCATAGAGTCACAGATGGAGCATGTAAAGGTTGCATCTGGAGGGAGCAATGGCAGAAGGCTAGCATGACTGCTGCCTCTGGGTCCATTGGTTTTCAAATGTGGCTTCTCTAGAAGAAAAAAACAAAAACGAACATAATAAAAACAGTTGTGACAGAAAATATCTAAAGGTTGTTCAAACAACAAATGAATTTGCATTTTGTTTGATTGAAGTTTATAAGGGCACTGTTGAAATTTTAGGCCTTATGTCATGTTTGGCAAGCACTTATTGTCAAAAGCATTTAGACAAATTTGCCTCAAGTGTGTCACATCAATAAAACGGATTTGACTGATTAAATTTGAAAAAAGTGACTAAAAAAATAAAATTAAAAAACGTTGAATAAAACAAAGGAGATGCAATCAATTATCTGGGAGCCACAAACAAGCATTTAAATGCTTTCTATAAACGTCTCCCTTTATAATAACACTGCAATGACAACAACAAGATGGCAAAACTGAACTTAATGACAGAAATGAAGTGACAAGAGTAACAAAACAGCAGAATTACGCTGAATTACAGCTCTTCCCATAAGATGACAATGGAAATAAAAATAAAGAAAAGTATGTATCTCTAATGAGTGAGACTGCAGAGAAACAGATGGTGTGTTCAGCTGGTGTTTGGACTGGGGTTTTGATCCACCAGGCATCAATTTGTTGGCTATAGAACTGTGGCGCTTCAGGCATCCAGCTCACATGCTCTGTCCGGTTTGGTTTTTAAAGCCAGAGTTGTGCTATCACTGATATTGTTGGTTTGCTGGAGGGCATCGATGCTGCACCTCAAAGGTGACTTGAATATTATAATAAGTGAAAGTTCTTCACTGAAATTTTCAAAAAAATGGCAATATTTTTGGTTACATATTTTGTTAAATTGTGTAATTAAATTATTTTCAATGTTTCCAACCATGTTAAAAAATAAAGAACTTTATAAATATGTTCTTCATTTAGCTGGCAACACAAGTGAGAGAGTTAGGAAAGAAGTCTGCAACCTGCCTAAACGTAATCTCATTAAACTTTAATGCATTACCTCATCTGTAAAGATTTAAAAGTCATACACAATACACTAAACACGGACTTTACCATTGAATAGGGCTGGGCAATTAATTGAATTTTATCTTCCATTACCATTTTGGCTTCCGATGATTATGAAGACAAGATAATTGAGCATCACTGCTTATACAGTGGTGCACTTTTGTCTCTCCTTAAAAGCCTGCATGTTTAGTTCAGCTCACTGCGGTCAAGTGAGCTGTCCTTCCTCAGTCGAGCCAGCCCCACTTTACGCACATGCATGTCTGTCCCTGTTGTAATGCTACGAGAGCTTAAAACAGCCAACAAGGATGAGAGAGTGGCATTTTCAGTCATCTTTTATCATATTTTGTGTACGAAATGAAAGCAACATTACAATGCATACCATATATTAAATATGTCTTGGAGCAAACAAATTCAAAGTAAGCCTAACATTTGGTGCAAGCAGTTAAGGAAAAGGTTAAAGACATGCACAAATGCACACACACACATACACACATACACACACTCACAGAGTCACACAGACCCACTGATAAAGGCTGAAGTCATTTGAAGTATGTGAGGCAATTCTACCTTTTAATCCTTCCTGATAAGGCACTATTTAGTACTCTGCCTCCCAGTGAAAGATAGATGAGTGCTATCTGTCTCTCTCTCTTTCACTCTCTCTCTCTCTCACACACACACACACATGGATGGAGATTCAGCACATTCTTGCATGGGGAAGATTGTGGGATGAGACAAATGATATCTTAACTCTGACAGACTAAAGGGTGCCTGTGTGTGTAGGTGACAGTGTGTACACTTGTGTGAAGCACTGGCACGAGGTGTCAGTGTTTGAGACATCAGCATGTTATATATGTCTGCATTTTCTTTATGTGACAATGTGTTTACATTGATTTCACAAACCAAAAAAGTGTGGATTTTAAAAGTGCAGTTGCTGCATTTACTTTGCACCTGAGCATGTACCTCTGTGTTCGCTTGAGTCCTGTGTGATATAATGTGCACATAAGTGTGTGTGAGTGTGGGTGTGTGTGTGTGATAGCGTGACTGTTGACTGTGTGTGTTTGCTATGTCTCCTTAGCCACAGGTGCAGAGAGATGCTGACACTGCTTACACAAAGACACAGTGCAAGAGAATGTGTTTATTTATCTGTCTGTCTAGTTCTCTCACACACACACACACACATACACACACAATCACACACACACAGGATTTCAGACAGACAAACAAAAAATCCCACAGAGCTGCACAGACACACAAATACTCAGATGCACGCTCTTACACACACTCGCATACCTGCAAATAGACAAATAAACATGCCTGCACACAGTCCCCCCCACATACACACATACACACCTACACATCTGGGAGGAGTTTAAGATCTTAGGCATCTTGCCAAGGTAAATAGAGGAAATTGCCAGCCTTGACATTTTTGGTGTAGAGCGAGGATTCTCAAGGTGACAACTTTCCCTGGGTGTTAACGGGAGACGAGGATTGGTACTGCTTAGCAATCAACACACTGTCATTTACTGTCTGTGTGTGAGGGTAATGCATGAGTGAGAATGTGCATGTGTGAGGGCCCTGTATGTGTTGATGTGAGTGTTGGTGGTTGTGATAGACAGGGTAAAACATATGCTGCTTCATATTTGGCTTTCTCTAGGTGTGGAATTCTGACCTCAGAATTTATTTAAAATCTGACACACAGGACTACGGTATGATGATAGAAATAACTTTTCTCTACATTTTCCACACTTTTCTATACATTTCTATATATGATCTATATACCATTTCTATAGATATGATTTAAAATAAAGTACTAGAAAAAAGTATACAATATTTAATAATGATAAAATTATTTAAAAGCATTTTATAGTGATCCAGTCTGCATGAATATGTGTGTATTGCAGACTGCTCTCGCAGCTGAGTTAACTTTTTCTTTGTATAAAGACATAATTGTATTTGTCTACATCATATTATTGCTTAATATATAAAAAAAATTAAACAGAAAAAATCTGTTTTTGGCATTTGTGAATAGAGACTAAATCTTCCATATTCAGAATCCCACTAGCACCTCTAGTTGTCTTTAAAACAAACTAAATTGGGACATGAATGTTTTTATTATTTTATAAAAGTTTTTTAGACAAAAGCCCAATTGTCCTTCTATCCTTGTAGGGTTTCAATGTCATTTTGTTCTTTTGCATGTTTTATACAGCAAGTTTTAAGTGAGTTTAAAAACAGGAAATAAAATAATTAGTGGCATTAAACAAGGGAGAGCAAGGCTGGCTTAAGACTTTTTTTTCCATCACATTCTGTTCTTGATATTCTTTTGTATTCAAAATGAACTGAAAGCGAAGTGAAAATAGATTCAATATGACCTTAAAGCAAAATATTATGCTGCAAGGTCTAGATTGCCCCTTGATTTTGTCCTTTTGTGCGAAATTCTATCCAACAATAATCTGGTCAATGATCTGACAAATTTTTTACTGCCTATTTACAGACTTTGCTTTGCGGGCTGATTTCAGCTAAATTTTGCTTGTGCTTCTCAGTAGGTTTTGCTTGAATAAACACCTGACAGTAATAATGTTCATTTCTCTTCGAGTGTATCTGGGCGTGTCTAGTTTTTCACACTCTCTACCATACAATGCCAGTTTACAGAAGACACCCATATCTCATTTTGTGTCTGTCGATGGCTTTCAACAACACAAAGGAACATAAACCAGTTATGTAAATAATCCCCCTCCATTCACTCCCTTTCTGTTGTGCTCTGCAATGGATTTCGCTTGTCCATGTGGTAGTGTGTATGTGTGTTGGAAAGTAACACCCAGACCCAGAGCAGATGATGTGTCTCCTTTTATCTTGACTCCCCTTTGTGTATAATTGAATACATAAGGTAAATAATACTTTTTTTATGTGTTTGTGGGTAAATACAGAAATATGACAACAATAATTAACACATATCATCTCCATCTAAAGGACACAGGAATAGTCATTCGTTAAAATGGCTTCCACTGCTGCCTGCACCCTCATAACTCAACAGACTCCATTGTTTTATCTGATTGGCCTGTTTCAGACCTCAATGTTAAGAGTATGAACAACCAACGCTGTGTTCCGTAACAGCATTCAGTCCGTAGTCACTTCTCTTTTTAGATTCAGTCATCAGGTTCACTAACAGCCACCTCCATTAGTCCTATCTGCCATGAACATCTGGCCACTTTTGCAACTTACTGAAAACTAGATTAAAAAAAGGCAGTTCAATCAAGCTGATCAAAGCTACGCCCTCAGGTTTTGCAGGAGGTTGTGATAACAGATATTACCATATATTTCAACAAGATGGTGGAGCTATGAAAGATACACAATTGCTGTGTGACACCAGAGGACAGCCAGTGGCTACTTTCACTCAAAGCTGCCACACCCTTAATTATTCTCAACTTTAAGACTTAACCTAACATACATGAGTGAGTGATGTAAAAATTTACCATCTGAATAGTTGCATTGAATGAGAAAAAATGGCTAAATCAAAGCATGCTCACTGTAACTTCTAACATAACTAAAGCATCACAACAGGTATGTCTGTGTTTCCTTCCCAGCTGTTAGACACTCTCTGTTAGCCATTATTTGCACACAGCTAATCCCCCAGTGGACCTCCATGATGGAGCCAGACAGGGTTGCTAGGCAATTTGTGATACGACTGCAAAGTTTCTATTAGCCGGGCACAGAGGGATGAACAGATCTGTAAAATATATTAAGATAGAGTGAGAATATCCACCACAGTGGTCGTTTTGGGTCAGGGTCATTTCTGTAAAAATGATGGCTTTCTCATAATTCTGTTGTGTTTATATTCTCTTGGTCTCCTGTCTTATCGACCTCTTCCTTGTTTTTTCTTATGGCTGAATCCCCTGACAGCGTAACCTTCTGCCCTCCCCATACTGTCTCTTTTATTCACCCTAAATTTTCTCTCGCCCATTTCCCTTCCCTTTCCTCCCCCCCTCAACTTCTTTGCTCTATTCTCCCTCCCTCCTCCTTCCCTCTTATTACTCCTTTCCCTCCCTCTCCCCGCAGTAGCTACCCAATAAAGGATGTTGTTAATATCATTAGGCAGACTTCCTCCTGCCCAGTGCCCAGCCCACTCCCTTTCAGCCATAATCAAGCGTGCACACTAACTATCAAAGGAGACATTGCCAATAAACTACCACACTGGAGCGGAAAAACACACACACGTACACTCCTGCAAAGAAAATACTGTTGGCTAAGTGCAGTGAAATGAATGCGTGTGTGCATATTGAGACTGAGTGGACGGGTGGGGTGGCAGGGGATAGGGGTGGGCTGTTTTGGGGCGGATTTCTCAGACAACACTAATAAAGTATAGTCCAATGCTAGCAGAGTCTACTGCAAATCTGCCACTTAAGTACGCTAAATTAATTAGGGTTGAGGGACATGCACAACAGCAGACATTGTTAATAAAGTGTGCTCTCAAAACAGGGAAATACTGTCAGTTTAGTAGGTTTAAATAGGAAACAGGGTCGGGGGTTGTTTGGGGTGGGGGGGGGGGCAACTGTGGCTTCCTGTTGCACTGCCCTCATTTGCTGTAAATCATCCCTAAAACGAGAGCTCATATAGCTTGAAAGTGTTCTCTCCTGACAGCTGAATGCTACAGTGCATATATCACCCGTTAAACGCTGTCTAAAGGGAATACATGATGCAACAGCACGAGAAAGAAGCACTACATTTAAAAGAAGAAAAAAGAGTTGTGGGAGGCCAATGACATGAGGCTGCTAAGTGAACACGCTGCACAAAAAAGAACAGATTCTCATGCAAGCGCAGGCAATTATTTGACTAAATGTAAGGAGTAGGTGTCAAGTGTACACATTCATGATGCTTTTAATTGTTGGCACAGATGAGAGGGTCCCGGTTGTAGGAGTCACATTTTATAAAGTGCTTTGACTCTATTCTTTAAGCATCTTGCTGAAAACGAGGAGGACTTTTTTTAATGAAAAAATGCATCATTGTCAGTATCTCTGAGTGTTAAACAATAATTCTCTTTAATTGGGGATTTTATTCCATAGAACTGACCATCGTTTATTTTCTGTTTTGAAGATCAACTAATTAGCTGACCTAACATGGCTTGCAGCACAAATAAAGAAAGAGCTTTGCATGAAGTGTAACATCAGTCGCAAAGGAACTAGTTTCCAACATCAGAATAGAATTAAGTCAAAATTGCGTAACTGCTATATTTGGGAACAAAACAATGAATTTGGGTTTTAAAATAGTGCATCGCAACATGTTTCTTGACACAAATAAGTCAAGCCTTTTCTTGTGCATTTGAACAACCGTTGGGATTTTTTTAATGTTATGTGGCCACTACTGAGCTCCACTGTCATGCTTTATTTATCCCTTTCCCTCTGCACTGTAATGGAAATATAAAAGGGTGCATTGATTAGTGTTTAAGGATCAGGCTTTAATAGATTAAAAGCCCCCGGCTCTGAGAGAGGCACTCACTCTTACACAAACACACATATACACACACTTGTGCATAAAGGCGAGTTTATATACACACCAATAAGCAAATATGTGGACGGATATGGAAAGAGATGGACACAGGCAGTAACATGTACAGAGAGGCTTCACACACTTAAGAGGACAAATACACTGGATTGACAAAGAGCCACATAAACACACACTTACACATCTACAGCCAGCATGCCTGTGGCAGAGCCCCAAGCCTTTCAACAGTATACATAGTATATATATGGAAATAAATAAATATATCTGAAATATCTTGAAAAGGATGAAGATATTTGCATGTCATTATGAAGTGGGAATCGTGGGAGCTTGAATGTTGATTTTCCAATTGATGGAAAACTCATTCATTTTTTAACATTATGCAATATTAATAATGTGGCACGATCCCAGAGTTGTGAACATTTTCTACACACTGGGGTGGTGATGTCAGGTCTCAGTTTGGGTATAAAAAAAGAAACATGAAAATAAACGAGGACGGTCATGTTTCAACATCCCACTGCTGATGTACTTGGAGAGCAGACTTGCATATGATATACAGCAAGTGAAAAAACAGCAGCGGTGAGTGCAATAAAATAAATCCAGTTTACTACTGTTATAGGTAATTTTGGTGAAATAGGTTCCACATTGTACCAGCAACTGCATTTTACAGGCGAGAGTTTTGAGAAGATGATGTGTCATTTGCAAATTTGTTGCATAACACTGTTTATGGCTGCACACCTGCCATTTCACCAGTTTCAAAACCCCAAATTCAATTTGAGGTTGAGTATTACTGCCGTGAAAAAAAAAGATGGATAAACTCCTCCTGTAGTCTTGTCTCCCCTCGTCTCTTCACTGCATTTCATTTCCCACCTCTCCCTTCACTTGTCTACAGTGCAATGGCCATTGTCTTGTAACAGCTCTAAGCATCACGTCGAGTCTGTCCATCGTGTCCCCTTTCATTTTCTCTAATCTTTGCACCTCTTCCTTTTCTCTGACCTCAATCACGCAAGTGGCCATAATGGTGGCCATCTTTCTTTGTCTCCCTCCCATCCTTTCCTCCAGTCTTCTCTTACTACACAGTGATCACAGTAGTGTCTGTTGGTAGTCTTTCCTAACCTCTAATTTCCTCCCCTCACCTCCACACCCACTCCCATTGCTTCAAGTCTTCCTCTCACATATTTGACCACAATCATGTTTGCTGTTAGCCTCTGCCAGGTCTCTTCACTCCTCTCATTTACTCCTCTCTTGCACCACCTTCCTTCTAGTCCCAATCATGCCTGGTTGGGATCCTTTAGTAAAACTATCTCCTGCTCCATAATTGAATCTCCTGTGTTCCTCTATTCTCCTCGCTCCTCTTCTCTGACCACAATTCCTTTTGTTGTTAGCCTCTTCCTAACCTTCCAAGTTGTCTTTCCAGTCCTTTGTCTCTTTTAATCCCTCACTCAAGAATCACATATGTTGTTAGCTATGCCTGGCCTCTGTTCTGTACTGTCAGTGTCTGTTGTATTCTCCTTACTTTGCCTTAGGTGAGTCCATTCTTGCCTGTTAGACTCAACTTTTCCTGGCACTTCCCCCGACCTTGTTGACTCTCCTCTCCCTCAAGAAGTGACCACAGTCTTGTCTGCAGTTAGCCACTCCTGAGCTCTTTAGTTAGCAGCTTCCCTCTCACACACTGTCCCCTCCTTGTCTCAGGATGCAGAGAGTAGCCAATTATACACAGCATGTAGATGTATACTACAATGGTGTATACTTTCCTAGATTTTCCCAGATTTAATAATAAATTAACTCAAAGACTGAGGTCCTTATCTCTGCTGAGATAAAATGATTAATGTACATAAGTCTTATTGTCTTCTCTTTGCAGTGATACAGCAATGTATGTCCTCCAAGAAGTAGGTGATTTAAGAATTTGATGATTTTGCAACAGACTGTGTATGTGTATAGAATGACGCCACATTGACTACCTATCATAGAGATTACCTGCAAAGTGGGAGAAAGACAATAGACGATAGACAGGATAATGGCTGCTCAGAAAAAAGACTAAGGAGGTGTGAACAAACCTGTAGAAAATTAAGTAAAAAAGCAACAAACATTGGCATGTTCTTCCTGTTGGTATGGATTAGTGCTGTCACACATGCAGATTTTACTACATGTTAACAGTTGTCCGAAGAATTCACAATATTATTACAATATCAGTCAGATTAATTCATAACTTTTGTTTATTGTTCATTTTGTCTCTTTTTTAAAAAATTAAATTACACTCAAACTATGCGTGAGGTGAAGTGGAGGGGAAGACGTAACTGTACAAAACAGAGCAAATAATAACCATTACACCTACACCTTTGATCAGCAATGCATTGGCCTAATGAAAATAAAAGCTTAGAGCAAGAGTCTATAATATGGACTGCATTTAAACAGGACTTTTTAAGTCTTTGGACCACTCAGAGCACTTAACACTGCATGTCAACATTCAACCATTCGAACACCCATTCTTAAACTAATAGCAGGGACTCCTATGTAGTGCCAATATGCTTATCAGGAACAGACTAAAGCACATCCATACACAATGGGAGAGCCATTGGGAGCAATCTGGGGTTCCGTTTCTTACTCAAGGACACTTAACATGTAAACTGGAGAAGCCAGGGATCAAATAACGAGTCTTCCAAGATGAGGCTGACCCGCTCTATCTCCTGAGCCACAGATGCCCACAGTAAACAAAGTCCTATACTGTACTATGTACCTGTACTATAGATGAATAGACAGACAGACAGATGGAAGGACTGATTCACATAACTTATCTACTGCCCTAAAAAATGGCCAATGATTCTCTCACAAGTCTCCACATGTATTCCTGCACTGTAATAAAGTATATATTGTACTGGAGCCTGGAGGCGCATTTACTGTGCTCTGCTTATCCTCAAGATGCACTTAAATATACAGTGTGCGGGTGTCCAATGAAATTATTTTCTTATGTTGAATGCAAGCACTCTATATGTCAGAATGCAAAAATAAGTGTGTGCCTGTTGCTTGCATATATAGATTAGAGAGTCTGCTGTTAGGCAGCATGTTGGTCCATCAGTATGCTGACTGAATATAAATGTCTCTGAGAAAGTCATTAGCTCTGAGGAAACATGCTTTATAACGATGTTCGCCCCCTACTGGAGAAGGCAGCTTTTTTGTTTGTTTATGCCCACATGCATGTGTGTTGGGGAATGCAGTTGACTAGAATGACTGCATGTGTGTGTATGTGTGTGTGTGTGTGTGTGT